>JAAIIK010000102.1:1513140-1554503 GCA_014706435.1 Silurus glanis | reverse complement strand
ATTAGGAGCAGAAAGAGAGAGGAAGAAAAAGAGGGGGATAATGAGAGAGAGAGCCCTTGTTCACTGGATCAGAAAATGAAGATAATGTAGTTGTTATACACTACTAAAACAGAAAAATATGATCAAAGTAATTGCAACGTGTGTGTGTGTGTGTGTGTGTGTCTCTCTCTCTCTCTCTCTTTGGAGCGTTACATAAGTGAACAGAGTGAAGCAGAGTGTGATAACGCTTCCGCCACACACAGATGTTAATTTATTAAAATGCATGTTAATATTAAATTATCTATAATAATCAAAAAATATATAAAAGTGAAAGTCACTTTGAAACAATCGGATGAATTTGAGAGATCAGACTGAAGTTGACACACAATCAGTTACACAAGAAACCTTGACTTGTGATTGTAAAAGGAATCTAAATTGCTGAATCAGGACATGTGAAGGCTGGCGAGATGTAAAGCGTTGGAGACGTCCAGTGCTGCAGCAGGCGAGATCTCCAGATCCAGCTGCCGATTAAAGTTCTCCTGATGAGGAGCCGAGAGTCTACTACACACAGTGAAGAGCTGAAGGGAGACACGCACGAGCCGTCACACACCACATTCTCACCTCGACCGGGGAACTGCTCCAGATGCCAGAACTGTCCGTCCGCATATACTGTGTACACACACATGCACAGAATCTCACACAAATAAGTACATCCCGCACATTTTGGCAACCGTTTTATGTTCTCAAGGGACATTACTATAGAAATGAAATGTGGAAATAGTTTTAGCTTGTAAAGCAGTACTGTCCTTTGAAAATAACTCAACATGCAGCCATTATTGTAAAAATAGCTGCCCACAAAAGTGAGTACACCCCAAGAGAACATGTAAAAAAATGTGTCCAAAGTGTCTATATTTAGTGTGAACACCATTTTTATCTAGCACTGCCTTAATCCTCCTGGGCATGGAATTCACCAGGAGGTCCATGTTTCCTTCAATGAACCACAGCTCCCCAGGACCAGCAGTACTCATGCAGACCTACCCCATTTATTTATTTTATAAAAAAAAAAAAAAAAAAAAAAAAAAAATCTAATGTTTTTGATTTTTTGCCTTGGGAGTAAAAATGTCAAAATTGACCAATAACACCATAGATTTTAGTACTGTATAGTTAATAATATTAAAATAATAATCAGATTTATTTATGAGCTGCATTCTAATACCCCTTGGTAATAGTCAGGCAACATAACATTTCATGTATTTATTGAACAAGGTGATACCAGAGAAACTGTACCTCATAACTTTTATATGGATTAAATAATCACAATATTTGTTTTCTGTGAATCGGTTTATTTAAAATTAGTCAGTTTTAAGCTTTCTATACATATATTTATGTCTGTGAGGCAAGCATTCACCGAGATTCAGGTTGTTTTATTTGTGCATTTGTGAAGAGAGATTACAGAGACCCCAGAGAGCGCCCCCTGTATGTTTCCTTTATTTTACAAAAGCACAGCGTTTTGTTGTGAATACAAATAAAACGAAACGCTTTACAGTTTCGAACGTTATGTTGCTCTTATCTGAATGTGAAACTTTTACTATGTATTTATTTATATTTGTAACAAACACTGTCAAACGGAAATGATGCATTAATCTTGCGTTAATACAAATTTGTACCGTTAAAATTAATGTGCGTTACTCAAATCAAATTCAAAGCTTTAACACTAACAAAAAAAAAAAGTCGGTAAAATGTGGCTAATGTGATCATTAAACACTAAATCACTCAACAAAAATAAAATATACTAGTTTTTAAAAAAAGCCCACTTTGGACGAGAAATTAACTGTTGCATCGTCATGAACTAAAGAATGACTCCAACCTTTCAACTATTAACATTGGAATTAAACGAACCACAGTGACAAAGTGATCATATAAGAGTCGGATTAACAGCATACACTAAATATATAAAACTATTCAACAACAGGTAAAAGGTTAAAGTTTATTTATTTATTTATTTTTATTTTTTTACCTCAGACGCTGAAGTTTCCTCAGAACGCCTCGAGGGCTCAGGTGGCTACAGCGCGCGTGTGCGCATGCGCGTGCAGTGGGCTGAGGAGACTTTAGTTACAAATGTTAAAAAGCATAAAATAAAATAAAAAAAATCTAATACGAACTATTGTTCGCAAACAAGCATTAATTCGCTTTTTTTTTAATTTACAAATAAACACAAAAATAATCACTGTGAATGACGAATGAACTGTTACATGGCCGTGTGATGACTCCTACATTTCACCTGTTAACAAGCAAATATTTGAGGTAAATTTAACCGAATCAAAAGGTAACACACTGTAAAATAAATCTACACTTATTATATAAGATAGTCGAATTATTTACCTGTAGTGAACGTTTAATAATAATAAAAATAAATAATTCATAACAGATAAAAAAAAAAAAAAGTTTTACCTCAGACGCCGAAATTTCCTCAGAACGCCTCGAGGTCTCGGGTTAGCAGGTGGCTACAGCGCGCGTATGTGCGCATGCGCGGGCAGCGGGGGAGGGAGGCGGGAGGCAGTTGAATAATAAAAAAAATGTATTACAAAATGAATTAAGCTTAAGATAAAAATAAAACAAATATCCTTCCCAAATGTAATATATTTCAAGAACATAATGATCAGAGGATTTTCTTTAAATCAAGTAGCTATTAAGAGATGATATGATAGCAGACAATACAATAAAACAAAAAGGAGTATCATTTCAATACACTTCAATTCGATTTTTTTCCCCAGCAAAACCAATTCAATTTAGACTCAATTCGAATATTTAGTTCAGTTCAGATTATGGTTTTCATCATGGGAAAAGTGTTTCAGAATTGTATTTTCCATTTTCTCATTCTTTGCAGGGTTTCACTGTATGAATCATATAAGGTTCTTGCAAAACAAAATTGTTTCATTTACAGTCAAATCTGGTACCGTTTTTTTCTTTTTAATAATTTTTTTCAAGATTCGAATGATCAGCATCGTATTACATCATAGCAGTATTTTATACACAAAAATATTAGCTTTTTTTGAAAATAGCATGGTGAAGTTAAATCAATTCTAGAGCTGGGGTCCCCAATCATTGGGCTGCCAATACCGGGCCACACAGCAAAAATAACACACTTTTAATTTTATTTATTGACATACTATTGACTTTTGAAATCTGCACAGTGTTTTATTATTTAAAAAAAAATTATGCCAATTTCTAATTTTGCAGTGTTTTTTTTTTTTTTTTTCTATGCATTGATAATTATAACTCACATTGATTCTGTCTTGCGGTGAGTTTAGTTACATTTTTTATATTTATTACAAATAATAATTATTAATTAGAATTATTATTATTAATAATAACAAGTAACTTGATACAAATCTTAAAGGTCTATTTGTCTCTCATCCAACCAATGAATTTAAGACATGTTCAAAATGCATGGAGAGGCTTGGTAAATATTGTTTACACTATATTTATTTTAAATAAAGCCACTAGCAAACTGCATAATCTAATGACTAGGACACCAGACAGCATAATTGCTTTAAAATAAACATACACTAAATAGACAAAAGTATGTGTTCATCCCCACACTGTTACCACAAATTTAAAGGCACCAAATTGTATAGGATGTCAATAGATGTGGTGGCGTTAAATATTCCCATCACTTGGAAATTCGAGCCTGTTCCTTAATTACGATCCCAGTTGTTTACAAACCCAGCTGTATGAAGTTGGAAATGTGTGGAAGATCTTGCTATAGAACTCAACCCTATTAAATAGCTTTGGGATAAATTGGAATGCTGACTGCATCCCAGGCCTCCTAATACATATGTACCTGACTTTACAAACCCCCTTGTAGCTGAATGAGCACTAATCCCTAGCAGTGCACTCCAAAATCTAGTTGAACATCATCCCAGAAGAGGGTTATTCTAACAGCAAATGGGATCTAAATGTACAATGTTCAAATCGCACATACCAATTTAATAGTCAGGTGTGCATAAGCTTTGTTCATATAGTGTATTTTCGAAATGATTTAGGTAAAAACTTAAAAAAAGTTACTTTCAAATGAAAATATGACCAGTTCATTTCATTATTTAAACACATTTTCTTTTTATTTATTTATACTTCAATACATTGAAAATTTTCCACTTCACTTTAGCAAACTTTCACGCAAGCTTTCGCACGAACTTTCACTTGAGCTTATTTTAGCTGGATGTTTTTTATTTCATATATGTTTAATGTAGCAAGGTAGTTCAGTTTGTCATTATCTCAACTATTTATTTAGTTATTCAACTTAATTTACATTTTTACTAATCAGTTATCATGCAGGTGTCGATTCGCTACAGTCAAAGGGTTGTAAAAAAAGTCATTTATGCTGATACATAGGTCCTTCATGTTACGCTAAAAGAAAAAAAAGAAAATCCAGACCAAATTCACTTAAATATTAATTTATTTAATAATACATGCCAAACATCCTATTCACATTGAGGAATATTACAGAATACATCTTTGTATTTGCATTCAAATACTTAGCCTACTACAGTGGGAGGACGGGACTCATCTCATCCTTACAAATTCTTCTCTCATTTCGCAGAATTCATTTCACATCCTTCTGGAAGAACGACATGCAATAATTTTTTAAGGACACTAAATTAACTATGACCCCTTCTGATAAAATTACAATATTATTGCAGAAAAGAAAACATGTGCTTCGTCTCATTAGCATACAAGTGCTCACAATATAAAAGTAAAAAGAAAAGTAAAAAGAAGGGTTTTGGAAAATGTGGAATATAACTCGTAAACCTGCACGCTACAGTGTAGGAAAAAAAGATTAAGAACACGTGAATCCTCATTGATTTGGCACGGCGCATGTCTTTTCCTTGTTTGGCCCCGTTCTCAAAATGTAGTGACCTTCTATGAAGCACAGCAACATTTATGGAACACATACAGTGCTTTTACATGTGACAACTCGATGCCTAAGTGATGCTCACTTATATTTTAGGACATCAAACAACTATGTTTAGCTGAAATGTCTAGATTAAGTTAACAGGCCCTGTTATCTAGCCATACATACCCCCAGACCACATGTTGGGGTGAATCATACTTTACACGTGGTTAAAGAATGGAGGACTCAATTGTGTTATGCCTATAAAAACACTGCCAATAGTGCCAGCAACCAGAAATTGCTTCTCAATTTTTTTTTTTCTGGGGGGAAAGTCCAAAATTATATTTTAAGCATTGTCTAGTAGGCAAGTTTCCACATTTGACTTATCAGAGACATATTTTCTTACGGTCCTGTACAGCCTTTGATGGCAGGATGTCATATGATTTGATGTTATTCAATAATATGAGTGTCTGCATTATTTTATGAAAACCACAGTGATCTGAATATGCAGAAAATGTTTGCATTTTGTATTTTCAGACTGTAGTAATTATTCCCTTTACACTAACACATATTTCTGTTTTCCGAGTGACTGTTAGAATCTCTTGGTTCTGTCTCTTGGTGCTATTGCACATAAATAAGACAAAAGAACAAGACTGATAGTAGAAGTGGGCGTAAAACTCATGAACTAATTATACTTTCAACACCTTGATTTTAGCTGGCAAATAAATCACGAAATGTTTCTTTTATCTCATATTGCTTTGAAATCTTAGTTTCTACTTTTTACATGAATGTTAGGGGCATTCATGTTTCCTTTTTCTGGAACGTGAAATTATAATAATATATTTGTTTTGAATTCGATTGATTCCTTACATAATGCCTTCCTTTAAAGAAAAACGCACAACTCCAAAATTGAGATTCAGTTATTTGAAATCTATTTCAGATTCTCAAAACCAATATGTGTAATCACAAATAATTAGTCATTATGTAGAATAATGCAAGAAAGTTTGTATATACATGTAGTAATAAATTGCAATTAAGTTGCACAAGCCTTAGTGCCGGTCCCAAGCCCGGATAAATGAGGAGGGTTGCGTTAGGAAGGGCATCCAGCGTAAAAACATGTGCCAAATCAAACATGCGGATGGTCCGCTGTGGCGACCCCTAACGGGAGAAGCTGAAAGAAAGAATAAATTGCAATTAAGTTAATACTTGTACAGTATAATGATTTGGAATATAGGATTAAAATCTCTCAGCCAGCCTTAAACACAATGCTCATAGACGTGCATACCTGAAATCAACACGTTCTAAAGTGCATAAGAATCACGCCCTGTCCCCTGCTGCCATGGCCTCTTGCATAGCAAGTCTACATCGATAATCTTGGAAGCAAAAAAAAGCTTGGTTTGCTCATTTCTGGAACTCCAGCTGATCTCATGAATTTACTTTCAGAGTCAGGGTTTAGTAAATTACAACTTAGATCATGTGATTATTACTTCAAATTGTGCTAAATGAAGGCCAACTCTATTTTAATATCATGACCACATGTACCATGTGTCGTATTATGTGTGATTGGAAAATGTGTTCGACATGACATTGGACTAGTGTCCACACATGTAACCAAGAGATATTGGGAACAATATGAAATAAAGTAGGGTAAGGTCCTTCAAGTCGTACAAATGTACATCAGGAGAGCTGTGGTTGCAATTGCACCATAAGGGTGTCTAAGAGCAAATGTCTTGTGGGCTGAAAAAAAATGTATAATTACATGATAAAAGCTCTTTTAAAACTACAGTAGACGTCTTAGAAAATATATTTGCATTTTTTTTTTGTATTATAAGCGTGTCTATGCATGTGTGATGAGGCTAATTATATACAACAAATGTTAAATGCCATCTCACACCTGTCTGGCTCTTAAAAATATTTCCCTTTGCATTTTTTTATTCTTAGATTTGGATTTAAGTCATCACTCCAAAATTGGTAACGACTACAACATGGATAGTAAAACTAAAAATATTGAGACAGATGTTTGGGTTGATTAATGTAGAGAGGGGGAACTCAATGTTTAAAAGAAGTCTTGCTAATCTACTTATTAATGGTAATACCCTCAGTCCATATGGTTCAGTCTGCTCATTTGATACATATTCCCCTATTCTATTTCCACCTGAACGCACAGAAAAGAATAAACATTAGGCATTACCAGTTCAAAAAGAGCAGAAAACTATTTTTTGCCAAATGGCAAAGTTGTAATCCAGATTTGTACTATGGTGCTAAAGGTGTCAAAGTGTGCTAGTTTGCTGTCCAGAACAGATTACAATGTAGAGCACATAAATTTACCCAGACAGTGCTAACTGCTTAATGGACAGGCCTTTGGACATCACATAATTTTTGCACTTTTAAGCTTTTCCATCCTATGCATACTACAGTAGATTTACAATGTCTTCTGCCCATTTCCCTTATTCTCCTCCACCATCACGTATAATTGTGTCGGCCATCAAAGCTTTGGAATGCTGATGGCTTGGCCAGTCGCCTCAAGGAGAGTGTGTCTGTCTTGCTGTCAGGCCTCATACCAGACTTGCTCCTTTGAAATGGATTCCTCGCACGCCCCTTGTCCATGCGTTCACTGATAGAAAAGCTCTTTTTGGCATAGACATTGGAATGGGAGTCCTCTGATGAGGAGCAGCTATTTGCTCGTTCCAGCCTAGATGCTGGAGAACAGAAGGGGCCCAAGGCTAAGCCCAGGGCCAAATCAATCCCCATACCTCCACCACCACTTGAACAGGGCTTGCTGGTCTCAGTTAAACCCTCAGGGTGTTCCTCAGGATCAGATTCAGCGTGGCTCAGCTCAGCATCACGCTCTGGGTGTGAGGCACACACTTCCTGGGGCTTCTCAAAGGTGAAGGAGCCCCCAGGTGAATCTGAGCGCTCGGGCACTGGGTATGATGTTGAGACACAGCGTGTGTCAATGCAGTCTGTGATGCTGGTGTACTCAGCTGCCTTTACTTGCATGCCAATGCCACCATAGTAGGTGCGTGGCATGAACACCAGGCTGTGGGACTTGACCATTGATGTCTCATCCAAGAACAAGGGTCCAGCTGCTGATAAAAAGCGACTGCTCTTAGAGCGCTCAAGGATGCCTGCCGAGGGTGGAGGGGATGGTTCAGTGTCCCACGAAGGCATGGAATCTGGTGGTAGATGGGTGGTGCACAGTGACAGGTCTGCAGCAGCGCTGTCCTCGAACAAGACAGTGCCATCTGGCTGTCTTTCACTTGTCCCTGCCCTACCACGGTAGTCAGGTTCTCCAGATAACACTGCCTCCATGATCTCGGAATGAAGTGATGGGTCTCGAGCAAGTGTCTGAGGCATTCGAATTGGTTCCAGGAAGCTCTCTTGCGCCTGTACCTCTTCTGTTGTGGACACATATATATCAATGCAAGATGATGGTCGGTGCTGCTGTTGTACAGACAGTGTATTCAGAGGGGCAGGTTTGCCCTCTTTCTGGGCAGCTCCTGATGCAACCGACTGTGAGCTATTGGCACGGTGTAAGCTCAAAGAGCGCTCCTTGAAGAATCCTTCAACTCGGTCTGTCCCACACTTGTCTCGGGATGAATGGCCTATGTAGAAGGAGTGGCTTCTCACCCTTGGCGCCAGGGCGGTAGGTGATGTTGGAGAAATTGACTCCTCCCCACCCTGTTCCAAAGACTCTTGCAGCCGGTAGGTGTTGCCTTCCTGGCTGTTGAAACTGCTCTGACGGAGGATATAATTAGTGTCAGTGCAGTCTGATGATGTCCTTGAGCGTGCCTTGTTTACTTCCGTCCGCTCGACACCTGTAACCCGCTCCAAAGCTGCAGCCATGCGGCCAATCACTTCCTCCATCTGTGCCAACCGAATGTCCACTGTCTGTAGTGAGGCCTTCATAAAGTGCTCCCGTTCGTTTACCTCCTCCAGCCTCATTGCCATGTTTTCTACCCTGATGAAAACAAGAATTTAGCGTTTAAAGAAGCCTGAAAAAAAGGTTGCAAAGGTTTCCATTTCTTCAATATTTCTTCAATATTAGCACAGTTAGAACCAAAAAAGTTTTTTTAGTAGAAACAACTTTAAGGAATGTATTTGAATATTTGTAATATTTGTAACTGTAATATTTTTACTGCTACAATTGTCCGAATATGGTTAATCTGAAATTTGTGTACGTTTTTGCAAACCTTTCAGAGGTTACTCGGATCCTCTCATCATTGGAAGAGTTGAAGCGATCATCTTTTTCTCTGAAATATTCTTCGATGCACTGTTCTTCAAAATCATGGACTTTTTTCAGCTCATCTTCTGTTATGAAGAGCTCTAGTAGTATAAAATAGATAATTTAATAGTTAATTTTATGTCAGGTAAGTTTCTGGGCTGCATACAGTACAACTTAGCAGGGTTATCACATATATAGTTCTATATACCTTGATAAATAGCTCAAAATGAACTTTAAAATGAACTTATTGGCTATAATGAAAGGTTGCAATACGGGGCACTTACTTAATCCAAAGTCCCTTTCATCATCATCATGCTTCCTCCAGCGACAGCACAGGTGCTTGAGGACCATGGTCATGTGACTAAAGATGATGAGAGGAGGAGGAAGAACAGGGCGCTCATGAAATGTCATGATCAGCTGATAGCGCTGAAATTTCCACACCTGGTTGGAGATGGACTTCACCTCGAAGAAAGTATTGCTGAAAAGACAACATACAATCTTAGTAGTTTACATTTTTGTAGTTAGGCCAAGCACAGAAATGAGATTGAGTTACACTCAAGTTGAATTTACCACTTAAGAAAAACTGAAAGGCCTGAAAGCACTTTGTAAGTTGCTCTGGATGAATTGCCTCATTGTATTTCTTGCATAATTTCCCAAAATATTATCAAACATTTTTAATTAGCAAAACAATATGCACCGATAAAGATTAATATTCCTTCAGTTCTATTTGTGAACTCCATTTTTGGATTCCATGATACATATTGTTTCTAACTTTTCAGGACTATCTACAAATACCTTGTTCTCTTATAAATACACATTTTTAAACGGAAATCAATTGTCATATGCTGACATCAATGTACGTGCACATTCATATAATAGTCATAGACGTAATCGGCCATACTTGAAGACAGCAATGAGGAGATTGACCAGAAGAATGTTGGCAACCAATAAGTAGCAGGCCATGATGGCTGGTACAATCCACGCGCCAGTCTTACACGGGGGCAGGGGCACAATAGCACCGTCCTCTGTGGTGATGTTCTGCCCACATGGTGCTATGGAAAGATTGCATTAGTTGTCATCAAAAGAGAGCTTCGCATTCATGAAACAAACAAAAAAATGAAAAGCGAAATGAAAGACGAGCAGAACCCACATCTGACAGTCCTTATTGCTCTAACCTTGACTAGCACACAATCCAAAAAATGATGAGCAATAAGGAGTGAGAAGCCAAATGGCAAGCCTATATGCATAGAGATGTGGATCGAAAATACCTTTTAAAGCATATTCATTCATGTTCAGTTGCATTCAATTGCAATATATTTAAACATGTCCTCAATGTTTAAAATATATTGATATGTGAGAGTGTAGCAATCTCGAACAAGATGATTGTGCAGAATGTATCAAAAATACATTGTTAGTTTTTTCCAGTAGTGATGGTTCAGTTGCTGTGGATTTCGACAAGAAGACAGTCATCACTCTTGGTGCTGTTTGTGCTTGTGGATATCCTTTGTTTGCTGTGGTCAATCACACGTGGAAGCCCAAAGATAGAGAACTGAAGTAACACCAATTTGTGTTCAGAACATTTTTTTTTTTTTTTTTTTTTTTTATTTTGTACAAAATCTGTCAAAAAAAACTCTGACAACTGAACCACATGAAAAAACATTTGGTGATGAGGATAGGTGGCAAATGTATGGAGGATTCTGAAAAGAGGGAACCTCTATTGATTGTATCAGTTTTTCTCACATATTATACACACAATGTATTTGCTTCCAAACTTTTCACAACAGGACTATTTCAAAAAATGTTTTTAAAGGGTTCATGTTTAATTGAGAACTATTTCTAGATCTAAGGTTGTGTACGTCGATATCTGCAGCCTACACAGACACTAATAGTATTTCCAATTCATTGCTTGTTGTTTTGGATTTTCAGCCATCTGAGTATGTGTGTTAGAATGAATGGCGGTAGCATTGCATATGCCCGTGTGATTGGTGTACCATGCAATGCCACAATCGTTAGCATGGATGGGCAATGAAGCACGCATTCAGAATGAGTAAGTTTCCATGACAGAGATTAAAAATAAAATGCTGACCTTTCACCTCAGCCCGTGTTTCAATTACACAATATCTTATTTGCATGATTAATGCGTTGATCTTGTTTTAGTTCACCCCAAGGGAAGAATTAGAGAGGTCAGCAAAAACACATTTCATTTTGGCAGCAAAAACATTATTGTTAAAGTGTTTTGCATAGGCCAGTCTTCAGATTCTGTAGGCTATTTACTTGCTACACACTAATGTATTTGTGCGGTTTGCTAGCAGAGCAACGTAGTAGTTTTTAATGCTTCCTGTTTGCCCTTTATAGTTTTTTTTGCCGTTTAAAAAGAAAAACCGCATCACATCTTGTCCTCCAAGGTCATATTTAGAAAAATGATCATTAAAATACCATCAAGATTCTCCTATTGGAATATGTTAAATGGAAAATGTAAGAGAGAAGACCAATGCTAATTATAAGCTCTGGCATGGAAACAATTGATTGTCAATTTGACGGTCATACGTGTCTTGGTTACTAAAGGGAATATGGTGACGTAGATGGCGTGATAGTGAAATTGGAATGGAACTGGCAAGGGAACTCTTGTTCAGTAATTCATATTTGAATAGATTTGGATTTGCCTATATGGGATGGACCACTGTTACGCCCAGTTCCTTGAGTTCGAACGTAATATTCGACCGGCCAGAGTTTTTCATTCAGCCTGTTCTGTAGCTTCCTACTATTCACATCTGCAACAAAAAATGACAGTGTTATTTCAGCTCTCTTGTCTTTGGGCTATCCACCTATGAGCACACACACACACACACACACACACACACACACACACACACACACACACACACACATGCGTACGCACATACAAAACTCCCAAATAATACAAACGTGTACACACAAGCATACAGTACCAATCAAAAAATTTAGACACACCTTTGTTTTTTTAATTTACATTTTTTTTATTTTTCAACATTGTACATTAGGCTGAAGGCATTCAGAACACACAGAGAACACATAGAATTATGTAATAAACAAATGCATGTTAAATAACCCAGAATATGTCTTATATTTTCAGCCACCTATTGTTTTGATGACAGCTTTGTACACTCATGACATTCTCTCAGTCAGCCTCATGAGATCAGCTGGAATGTTTTTTCAAAAATCTTCTGAAGTTCTCAGAGGTGTTGAGTGCTTGTTGGCTGTTTTTTCTTTACTCGCTGATCCAGCTAATCCCAAATCATGTCAATTGGATTCAGGTTGGGTAATTGTGGAGGGCAGGTCATCTGATGCAGCACTTAATCATGCTCATTTTTGAACAAATAGCTCTTACATAACCTGGAGGTCTGTATGGGGTCACTGTCCTGTTGGAAAACAAATGAAGGTCCCACATCGGATGGCATGTCGGTGCAAAATGCTGTTTAAGCCATGCTGGTAAAATGTGCTTTCAGTGCCACCAGCAAAGCACCCCCATTCCATCACACCTCCTCCTCCATACTTCACAGTCAGGAACTGTCCGTTTACTTTCTGTATGTCTAACGAAACATGGCAGTTAAAAACAGAAATCTCAAATTTGGGCTTGTCAGACCAAAGAACAGTTTTCCACTGATCTAATGCCCATTCCATTGTGTGTCTTGGCCCGAACAAGTCTCTTCTGCATGTTGTTCCAAATTAATGGTTTCTTTGCTGCAATTCAACCATGAAAGCCTGACTTAAGCAGTCTCCTCTGAACAGAGGATGTTGAAATATATCTGCCACTTGAAGTCCAAGAAGCATCTAAACCTGGTGATTCTAATAAACTTATCCTCTGCAGCAGATGTAGCTCTTGGTCTTCCTTTCCTGGGATGGTCCTCATGAGAGGCTGTTTCATTAAAGTATGGTTTTGGAGACTGCACTTAGGAATACATTTAAAGTTCTTGAGATTTTTTTCAGATTCACTGACCTTCTTTGTAGTAGCACCAATCAGACTCTGTACCTACCCTTTCCTCTGCACAAGACAACTGATGGTCTGAGGTGCATTAAAAAGGCAAGAAATGTCCCAAATGACAAGGCACACTTGAACTGAAAAACCACTCCAGGTGACTACCTTGTGAATCTAATGAAAGAATGTCATTTGTTTGCCAAGCTGTCGTCAAAGTTTACTTTGGACAATCGGAAACCTGAAACAAATTCTGGGTTGTTTAACATTTTTTTTGTTTTGTTTTGTTTACTACATAATTCCATACATGTTCTTTCATAGTTTGGATGTCTTTAGAATTAATGTACAATGGTGGAAATAAAAACAAAAGAAAGAAATACCACGTAAAGAGAACATGTGTCCAAACTTTTAACTGCATGCCTTGTTGCATAAGCCCCGATTGAACTTGTCTACATTTTGTAGTGTTACAACCTGGAACTGAAATTCTTAAATGGACTTGTATGTCATGAATATTTGCTAAATATTCTCATAAAAGGTGGGCTAAATTATTTGCAAATAAAACATATTTTATTTTAATGTGAAAAGGCCATTAGTTAGAGAAGCACCCAAGAGGACATCGAAATTCTGAAGGTGCTGGAGAGATCAGCAGCACAAAATGGAACAGATGTTTACATGACAACCTTAGCGCAGAAACTCACACAGTGGAGGTAGAGTCATGTTAGGGATATGCTTTTCATATGCAAGATCTGGGCAACTGGTCAGGGTTGAGGGAAATATAAATGGAGTCAAATAGAGGGCAACCTCATGAACACTGTGTTTGTGAAAAATGTGCTTGAACAATAATCTGCATTAGTTTCTTTGGAGAAATGGGCAGAAATATAGTATTCTTAAATATTTGATAGAGAGTTGATAGAGATATATCCGGGAATAACAATATGTAAATGCATCTGAAGGTGATTCTGCTAAATATTGACCTAGGTGGGGAATACTTATGGAACCAAAACATATTTGCTTCTTTTTTTTAATAACTCTTTGTGTAACAATAAAAAAAAAAAAAATTGTCACCATTACATGTTAAGCCTACTGTGTGAATTAAATGTTTTTTAGCTCCACTTCGTAACACTACAAACTGTATAAAGTAAATCAGTGGTAAATCGCTTTTGGTGGACAGCCTCCTCTATATTATGGTTGTACCATATTTCTTTTGTTTAATTATTTAGATAGAGGTACACCTCATTTTTTATCCCAAACCCTGAATGATACATTTCTGAAACTTGGGCTTTTCTTGTGCATATCTTGGACAGTTGTCTTTATAAAGCTTTTGGGCTTTTCTGGGCATTAATATGCACATTTGATGTGATAACATTCTTCAGTAAATCTTGGAATATTTAGCCACAAAAAGCTAGCTGCTAATGTTGGGAACTAAAGCCTGGCATGTAGTTGGTGTTCCAGCCCATGTATCTTGTGTGATTGAGGTTGCTCTGTGCAGGCTGCACATGTTCTTTCAAACCAACTTTGGCAAATCCTGTCTCCATGGACTTCACTTGCACACAGGGATATTTTTATGGAACAGTAACAGTTCTGCCCTGTTATATTCCCATCAGTTCCAATAAAAGAACATCATACAAAACCATTCTACTATTGTACAATTGTGTACTTGTACTTTGTTGCAACTTTGTTGCTTGAAACCCTAAATAAGTGTGAAAATATAAGAGTTGCTGAAGGATGCTAGTAATGAATAGTTATCTAATATTACATTCTATATGTCAAAGGTGCGCTAGTTTTATAGTACAGTAATCCCCCATTTATCGCGGTGGTTATGTTCCAAAACCGCCCCGCGATAAATGAAAAAACGCGCTAAACGGACGCCACCCCAAAAATGCTATTTTATGCATACAGTACTGTATTAACATTTTACTTAACTTTAACATAAAACTCCATAAAACCAATTCCCTATTAGTTTTTTGGTCTATCGTGTTGTCCGCGAGAGACCGGGAAAATCAGCGAGATAAATTAGTTACGTGGCAAATGCAATTCCGCGATAAACCCGAGGCGCTAGATTGGAACCGCGGTAAAGCGGGGGATTACTGTACCATCTTTGCCACTTTTGTGGTAATAATCTCTAAACATTGCACAACAAACACCAACTAGTTCATCTGTGTTTCAAATATATTCTGGTCAGCCATGGTATGAAGAGTGTTAAACTGTGCTTTTAAGAGTTAAAAGTGTAAAAAAAAACTTTTCTTTGAAACATCAGCTCACGTTTATCCTCCAATGACAAATTAGACCTTAACGCACCATCTGGAAAACTGCAGGTGGTAGACCAATTTATAGCACTACAGCTGCCATAGCTGGGCCTTCAAGTTCAAGTATTTTATCCTTTTGTGTTTACTGTTCAAGTCTACAAATCTCCAGGCATCCTTGTTGTGACCCAATGAACCCTAAAACAACACCCCCAGGCTGATTGTTTTATTATATACTTTTAGCTTCCAAAATTTTTAAAGATGACTTTCATTCAACTGACTATTGAAGTCCATCTAGTTTAAATGTATTTGCTACATGAATAAATCTAGATTGTGTGTTCTAATGGAAGCAGACCTAGCTTTTTTTCTAAGGGAGCCGTACACTATGGCATCTCAGGTTTGTTTAATAAGAGTGTTAAACCACTGGCTCATATGGCACATAGTTTGACACAGAACAGAGGGCTTTTCAAAAAGTGGGCATCACGACCCCGCATCAGATGGACAGCTGCCCATGCGTAATAGCATATCTACAATTATGGGCGCTAACTGTGGATTCGTATTTTATAAATCACACTTATATTTATTATTTCGATTCCACCTTTATCTCCATCTTCACCATACTTCAAAATCCATTGTAGCCACTGTCTAATACCATGAGTGCTACTGCTGGCATCCCAGAGCCACTTTTAAACATTTTGACAAATTCATTCTTACCAAATCAAATGATCAAATGATGAGAAGTTTTTTTTTTACTGGATCAAATTTCCTGTCCTCTAAAAAATAGTAATATCTACTGAGTCACATTTGTGACAGTATTTGAGCTTTAACGCTTCAGTGTGTTTTTATTACAAATAATCATCTGTTGGTTCTTGGTACCCATCTCAATTGAATTCTGGTATTGGAGGCTTTCTGCCCAGTAGTGCTCAAGAGTTAGTTATCAGTCTACATATAAGGTGTGAAGGGGCAGGGTAATTTGAAAAGGTGCAGGAGTTGATTGGAGGTTCAAAACCATGCTCAAACTCAAAGCTGTTGATTATTCGAAAGGATCTTTAAAATCTGGTAAAAAAAAAAGATGTCTTACGGTCAATCTGGTCAGCAAATACTTCGCCATAGATCATCCAGTAGGGCATGAAGAAGATATTGCGAGCCAGCATCCACGATGGATCCTCGTTAGGGTTTAGAATGGCTTGACGTGCTACACCGAAACTCATCAGCACGACCAACATGATTATCACAAAATACATCATGTCAATCATCTGCACAAAAAGAGATATTGTTAAAGCAACATACATCGTGTCCTTCCATCTTGATGCTGGCTAATTAATAAGACCGTATTTCTTACCATCTTGCCAATCATCATTACGTAGGGTCCGAGGTATTTGTTTACCCCAAAGATGTCAAGAAGGCGGATGTACCAGTAGATGATGTTGACGCAGTAGATGACCCGACCATAGCTCATGAGGGGTGGCTCCTGGAGACGGAGCACCATGCCAATGGAGAAGATAAGGATAGCCATGAGGTCTGTGATGTTCCAATACTCCTGCAGCCATACTTTAACTTTCTGCAGAAGTTTGCCAGGCTCTGACATCAGGATCTGAGAATGAGATTAAATAAAGACATTGTCAAATCAACCATCATACAATTTTAAGAGTTTAAGCTCTTAATCACATGACAAATACAATAATTGCAGGTTTTTAATATATAAAAACATAAAAAAATAAAAAAATAAATGTCAGATTTGTTACATCTTTAATGTGATCTTACAACAAACAAAAATCCAGCAAAGAGCGTCTCAATCCCTTCCCAACTACTACTTTGTGGAATTACCATTTGCCTTTATTACAGCATCAAGTCTTGTGAATAAGTCTCTATTAACTTTACACTATTTTTTGCAAAAACAAAAATTACTTAAAATTTTGAGAGGATCTGGATTTTCGCCGGAATTGAGGGCTCTGGCTGGGCCATTCCAGGACATTGATTATCCCTTTCTGAAGCTATGGTTTTTGTTGATTTTGATGTGTGCTTTGGGCCATTGTCATGTGGAAATTTGAAATTCCTCTTCATTCAGCTTTATGACAGAGGGTAGAAGGTTTTCTACCAAAATATCTTGGTATTTGCTGTTTATTTTCCCACCAATCTTCACAAGTGCCCCTGGCTCAGCTGAAGAGAAGCAGCCAAAAATCTTAATGCTACCCCCCACCATGCTTCCCTGCTTTGCACCAAACAAACCTCTTAGAATTATGGCCAAAATGTTCAAAATGTTCTGTCTCGTCAGACCATACCACATGGTTTGGGGTGAATGAATCAATCTTTTGGCATAATTCAGACGGCCTTGCATATTCTTCTTACCACCATATCTTGCAGCCCAGATTTGTGCAGAATACAGGAGATGGTAATCACTAGCACCTGCCAGAAATTCCTGTAGTTCATTCAGTGTTGCTGTTGGCCACTTGGTAGCCTCCCTGAAGCTTTCTCCTTGTCCTCTCATCTTTACAATGTCATTGTGGTGCCACAATTCCCCCACTTATTGGTGAAAGATTTGACAGTGCTTCATGGTACATTCAGTCCATTTTGATATTCTTTTATATCATCCTCCTGATTGGTAGCTTTCAACCATTAAGCTTTGCAGTTTCTTTGCCAAATCTCTGTGGCTCATGGCTCTTAATCACAGTTACTTTAATTGATGGCAGGTGAATTTTATTTACCTACAGGCCTAATTGTGACTGGTTAACTACGAGGACAGTTAGAGCCCATGTTATTAGAGGCTGTGTAGACTTATGCAATCAGGGTGGTGTAGTTTTATTTAATTTTTTTATTTAAAATGTTCCCAATTTTTTTTTTTTTTTTAATTATAATTCATATATACAAATATGAATATTCTATTTGTATAAAAGGATTTCTAAGTAATGTGTGTTCAGATAAAACCGATCAGTTACAGAATTTCCGTACTGTAATACAGTAATCCCCAACGAAAAACCGCGAAAAACGGACGCCGCCCCAAAAATGCTATTTTATGTACACAGTACTTTACTGTATTAACATTTTACTTCATTTTACAATTGATAATTATATTTTTATTAATCAATAAAAAATTTTCAACATAAAACTTTAGGATATTTTAGGATAATTAGTTTTTCGGTCTATCCTGCTGTTCGCGAGAGACCTGGAAAACAAGCCAAACAAAAACGTTATGTGGCAAATTCAATTCTGCGATAAACCGGGGGCACGAGATTCGAACGGCGGTAAAGTGGGGGATTACTGTATATCGAACGGACTACATGTGTATTTTACAAAAGGGACTTGTAAGATGCAGCTAGAGTGTGCATGAGTTTTGTGTCCAATATGGGGCAGTATTAGCCTTGTCATCACAGAGAGAGCGAGAGAGAGCGAGCGAAAGAGAGGGAGAAAGAGAGAGAGAGAGAGAGAGAGAGAGAGAGAGAGATCGAAATTTCCTAGAAAGAATAAATGTGCGCTCCAAAAACAGGGCTGTGTGGAGAAATCAGCTGAGGGGAATGTTACATTCAATATGTTACATGAGACCAACATTTTTGATAATGATTTCTAATAATAAGAACTACAGGAAAGTGATTTTTTTATATATAGGAACAACCATAATTCATATGCAGTATAATTAAGGCCCTACAAAAAAAAAATATCCTTCATGAGACACAGGGATTGCAAAGAAACAATGAAAATCTGTATAGGTAGAGAAGGCATTACATTGGTACTCCTTACAGTGGAGTTAAGAACAATATTGCAGGAAGACTTTAAGCCTGACATTCAGGAGCTCAGCTTGTCTGATCTCTCCCAGTGAGCTTCTACTCAGCCCTGTCCTATTTAAAACCCCAGCTGGGATTTTAACACTTGTTTGCGCATTTGACGTTGCTGTAGGCATGAAGATACGTTTTCTAATCAGTTTAAGTCATATAAGTAAGGGAGAAACAGTTGTGCCAAGAACAAAAATGTGTATAAAAGGTGTAAGGAAGTGTGCATGAATCACTATACATTTGGCCAAATGTTTGTGGACACATGTCATACCTATATGTGCTTTTTTGACCTGTATTTGGGCAAGACCCTTTAGTTCCAATGAAGGGAAATGTTCATATTATTTTCCAACATTCAAAGCAGTGAAGTGGCTCCAATAAGACAAGGTTTACTAAGGTTGATGTCCAGTGACATACAAAGAGCCCTGATCTCACTCCCATTAAATATATTTGGGCTGAAAGAATGCATACAGTGGCGCTTTGAGGATGGGAACGGGCGCTTTGAGGATGGATTGGACTGTAGTTAATGTCAGCAGTCTCCTACACTGACTCAGGAATACAGTTCGCTTCTGATCATCATCACTGTACCCCGCAACATTGTATATCTGCTACAAATGGACATTCGGTGCAACCCAGATGAGGATGGGTTCCCTCTTGAGTCTGGTTCCTCTCAAGGTTTCTTCCTTATGCCGTCTCGGGGAGTTTTTCCTTGCCACAGTCGCCACCGGCTCGCTCATCAGGGACAAACTTACTCATAAAGAACATATTCGCTTTTAATCACCACATTATCTGTGTAAAGCTGCTTTGAGACAATGTTCATTGTTAAAAGCGCTATACAAATAAAAATGAATTGAAATTGAATTGAATACAGGCCTTCCTGTCTGAGAGTACTGCCTGACCCCTCAACTCTCATGGTTGAAATCCCCACAGCCATGCTGATTAGAAATTCTTGCCATAAAAGTGGCAGTTATAACAGCAAATTGAAAATTGAAAATTGGATTTTCAACAAGCACCTTAGACACAGTGGTCAGGTACCAACATACTTTTGCCCATATATTGTATACCCCAAAAATCTTTCAGCTCTCATCCAGTCTTTGATCTCACCTCCCTCATCTTCTCAATCCCATTGGTGAAAATGTAGGCGATCACAATCCACTCCTGAGGAGAAGGCCAGAGGTCCATTTTTACCAGCACAATGTAGTTGAAGAGCATTAGGTATCCCACATAGGCCATCTGGGGAAAAAAAAACAGAGTTTATAAAAAGTGAAGAATTTTTTAAAAGTGAAAGATTCTTTAAAGTGAGCATTGCTACGCCTGCAAACCACTTAAAAGAACAGTTGTAGTAACTAATTGTACTCATTATTTTATAGGGGTGTAACGGTACACAAAATTCACGGTTCGGTACTTACCTCAGTTTTTAAGTCACGGTTCTTTACAAATTTCGGTACGGTAAGGGGGAATGCGAAACATAAAATTGCTTATAGTATTTTATTAACACAGTTTATTAGTATTAACATTTGTTTTTAAAACAATTTTCAATGCCTGCTTGGTTAAATTATATATAAAATAATATTTTATAAAACTAAAATAGAATAAACCAAATCAAGTAAACAATGAAATGTATTAAATAAAATTCAATAAATGGAAACTTTTCATTGTAAATGATGGCATTGCACAATTTCCAATGCTCTAAAGATCTGCCAGTTTGTTATTTACTATTTTATTTTGTAGAATTAATGGTACCTTGGAATTAATGCTGACCTCGTATTATTTCAGTGGTAAATCTCAGCACAAATTGACACTCACATACTAAACACGGTCCCTACAAAACTGGCCATTTTTCCCCATTCTAATGTTGGATGTAAACATTAACTGAGGCTGTTGCCACACAATTAGCTGATCATATAACTCCATAAAAGTGCATGTTAGAATCTCATTCAGGTGGCACATTACTCTCTAGGAATGTATGACTAACCTCAATCCTGGACAACATCAAAGTTCATCTCCTGTAATTTTTTTAACACCATGGCTGGGTTATTTACACTTCTCTCTTCCTCTTTTCATTTCCTGCATTATGTCTTTAACGACACATGCTGGCTTTCTCCAGTCACGCTGCCGATTAAATTGATGCTTTGTACAGAACACAGCATGAGATCCCCCACATCAGCCCTCGGGGTGTTTTCACACTGAGATAAACACACTTCACGAGGAAAAGAAGTAGACTTTCCGAGAGATTGTAATGCAGATGATTAAAAATAGGCACAATACATGTCTATGTAAGGAAAAAAAGAAGCTCCAGCTGAGTCTTCTGATTGTACTGTACAAAAATGAGCACAACCCTCCTAGTCATGTTTCCATAATCTCTGCAAAATTCAGAAACACTATTGTAGTGTCAGACATTTCAGACAGTAGTGGGGTTGACAGGTTTCAATGTAGAAGTGGGTGTAATGGAGCAAGCCAGCATCTTAGCATATAGTTTTTATTCATCATGCAGTTTTCTAGGAAAAAAACAATACACCACAATCATACACCACATTTTTTTGTGGTCATTTAGGGCCTTTTGGTGCTCCTGAGCCCTTTTTTAGTTGATCTGGCAACGTATAATGTTTTTTTTTTTTTTTGCATTTTATGATGTCTTTGTTTCGATATTCAGCCTAAAGGCTTGCATCACTCACAGTGATGGGACTTGGAACTTGTGGGGAGTGAACAGCAGCAGATTCCAAATTCAAATGCCACATTCGAATTCAATACTAGACATTCTATATGCTTACTTGTGAGTAACATAAAGTTGGAATAACAAACACTTGGATGCTGAGTTACTTTGGTCCCTCAAAAAATGGAGGGGAGCAAATATACATTGTGAAGGTGCCATTCATTGCTCCATGTTCCAGTTTTGATGTTCATTTGCCTATAGTAGGTGCTTTCAGTGGTGGATACGGGTCTTCATACTTTTACAGCAAATTGTGCTACAATGTTCAATTGCTGTTCAGTTGGGTCAGACCAGATGGACTAGCCTTTGCTTTTATGTGCATCCATGAATCTTAAATGGCCATGACCATGTAACTTTTTCACTGGTTGTACTTACTTTAACCACTGTTTGGTAGGTACTAACCACTGCATACCAGGAACACCCCACAACACTTATTTTGTAGATACTCTGACTCAAATGTATAGTCAGCACAATCTGGCCATTGTCAAAGTGCCTCAGATCTTGTGCCTTATGTTTACTCAATGCTTACACTGTGCTTACTGAAGAAAATTTGAGAACCAATTGCTTACTTGTTGCCTAATATATCCCACTCCTGGCAGGTACCATTGTAAAGAGATAATCAATGTAATAGGAGGCTGACCAGATTAGTCTGAACTGATAAAAAATCTGTAGCAACTCAAAGAAGCAGAACAGAACAGAACAGAAAAGCATCTAACCCACAGAACTTCAAACTGTATAATGGGTGAAATGGGCTCACCAACACTGGACATTTAAAGACTGATCTGTGACTCACTCAGTAAAGCTCTTAACCTGTATCTGTGTGGTTTTCATGTATTGTCCTTTTTCCCATATGATTGGATGAGCAGATTTAAACAATTAAACAATTTTCCCATGGGATCACTGATTCTGATGTACAGGTGTTTCTATTACAGTGGACAGTGTCCACTTAAGTACTTGTTCCATTAAGCAATTAGTGAATACCAATGTGCTATGTCACATAGAATATCAGTTTTAAACACTAACGAAAATGTAGGCAGATTTCATTTCAGCTGGCAAGACTTTAATTTCTTAAAGAAGGCAAAGTAAACAGTTTATAAAATGGTTTATAGCCTAAATGTCAGACTTTTTAGTACTAACAGATTGGTAAAAAAAAAAATTATTAATATAACAACTTGATTTTTAAACAGTAAAGGCTATCAATATTTATGATAAACATGTGTAAACTCTTCAAAACATTTGTATATGATCTGTACCATGCATTAATTTTTATTGAGTTCATAGGTTCTTATGGCACTGTTTTCTCTCATCCTCTCATCCATCCTTTTTGTTTATGTGTCTCCAATTTCTGTCTGGACTAGACTACTTCTTTACAGAACAAAAAGGCCCAGAGGCCAATGAGATAAAGTACAAGGCTGAAAGAACATTAAAACAAAAACTATTTGATTTTTCTACTGAGGCCTCCTTACCTGGGCGTATTCTCTTCATCTGCTCTTATCTAATACTAATGGTTACATAATATGTCTGTCCAATCTCTGTTCCTTGTTGCATGATGTGTACTATGTTACTCTGTGTTGGAATAACTATCTCATGTTCTTAGCATGTTTTTAATCACATCATTTGAATGATGCCTACAAAGCCATTTTACAGGGGGTTGCTTCTCCCTAATGCTCTGTTTTTAGGAGACAATAAACTAGAAACTTATTAGCTTGTGTTAGCTTCAGAAAAACTGCAATGGCTTTATACAGCATTCAGATTACTAATAAGTTTTAGACACTGACAACCCGTTAGTGGGTGACTGAAACAAACACAAACCCACCTGTGCAATATATTGGGCAAAAATGCCACAAACATATAGAGCATGCATAGTCAACTATCTGCAGCATTCAGGTGGGCTTTAGGTTTGGGTTCAGTTTGGGGGATTGAGCATCATATTAGTTGGTGAATAATGCAGGATTCAAAAATACATCAAGGGCTGTAGAGGGCTATGTGACTCTGATAGCACTAGCTGACAGCAGACTGTGACTAGCCCTATGCTTCATGCCCCCTTATGAGTTACACCACCGATATCAGGTATGGATTCATTTTGTTACATATATAATGCACAACTTTTGTTTGCTATTTGTTACTAGATGCAGACTGGATTACACACTGTTAAAAAGTTTAAGTAATTGTTTGCTATGCTTATATATATATATAGTTACAGTACATGCCTAATACCAGGAATGCTGAACAGATCAGAACATTTTGGGCCGAGGCTGGTTTTGTAACACACCAACAGATGGCAGCACAAGGCTACACTCACAGTCACAGGGAGCACCGGCTTTCATAAGTGAGTGTGTTAAAAGACATTGTACTGTCCTGATTTCATACCGGACAGAAAAACGCAAGGCAGGTCCACAGCTCATCCAAGTGCATCATCTTTAGCAACATTTGACACCATTGCAGAGATCCAGCGCAAATCGCAGAAGGTGTTTGGCAAGCTTCAAAAAGGAGACTTCCAGGACACATTCAAGAAGTATTAGGAACACTGAGTGCTCTGTATTGCTGTGCAAGAGACTATTTTGAAGTTGATTGTACGTAAAAGCAGATTAATGAAGTACTTTCTTGTAAACAAAGCTAATCCCTAACCTTTTTGATGATTTGAAGATAAGACTATCTTCCTCTATTCTGTATGAAAGGAAAGCCTCCTGTCTTCTAGTTGCCTTGTGGGATGGTACTGTATGCCATACTGTCAGTGCAGACCACTTGATTCTATGCACTTACATTGAAACAAGACTTGAAGCTTATTTAGAAAATTTGTTTATAACGCAAGCGATTTAATTGTATCTTTGTTAGCTGTGAGAAAACTTTTTTCCAACTTGGGTCAGCTAGCTGCCCAATGTATATTTATTATAGTGCAATCCTCTCAGGTAGTTTAGTATCAACACAATAAATAAAACAAATGTAGCTTTGGAAGTGACAGTACAATAACTCAAACTTGTAATCTGTCCTGTCTGTAATCTGATTATCAGATTGTGTGTTAGCTAATCTGTTAATGGCAATATTTTGAAAAATTAAACCAAAAATAAAATAAAATAAAAAAGAGTGATACAAAAGGGAGAGAATAAAGGCAGTGAAGTGTAACACATTTAAACAACCCAGAGTTGTGACTGTTAAGAACCTTTGCCTGTAACAGTCTACAATGTCTGCTTTGCAGTAATGTATCTCTCACCGTATGGAACCAGAACTTGACGATGGGGGCATTGTAAAACTCATAGATCTTGCGTCCCAACGGGATTAGGCGATGGCGGTTCTGGGCTTCATTTACTTCCTTTTTCCGAGACACTTCTGAGCTCACATTCCCCAACATAGCCTTAAAGAAGAGATGAGAAACAGCGAGGCAAGAAAGAGGGCACATTTTGTAAAGCAAGTCAGACAGGAAATGTTCTTATCAATCAGAATTGTGTTAGGCAGTTACAGAAAAAAAAAAAACTGCCAATCAATTCTGAGCACTCAGGCAGGTGGCACATGTAGCAGCTTGATGATACTGCTGTAAAATGGTAGGAAAAATGGAAGAGAGAGGGTAGAATTTGAAATTAATGCAATTTCTATGTGCCAGAGAAACACATTGTTAAGCCAAGAGTGGGGACTTACAGGAATGGAGGACATGGTACACTCTTTGACGTGTCTCAATTGTATTGCAACCCTTTGACTGTTTTATTATTAAACCTGTCAGCTAAACCTTATATTGAATGAAGCATTCGACAGCCCTCCCAGGTGCGTCATGATTCCTTATATCCAAACAGTAAGAAAAATACCAAAAAAAAAAAGAAAAAGACAAACCCCTGACTAATACATTTAAATCGTCTATGCATTTTATATTAACATTTTTTCAGTGGCACCGTTAGAAACATTCAGAGGCATTTAATTTGCAATACAATTGTTGCCATAACCTTATAAATCTGTAATAGATTCATAGTAGCAAGTGAAAATATGAACTGCAGATCAGAGTTTAACAATGTCACAGTGATACAAATATACAATAGGGCAAAAAAAGGTCCTTTTAGTAACATCTAGCTGCAGCCACGCCTATTCAGCCATGTTTTGTTTTAGGCAACACATTGAGCAAAGTGTAGGAACATTTAAGAAAGTTGAAATTTGATAACTAAAGATGGAAAAGCTACACAATGATTTGGTATGTCAAATGGATCCTTTATCTTAATGTTAGCTAGCTAGCCAGAAGTAGCTAACTAGATTAAGTATTGTTTGTATCATAATATTAATGTTACATGAACATATTTTTTTTTTTTTTTACTTATTATGTTTGGGGTTTTTCAGATTAGCATTTTCAGCTCATGTTAGCATGCTTATTTAAGTTCTATGATACGATTAATGATAAAGGAGAAATTCCTTTTGTCATAAAAGAGGTTCCTTCCACCTTACGTGGGGCTTCATGTCGTTAGCTGAAACTAGATACTACCGAGTCAAAAGACTGTGTCATATACTGTGTCTGCACTTCATTTCGCATGGGTCATTTGGGATGACTTCTTCTTTGAATGCAATCATGACAAGAAAGAGATCAGATGATAGCTATTCGTGTGAATGAAAGGAAAAGGAAGAGTACTTTTTTTTTTTTTTTTTTGCATACAGAAGCTCGCACAAAAGGGTTTTTTGGGTATGAAGGCACCAAACAGAATGCAATAAAGAGCTCATTCGCATAGCATGCGCAGAAATGACGGGAACCGTGTTAATGAGTGAAGGAACAGGCAGCAATCTCTCACAGTACCGTACTTCGGACGAGACCGTCGCTAAAAGGAAGAGACAAAGAGAAGACGAAGACAGACACCCCAAGAGACAAGAAGATAGACAAATCGACACAGAGACACGCTACAACTCCACGACCACACATCTTTGCTAGGACAACGAGGAAAAGGGGAGAAGCAGTGGCGAAAGAGAGGGTTGGGACATACAAATATTCTTCAAGGGCAGGATCCATAAATTGGTAAAATAGCAGAGAATCGAGGCCAGATTTTGGGAGGGGAGGGGGCAGGACTTCTTCAGCAGCATCATGTTGGGTGTGTGTGTGAGCTGGACTACAGGCTAATGAACGGAGCTAAGGTGGGTGCTCTCACCACGGAGTTGTACTGCGCCTCACAGTATGCTCTTACGGTGAACTCCATGTCCTCCTCTTCCTTGTCCTTGGCTGGCTTGTCAGCCTCATCCGAATCCTTCTCCTGCAGGTAGGCCTCCTGCTCCTGAGGCATGTATGACATCTCATCCTTGTTCTTAAACTCCAGACTCAGGATGGAGGGAGGCAGCAGTAAGCCCAGGATTACCTGAAAAGAAGCAAGTGCACACACCCATTTGAGGTAAGCCATCTGTGCATTCCAAGCATGTACAAGGGACTTTAATCTCTTAAGTCTGATTTTTCGAAATAGTGCCAAAATTCCTGAACGACTCAGACAACACTAGTGTAAACACTGCACATTTTATGGCATTCTCCAGTATGTGTTTTCTATGCAAAAACTTCAGTTGAATGTAGATCTTAGGCTCAAAAAAAATTCCTTGCGCTTCAGCATCTGATGAATGCATGTTTAAAAGGTTTGTGTCATGCTGTGTCTTTTTTTCTGCTAGGATGACTAGCTATTATTCTCTTTTTCTAAAAAAATGAAACAGTTTATTGATATGGAATGACAAGACAACAGAAAATAGTGTGGTGAATACAAATGGATTGTCAGTAAAAGAGAACAGAAACCCTTGGGGGGAAAAGGGGTGCTCTTGCACCATATGAGTTATCCGTGTTGTCCATGAGGTGGAACCACTGGATGTTCTATGCCTAACCCTACAACAGATGTAGTTCTATATAGCTGATGGTCAGAAAGAGGTCAAAGGTTTAAACATTACTGACATGAAAATCCTAGCAGAATAAAACCCTAGTATAAGATAACTCTAGTAGTCCAGTGCTACTCAAAGAGAGGTGAGTTGACTACTTTAAATTGCCCAGGTTGTGTAGCATCATGTGCTTGCATGATACCCTGCAAAGGACTAGCATTCTAGCTGGGGGTGAATTTTCCTAGCCTGCACTATTCGTTACCAAGATTTGGCACTAAAACCCTGACTAGGATAAAACAGTATTGAATGTCAATAAATGACTGATAATATAATAACATGCTGAATGAAATATATTTGGTGAGACAGATTCATGTTAAGAGCATAAAATATCTTTATTCTCGTGTGTTTTGATGTTTCACAAAATTGCTGCTCACAGATTAAGTTAATTTAGATACATGTGTCATGGTTGGGCAGTGGTGTCTCAATAAAGGCTTTGCGCTACTGATCAAAATGTTGAGGTTTCAAACCTCCAGGTGTGCCGTATCATAGCTGAACCTGAGATCAGCCTCCAGCCTCTTAAAAAGATTGGATACGTGAGGAAAAGAATATCACTATACTGTTATCACATGTGACAAACATTGACTTTTTCAAAAAGAAGAAACTGCTATCAGTTATCAGCAAGTTCATCCAAGTTCACAAAAAAATAAAATAAAATAAAAATACTCATAACGATACAATAATGCTACTTGAACCTTGAGGCCTGAGTTTTTGCGCATGCGAAGCCGCCCCATCCACATGTCAGTGAGCAACATCTGGCTGCAGGTGTGGGCGATGAAGTCACGATGCTTGGCGGCTACAGCCAGCTGCAAGCAGGTGGCGTTGCTCCAGTTCTTTAGCTCATAGGTAAGGAGCTTCATGGCCATCTGCTCATCCTGCTTGTAGGACTGGTCCAGGAGCTCCACCGCCAGCTGGCCGAACTCCCTGAGAGAGAATTACATTATAGAATAAAGGTGGATGTGAGATAATGTGACAGACAAATGCATGTCTGCACATACACACTTCAAAATACTAAGACCAAAGTGCAAATTAGTTGAGAATTGGATTAGAAATGGGCATGTCATAGAGCTGTATAGAGTCAGATAAGATACACGACAAATGATCTACACATAGATACACAGATTAGCCATAAGATATAAAACTCAGGAATGAAGGAACATTGATTGACTGGTTACAATGGCACCTTTCAATGGCTGGAATATATTAAGTAGCAATTGAATAGGAATGTTTTAGAGTTGATGTGTTGGGAGCTGTAATGGCTAGACAACTTGCGTATTACAGGGTGTTCCTTTTATGCAGCTGTTATTACGTTGGTTTTGTGTCATTACTTAAAAAAGATATGCTAAAGGATGGGGAGCAATTGGAAAGAAAATGGACAAGAAATAAGGCTATATAACACATAAAGCCACGATCTGGTAAAGTAACAAAGAACAAATAGGTCAAATGATCTGCTCATGCACATCCATTCCAGCACCTGGAGTTATGGTTGAGCTCCTGAGAGATGTCGTCCACCATGTCATTCTCAGAGGCTTCATGAGCCATGGCCTTGCAGAGCTTGCATGCCACCAATGCCTTGGCCATGGCCTCCTCGCCATGCTGCCAAAAGAACAGGGCCATCTTCTGCCTCTTCATTAGCACTGCCCACACCATCAGCTCGTGGAAGGGGAAAGGGAAGTGGTTGATTTCAGGGTCGTCCAGATCAATGTCCACCTCCTCTTCTCTTTTTTTCGTTGTCTTCTGCCGCCCTCGTCGGATTGGCATGTCATCCTGTCTCAGCAAGGAATTTTAGTCAGTTTACTATATGAATTGTATTGAATGGCTTAGACCTCAAAGGTGACATTTGAATACCAATCATGTGTAGACTAATCACTGGCAGTTAAGTAAAGAATCTCTTCTGAGATAAGGTCCAAGCCAATTGCATAGGAAACTGGTATGAAAATGTAATTTACCCTGTCTAAGAATACAACATGATTGAACAATTTAATATACAGTTAACATAACACAGAAAACATATCAAATGTTTAAAGTGTCATTTTAAGAAAATAATAAGGTAAATAGACTGTGTGTCTACCAATTGTGGACCAATTTCATACTTGCCCATGCTAACTGCATGCTGCATCTATTACAATAGCATGACTTTGTAATAGAAGAGTCCAGAACTGACCTGCATGCAGTCTAGACTCTCACTATTTGAAAATATTTGGTGCATCATGAAACAAAAAACACAACAAAGGAAACCCAGAACTGTTGCGCAGCTAGAATTCTGTATCAGACTCATATAGGACAACATTCCACTCCAAAAACTTCAGCAACTGGTCTTCTCAGTTCTCAGATGTATACAGACATACGATGTGATGCTACACAGTGGTAAACATGGCCCCATCTCAAGTTTTTTGAGATCTGTTGCAGCGATCAAATTCAAAATAAACAAATGTTTTCCTTAAATTCGTATGTATTCTCAGTTTAAACATTTGGTTTTTGGTTTTATTGGCAATAGATTATGGATTTGTGAGATTTGCAAATCATTGCGTTCGGTTTTTATTTACACTTTGCACTGAATTTAAATTGGAGTTGTAGTTCTAAAACTAATTTATATGAATCATATCCAGTATAGTTTTTTACTAACTTTTTATTTGAATTTAGTTACTTATGTGTTACATCTGGAAACATTTTCACGTTTGCAGATTGTCAGTTTTACTAATATTTACACAGGGATAAGTAAAAAAAAAAAAAAATCAGAAATGGTTTATACTTACCTCCATTCCAAGCAGCTTTAAGGCTTTTGGCTGTGAATAATGACAAGACAGTATCATTTAGTAAAATGACGTGTGCACACATGCATGCAAACATATGCTTTATATTACCCTATTATAGAGACACTAGGGTGGTTGTGAAGACCAGTGTGTGTTGCTGTGTGAGGGCTAAAGTGAGATGCATTTGTTAAGTAGGTGATTTTTGCATAATGATCAGAAGAGCTGGAAATCTGGAGCAGCTCTCCCGCTCCACTGCTCATCCTTCTCTATTTTAGGCTTTACCTTCTGCACTGCCTGGGTATATGTTTTTTTGCTGGATTTGCACTGGTAGGACAAAGCGTTCTCATTCTGATCCCAGTTCTTCTTATCTGATCCCTTGTGCAGAAGATATCCACATACTGCTGTACAAGCAGATCCAATATCCCCATACCATCACTTAGGTGTTTTATCTTCCCCTTGCGAATCTCATCTTCTTTAATCCCAGCGGTTCAGAGTTTTGGAAATAGATCTATAGCCCCTTATGTTTGTTTATTTCATTTACTATTTCCTGCTTTGGTTAGTACAAACAAACACAAGATAACATACATCTACTCACCTGGAAGAGGCGTCGTTTTTTTTTTTTTTTTTGGATCAAATCTCTTTTTTAGTGCTTAGATTTGTTGCGATGCAGAGTAAATTCGCTCTATACACTCTATCACTGATCAAAATTAGTGTAATAGCTTAGTCTGCAAAAATGTTTTAGTATGTAAAATACTTGTGCAAGGATGTTCTGTGACCTTGAAGAATTTGCAGACTATTACTTGGTTATGATGGGATGCCAAGGTTGGAAGTAATTTCTAAAACTAGCACTGTAGCGATCATGTTAAAAAAAAATTTCTACTGTAAACTTTACAGTACCTTTCTTTATTTGTATTGTTGGAAACATTTTTTTTTCCCAGTTTCCTTTTCAGTTATTTTGTTCATTTGTCAATTTTCACTCACCAGTCAGCTCTCCCCATCATACAACAGCTACCAGATGGGGAAGGATAAAGGCTCACACATGCTTTCTCAAAGACAAATGAAGCCAGCCAACTGCATCTTTTTTGATCTGCTGCCCGTGCTCTGTCACAGGGTAGCATAACGTTCTCGGAGGAAAGCCCTATTTTCACCCCCCTTACCCCGATCCATGATCTCACTGATTCTTATGATTGACTTTTGTTGCTGACATTGACAGGGAACATCTGAAAACACTTTTGGAATAATTAAGGCTACATCTACACTAACTTGGATAAATAAAAAAAAAACTGCGTTTTCATCTATAAATGCTCCGTGTCCTTTCTTTTTCAGTCGTTTCCCAAAAGTTGCTTATACACACTGAAAAATCCAAAAACACTTACCTCCCTGTAGTGTGCATGAGCAAAACGTAAGATGCTTCGAACCCGCTTAATTTCCACATGGCGTTTAATTACTTTCCTGCTCTTTGTAACATCATGGCAACGACTAAAAATGTGTCATCGTTTTCAATAGTCTCCGTAATTACATGCAATGCAACGCGAAATCTGCGTTTTTTTTTTTTTTTTTTTAATGTTTCCAGTTCGGAGACTTTTTCAAAAAGCTACATTTTCATTTACTAAGAACGCCATCTCGGTGTGGAGAGAAAACCAAAATGAAGAGAAATATATGTGTTTTCAAACCAAAATGTATTAGTGTGGACATGGCTTGAATGACTTACTCTCTTAGGCCCAAACAAATTGTGGTACAGGGTTCGGAATCGTTTCCGTGTGTAGTTGCATCGATAGGCTCCACCCATTAGGTATTCAATTACTAATCCGATGTCGATCAAGCTGATACGGTAGTCAGGTGGCAGGTTACCCTGAAGGCAGTAGTTATAGTGTTACTTGTGCAAAGTTTTCACAAAGGTCGGCTAAAAAAGGTAGAAAATGTATGAGAGATTTTGCACATTCACGCTACTCACATACTGTACATACATTCTTACATACAGACAGACAAGTACAGACACTGTTGTAATGCTAAAAGGACTATGAAGAGAAGTGACTGGCTGATTCACCTTGAGGTAGATCCAACTGAACCCTGGATATTCTTGCTTGGAAAGAACACACAAGGTAAGTGAGAAAGGGTTGCACGAGTGGGATTTCGGTAAGGAACACACACTGAAACAGTGGTATGCCAAACATACAACAGTAGTCAGCTAACATACACAAAAGACAAAGCACCCTGCTGATATACACTGAGCTACAATACAAGGACCTTGTGTAAGGACAAACCAAGCCAAAACAATCAAAGCACAAGGGTCTGTCTCATAGCAGCACATTGAAGTTTTCAGACTAATACAGAGATCTTGGCTCACACTGCTGCATGCTTTAATTAACTAAACCACATCTGGCCTGTTATTTCATTCATTGCATTATAAATGAAACATTATTGTAAACAGGCAGTAAAGGGAAGAAAAAGATCTAGTTAGCCTGTTTGATTTATGAATGAGACTATGAAATTGGACCATGCTGTAAATTGGGCTAAAACCCGCATCCAATCTGCGTCCCATCAGTGTCACTCCAGGCTTCCTGTTTACTTGATTATTTTCAACAGTTTCCACTACCTTCTCCAGCTGTGCCCTAAACACACCTTCTGGTCATTGTTTGCAATTGTCTCTTCTGATTAGTCTCATTATGTCTTGTTAGTGTGTTTAAACTATATCCAGAATTACCATGTCCTTTTATAGAGACGCTGCACACACTGTATTAGTATCCGGACAAACGCTAAAGTCATAGGCTAAGGCCCAGGAGTTGGAGTTTGACTAAAACAGTTTAGAGTTTAAGAATGCCTGGGGAGGCAATACCATTGATATTCCTCTCCAGCTGGCATTTCTTTTGCCCTGCTCTGGCATTTAGAAGGGCAATTTTATTTCACTCATTTGAGTATACAGTTATTAAAACATGTGTCCACCAAACCAACGTTTATCCTAATGATCTAATGCCTTCTTGGGGAAGTTTGTGAGTGAGCAACTTCTTCTGAAATCATGGAAAATTTTTCTAAACTACTACTTGCTCAGTTTGGAGGATTGTGTGATATAGGAAACCCTTTTTGTTAGAGGGATAAACAACATTTGCTCTGCTACTGGCCAAGGTTCCAAAGCCATTTTAAGGTGTTGGTGAATGTGAATGCTGTAAATGTGTGGCTTTATTATACTAGCCCATCACTGTGATGTTCTGCTGTCACTGGCTTTCAATAGTCTGGATGGGCAGTCTTGAAACTTCAACACCCTTTTTCTTGCAGAAGGTTGGATTTTTAGTGTTTCCTCTATAGGATTAGCCATACCACCAAATAACACAGAGGTCCCAGCGATATATAATAACACCCATAAAGTTTCAAGACAGTTTTAAGCTATTCATATCCATAACTTAGTATTTACTCAAAGGTTCTGTCTGCTCAAGGGTCTGATTCTGACAGTGTCTGTTCCAGTGTCTATTTTGGACTTAATGTCATTATCAGCTCCTATGTAAGTATAACCCCCAGAGCCTTTGCCCTCGTCAGTTGCAGACCACAGTGTCAGCCTTAAATCTAGCACACATTACCATGGGCAAGTTTCAGTATGCTTCCAAAAAGGTTACCATGCACGATGAAATGGGGAATCGATAGAAAATAGTATGCTGGGTATGCGCATTGGGGTTCTGACCCATAAAAAGTAATAAAATCAGCTTGTACACTAGGAACGTAATCAAATGCACATACTTTCCTTGGAACAAACACATGATGAGGGATACAAATAGACAAGCCCGCCAAGCTAAGGTTAGAGGTGTTTAAATAACTGAGAAAAATGATGTGGGAGCATGCTATATATATAGATATAAAGTTAGCAGGATAAAAAATGGCAGTGCAGGGAAATGCATTGACAAGGTCGGGAATGTCGGGTTGAAAATTTGGGTACCAGTTTGTTTCTATTTCATTAAAATACATTGCAAGCAGGTACCTAGAGCTCGACCGATAGTGAATTTTACCGATACCGATCAGTCATGCTTGCCGATAACCAGTCAACCAATAGTTTTTTAAAAAGATACTGTATAAAAAAAAAGAAAAGTAGTACTTTAAACTAGTACTGACATTTATTAGAAAAATGAAACATATCAAAAAGAGTAATGAATGATGAAAATGTGCTAAATTGAAATAAACATGAAAATATGAATGAATACATTGAATTATATAATTGATAAATTGTATATTCAAATGATGAATATAATTCTCACGTAAAAACAAACATGTGTCGTCAGTGAATTGCCTCTAGGGGATGCTCTCGTAATGAAAGCAGACCTTCGCGGCCGTTCCAGCAACTGACACAAGCTGGAAAAACTGATAAATCGGTCGACCTCTACTGGTTCTAATGGTGAGAGCAGAAATAATAATAGAGCACACATTTCTAGTTCTAGACCGATTATGAACTGGAGTGATGAGCTGAGGATGAGGAGCTGTCAAAGCCAAAATTCACACACCATGCTAAGAGTGTTTCCGTATCCACCTCTTGGGTCGAAGGTTTCTGGTGCATAGTGCGATTTGTATTTAATTGGAGGGAAAAAGCTTCAGGATTACATTTGAATAAAGATTTATTTGAAGATTTGAATAAAGAATTGAAGATTTGTGATGGGAAACAGATAAGAATACTAGAGTACTCCCTCATGCTAACGTTTCACAACAAATGACAGACTAAATGGAGATTCCCACAAAAGTTCACACATTAGTAAGCAAAGGCAACAAAAATAACCATACACTAGGTACCTAGATACAAGCTGTTTGCCAGTGAGATACTCTAAAACAGCTACAACAATTTTCTTCAGCTTGGGGAAGCCAAAAAGCAAAGATACACTGGCCTGTCTCCCACTGCTCCAAACAACTGACATACTGTAACTGACAGACAGACTAGGTGTCTACCATGCAACACTGCTTGGAAGTAAAGTTTGCAATCCAGCTACTGTGCGAAAGACATAATAAGAATCTACTCTGTACTATTCTACCACCTACACAAACACACACACACACACACACACACACACACACACACACACACACACACACGCACACACAGGCATTCACACAATTTCTCCATTTAACACATACAAGCATGCATTGAGAAGTCTTACCTTTTTGACATCTCGGACAAGATGATATAGCGTGTTGGATGGTCCATGCCGCTGTTGCAGGGGAAAAACATACGTTTGATTAGTATTTATTCCAAGAAAGAGGTATAACCCACCATAGCACCAATGGCATTTTCCTCAAATAGGGTCAGTTAGTGAATAAAGTCATGTCAGCTTTTTACTGCATCTCAGTCTAATTTGGGAACTCGATACATAAGAGTTTATTACCGTGTTGTAGAGCTCCTCTAACCGGGAGAGTGTGAGGAACCGGTGCATGCTCACGCCGTTCTCAATCAGCAGCTTCACAAAGTCGACACGGTCCAGCACCAGGGCATCCAACATGGCCTGCTCAAGAGAGCCCACCTGGAACACAGACCACAGTCTGCATCATAGACTACATCATCGGAAGGATATACTGTTGCAGAATTGTGATCCAGTTCAAATCAAACCATAACTTGTTATTTAAACGTTTTTAAGGGGTGGTGGTAGCTTATTGGTTAAGGTATTGTTCAAATCCCAGTACCACCAAGCTACCACCGCTGGGCCCTTGATCAAGGCCCTTAACCCTCAGCTGTTCAGTTGTAAGTAGCTTTGGATAAGGGTGGCTGGCAAATAGCATAAATCTAAAATCAAATTCTACACCAATTGACTCATGGCTAATGTAAAGGAATGAAACATTTGGGTGTTGGTGAGGTTTGAAGTGATTGTTAATGCTGCAAAATTAATTCTTATTAATTATAAGTCTTAAAGTGTTAAGGTTAGTTCAGGTTATTATTTCCTTTTGTTGTTATAGCATCAGTGGACAGTTTTTCCGGGTCAACGGAAATGAATCTTATGTTACCTTGAAAACAGAGAGTCCCTTTTTCCTAAAGACACTAAAACCTAATGGTTTTAGCAAAGCGTTGACTCTAGAGATAATTCTTCTGTAATATCCACTTGCCGCAATCATGTGATTTCTTTATTGCTAATGTCTTTTATAAAATTAGTCTACACCTTCTAACAAGTCAGAACTGAGATCTCACTAGTGCTGTGGAGTGAAAGTTTTGTTTCTTTTCTTTGCTTTTTTTTCTTGAGAACAAAATGACTGTCAAGTCGTTTGGTTCAAACATTGTTTAAGGAATTATTTTGTACTAACTAACATATACAGTTCCTTTAAAGTAAACTTATAGTATAGAGTATGGATGGTAAAATTCACCATTCGAATCGGTGCATCTGCAAAAAAGTTAACGATGTGCTGCATCAATGTAAAAAAGTGTGCATCGAATACAAGTTGGCATTGGTATCACGATAGATTGTTTTGAACAAATTTGATATGTAGATTATGATATTTAAAAAAAATATTTTATAACTAATTTATATGTAGACTGATTTAAACCAAACTGCTAAACTGCTGCTGCTACCTGAATGTGACGAATCACAACACTACAGAGACCGAGGCGTGTCCTGAGAGTCACATAGAATAGAGAATAACATGGCAGAGGTAGAGCTGCGTCTTCCTTGAGACAGAACAGGAAAGAACATCTGGTTTTATTTAAACCTTTTTTTTACACTACAAAAGCCTGTTTGTGAAAGGGCCATGTGTAAGAAGTCAGAAGGCACTTAAGTAAACTGATGATTTGCTGTCTCTCTAAACCAAATAAATAAAAGCGAACTATCTGTAACATACTGAATTGCAGAGCATCATATTTTTTTCCATTGCATCATTTTGTATTGAATCGCATTGTGTTGAATCAAATTCGAAATTGGATCGCACTGCATCGTAATAGATGTGAATCGTATCACATCATATCAGTAGCTGCTTCATATGTATCTTTATTGTTGGCTGTACATTGAGATGCAAACCTAATTATAATAAAAATAAACTGTTCAATGGATACTTACGGGCCATTGCTGGCCATAGATGAATATTTGGCTACGGGCAATGTCAACACGGTTCCAGGCCAATGCCAGGCTCAGCTGGTCAGGAGCTGATGCATTGGCACCTGAAAGAAGAAGAAAAATAGGAAAAAGAAAGAAAAACAGAATCTCACTCAGAAGTAAGTGCTGGTGAAAACTGTAGAAAAATAAAATGTGATAAGATGTGATAAGATAATGTGAAATGGTCCAGAACAGTAACAAGCCACTTGCTGAGCATTATTTGTCTGAAAGGTACTCTGAAAAGATGAGCTTGGTAGCTGAGAGTGTGATGGTTTTGCTATACAGACTGTACAGTATAATCTCCAAGTATAACTTTCGTCCAAGGCTGCCCCGTCTGTGCCATCTCGAAGACAACACAACATTTACCCGCAGGATAGCTGGTCCCCCCTGCCTATCCCGCAACGGCCGTGGTCACACCTGGGGATTGACTTCATCACCGATCTGCCCCGTTCGGACGGTAACACCTGCATCCTCGTGGCTGTGGACCACTTCTCTAAGGCCAGCAAGCTGGTCCCCCACCGTGGCCTGCCCACAGCTCTAGAGACTGCCGTTGTTCCATCACGTCTTTCGGAACTTCGGGCTTACCCGAGGAAATCGTGTCCGACTAAGGACCCCAGTTCACATCCCATGTGTGGAAGGCGTTCTTCCAGCTCCTGGGAGTCACAGTCAATCTGTCCTCGGGATATCACCCTCAGACCAACAGACAGACGGAGCAAGATACAGGAGCTCGGATGCTACCTCTGGTCATACTGCAACCAGGACCAAACGAGCTGGAACCGTTTTCTCCTGGCTGTCCACCCGAGATTTGCGGCTCCAACTACCCTGTAAGAAACTCAGTCCCCGTTTCATCGAGCCGTTCCGGATCATCAATGACGTGGCCTATCGGCTCGACCTGCCTCCTCGGTACCGCATCCATAAAACCTTCCACGTGTCTCTCCTGAAGCCCTTTACACCCCCTACCACCTAGCACCCTGGAGTCGCCGTAGATCCTCCTCTGCCGGAAATGCTGGACCAGCCATCGGTGTACCCCATCCGGGAAGTTCTAAACTCACGACATAGGGGTAGCATCCTGGAATACCTCGTGGACTGGGTATTTTCATAGCACGCACTATCCTCTGGAGGTCGATCTTTCTTCGACAGTCAACAGTGCTGTCTGGATGGGAAGCTATTAATCTGATATGGATGAAATCAGCTTAAGTCTCTTTTAGCTTTGAGGGACTGGGTGGGTAGGAGTTCTAGCACCGATTATGGCAAACAACATTAGACTTCTCTTATAGGTCTAATAGCTTTTATGAGACTCAGTGTTCCAGACACAGTTCATTATTCGTAGAAGTATTAGCAGCGGCACTCGAGTGCTTTGCGAAAGCTGTTCCAGCAAACTCAGTATTTGTTTCAGAAATGTATTGCCTTTGGAGTTGCAAGTCTGTAGAATGGTGGATTTGAGCTAAATACGTACTGTTGTCTTTTCAGTAAATCTGATGTCTTACCCTCCTTAGTACCTATTGGTCACTGCTACATAACAGGTTTTTTGAAATCAGGTTATCAAATGCAATGCAGTACTGAGGTGCAATCACTTCATCTCAAAGCTGCACCATCGATCCTAAGCAGAGAAGCGTAAATCTCTTGCTAAAGAGGCTTCCCTTCCAAATCTTCCAGATAAGCAGGAAGACTCCTGCATTATTCATACCAACTATCTAAAAAGCAATTTTCTTTTTGTCATTCTCTAGCTCACTTTTTCTTTGCTCCTTAACTCTGTCCCTCTTCCTTAGCCAACCAGATCCAGTTAAAAGTTTGGATATAGTCTGCGTTACAGTTTTATCAAAGGCGTTGGTTAAATAACAATGAAACAATGAAGCAAGGCTGAAAGGCCTTCATTTAAAATTCATTCCCGTAGAATTTGTTTGAATATTATTAACCCTCATCTTCAGGAGCACTGGTACCTTTTGAATGGATTTGAAAAGGGATTGGTTGAAAACTTTAGAGAAAATTATGTTCAGGAGCAGCATACAGTGGATTTAAATGGGGGCAGTAATAAGTACTTTGCTCAATGAGAAGCAGTCAAGAGACCAGGACATGAATTTGTTAAAGCAGAAAAAAGACATTCATGGACTTATTAATTAGCAATGACGATTTTATGGCCCTTTTTTTGTGATATGAATATGCAATATTTCTACAAATCAATACTGATAAATACAATAATAACATATGGCATGTCTATCAATTAAATAATTCTTTGAGTTGGACACATATTACCTTTCAGTAAAGCTGTGAGGATGGCCAGGTCAATGTCCTGGTGTCCTTCTGAACCCATCCGAAACACTGTGATCTAAAAGGGAGACGGAGACAGCGAATCAGATCACTCTATTCTTACGCAGAGTTCATTTTATATGCTTGTAACTTGGTGGAAAATGATTTGAACGATCATAAAATATTACAACCTTGATTTCAAAAAGGTTGGGACTGGTAACGTAAATAAAAACAGAATGCAATGATTTGCAAATCTCATATTTTAGATGAATAGAACCTAGAAACATATCAAATGTTTAAAGTGAAGAAATGTGCCATTTTAAGGAAAAAAAAGGATATTTGGATGGAATTAATGAGGTTAATTGACAACAGGTCTGATGATTGGGTATAAATAGTGTATCTTAGAGAGGCAGAGTCTCTCAGAAGTAAAGCTGGGCAGAGTTTCACCAATCTGTGAAAGACTGTGTCTACAAATTGTGGAAAAATTTAAGAATAATGTTGCAAAACAGTAAAAACAGTGAATATCTCAGCATTTACAGTAAATAATATCATCAAATGTTTAAAAGAATCTGGAGAAATCTCTGTGTACAGGGGTACAAGGTTGAATATCAATATTGGATGACCGAGATCTTTGGCCCTCAGGAGGCACTGCATTTAAAGAGTTCAGGTTTTGACCTGGCCTGCCTGCAGTCTGGAATTTTCACCATTAGAAAACATTTACGCAACATGAAACAAAAAACACAACAAAGGACACCCAGAACTGTTGAGCAGCTAGAATCCTTTATCAGACTCATATGTTCTGAAGACTGTTCTGAAGACTTTTTCTTATAAATAAGTGTAACTGCAATAACGCAGTAACGTGTGGCTGTTTGTTTCCTTTTAAAAGGCACCTTGTGGGGTTGCAATCCCAGAATGCTTAGCATGCAAGAGATCATCGGCGCAGATCCGATGGCGCTGATACAAATAACCCAAGGTCTGGTTCCTAGTTAAAGCTAATGAGGAAGAGCGTGGAAGGGCCGATTTGACGAGGTGTGGCCACGACCCGAAGGCACTTTCATTCTCTAAACACAGCATGAAATGAAGGCATATTGAGGATGGGTGTGGGTGTTTGGGAAGAAGGAAATGAGAAGAATAAGTGGGTCTGTGGATGTGTGTGTGTGTGTGTGTGCGTGTGAGTGTGACAGAGAAAGAGAAAGAAGGAAAGAGTGAGTCTAACAAGCGTTTGTATTAATAAAAATCTGCTGTGTATCTGTTCCATAAGCGCCGGTAGCTGTGACCTTCACAATATCTCTCTGATTAAACCTCAGTCACTGCAGCCAACCTGTGTGTGTGTGTGTGTGTGTGTGTGTGTGTGTGTGTGTGTGTGTGTATGTGTGTGTGTGTGTGCGTGCGTGTGTGTGTGTGTGTGCGTGTGCGTGTGAGAGAGAGAGAGTGAGCAAGTGTCATTTGCTTTTAGCCTTTCCAACATTAATTTCACATTGATGCTAAATGTCACATCACACACACACACACACACACACACACACACACACACACACACACACACAAACACACAAACACATACAAATATGTTGCCTGAAAATGACTGAGCATGCCGGCTCTACACTGTAAACACTATAAGCAGAGAGAGAGAGAGACAGAGAGAGAGAGAGAGAGAGAGAGAGAGAGAGAGAGAGAGAGAGAGA
>JAAIIK010000102.1:1475058-1511005 GCA_014706435.1 Silurus glanis | reverse complement strand
AGAGAGAGAGAGAGAGAGAGAGAGAGAGAGAGAGAGAGAGAGAGAGAAAGAATGGACTCTCTTCCTTTGTCTGACAGGTTGATGAATCGAATCATCACATTCTTGTGGTTTCCACACAGAGCAGGCTTGAGAATGAATGAAATCCAGAGCTGATCGTACACACTCTTGTTTGCCAGCTCTTGCATTTTTTCATGTACAGAAAATGTAAATATTTATCACCATTACAAACACAAAGTGTGTGCGGATAAGCTGAGCTGATTTTTTACGTGTCTTACTCTCTATAGTGGGATGTGATAAAGTCATAAAAATCTAACTGCACTGTTTATATTCCACAAGTCAGCAATTTCCTTCCTCAAGTTATATTTCTCGGGCAAGGTCCCATTTTAATCCCCAATAATAGTGCGACTCTGTAGATAGCTCATAATAGAGCATAAGGGTATAATTAACACTAAAATAGGTCATGTGATTGTTAAAATACCATTTCGACCCGGATATGTACAGTATTTTTAATTCTGTATATTCACCCTCCAAAAGCCAGGGCTTTTTGACACACTTCCAACACATGTAAAGCATAGTTTCATGGGGCTGGCTTTGTGCACAGGGGTATTGTCATGCTGGAACAGGTTTGGGCCTTCTAGTTCAAGCGTTTAAAGACAATATACCACTGTGTACCTTTAAAATTGTGGGAAGAGTTTGGGGAGGAACAAATTATGGCTGGAAAGAGTCAAGTACCCCATATACAGTATATATTATAGGATATATAGTTTGTCCACATATATTTCTTTTAATTTCATGTGAACAATCCAGTTTAGTAATAGAAACAAAGATTTGAACGTGTTTAGAGTTCGACTGATTGCAGAAACTATTGACAAAAATCCATACCGATAGTTTTTCCGGGTTCTGGTCTGCTGTTTACGAAAGAGGACAATCACTGATGCAACATGCTGTTTGTTTTTACACGTGATGATGCACGCTGCATGGAGAGTGCTATATTATATGTTATGATATTTATTAATGAATGCATTCATATTTATTTCATTTAATAATTTAGTTTTCTTTTGATGTTTGGAATAAAATTGTGTACTATTTTACATGGAGATGTTATGTTTGTTTGTTTTTATCCAGTGTCCATTAAAAAAACTATTGGTTGATTAACATCATTTATCATTTTCACATAATTTTGCTCAACCATACACAGTAAAACATGCAACAAAATGCTTTCAGCAACTGGTTTGTGGCATAAAATCTAGTCAAACATTGTAAGGATAAAGCTAAAGACACAAATTAAAAGCATTTCAACTGATTTGTTGCTGCATGTAGACTATTATTTACTTCTGTATTACATACACTCCAATGAACGTTTATTCCTTCAAGGTTGAATCAATTTGCGTGGGCTAAAATACTTTGTGAGCATGATTTTCACTCATTTTAATGTTAACGAATACAGTTAATACACCACCTAAAGCCATGGAGAGCCCGAGACACACTCCGCATTAAACTTTAAAGTGAAAAGGTCAATGGAGGACCCAAAGAAAAGTCTGAACTCTGCTGTGTACGTCGAAGATGAGCCTCGGGACTAAAGAAAAAGACGTCTTTCGGGGGCCCAATGCTGTGTTTATACCGCAGTTTATAATTTAATAATGAATAGTTTTTGTCTCACAAACAATCCATCAATAAGAACAAACCTTGGGGGTTATTTTAGTAAAGAGGAGTTAAAAAAAAAATGCTGAACCCATAGTTCTGAGGTGGATACCAATAATCAGGCTACATAAAAAAAATCCATATGATCCACTGAATTAGCTAGATATCCTGTGAGCCAATTAATGATTCCTATTATTCTCTCAGGAATGAACCCGGCTGTAATTTCCTTTTAGGCAGCACTGTTTGTCCTGTTATCTTTACACTTCTATCCTTATATGGAATTTCCTGTGCTTGGAAGTTATTTTCCATATGCGTTTCTCATTAGCCCATGCATTTCAGAAAATTGTTAAAAGGGATAAAATGGATTCCATTATAAACAGAAAACATTGTTGTTGATTTTTAGTGTTTTCTTTTTAGTTTTCTTTTTTGTAATTGCATTTTATAGTCTGTATTTGTGTGAGTAAATACACTGACCAGACATAACATTATAATATTATGACCAGTGAGGGATCTCTTCATCATGGCACCTGTTAGTGGGTGTGATATATTAGGGAAAATGAGTGAGTGTAAACTTTGGAAGGAACAGTGGTGAACCGGCGACAGGGTCATAGGCGGGCAAGGCTCACTTATGCATGTGGGGAGCGAAGGATGGAAGGTGGCCATAAAGTTATGCCTGATTGGTGTATATATAAGTGTCATAAAGGTACAGCGTTTCCACTTTGATGTTAGAATGAATCCTGCTTTCTGCTCCCTTCAACTGTGCGTCCCTGATTTCCAGCATGGAGAACAAAGTTTTGGAGCCTAATCAGCTCCCTGTTATTATTTCCGAATTTAGCATCTGAGTGTTTCATTAAATTGCCAGCTGTTAGATTTTGCAATTTAATATGAATTAGACCAATATTCAAGCACTCAAGAGCTTGTCGAAGCGAGTCAGTCCATTGGTCACAGTGATACCTGAGAAATGTATCAGACATATTGTATTGATGTTAATGTTGTGACTAGTAAAGATGAACTAAACCTAGATACTGGCCCACACTCTACATGCCTGCTGTAATATCCAAAGTGTCAATGATGAAGATCTTTTTTTCAAATGCATGGCCATAGTAATAAATTCACACCCTGAACAAGACTAATACATTAAGCTCTATTGCTTGTTATCGCACTCTTTGGTAGTACAGCCTTCGGTGCTAATCAAGTCTGCCCCCTGATTTATATCATTAATCTGGGTTTACCGAGTGTTCAGCTCTATGATCCGTTCTGGTTTCATATTTCTTTCGGTCTACCAGCAGTTTAGTATAGAGACGTTGGATTGGGAAACTTTTATAACAAGGCATAGTGAATCTAATTTTGAAACCTTAATCTGAGACATTTCCTATCTCAAGAACCTTATATTTAGGAATACAAATGATTGTAAAATAAACTGTAACAGGTATAACAGCTTGTCTTTGTTTTCACTTCAGGGGAGAATCAAATTCTCAAAAATATTACCATAATGTTATTCATTTAACGATTAAGGAAAATGCAGGGGTGTTTAAAAGCTGTAGTTGAAATAATAATGAAAAACTCCTGTGCTGAATCCATTCACTTATGAAACATCTGGCAACCCAGTAAACCCAAAATATCTTAACGGTTATGTGTGTAACCCAACTCTGAAAATGCATAACCTTCTTTGGGTATGTAAGAGGTGGTATCAAAAAAGTTTCCTACGTATTTTTTTCTACGTTTACACACAATCACCTTCAAAAATAGTCCCCTTGCACAGCGATACATCGCTCCCAGTGTTCATGGCAATTTTGGAATGTGTCCTGGAAGTCTTCCTTTCGAAGCATGTCAAGCACCTTCTGCGATTCGCTCTGGAGCTCCACGATGGTGGCAAAACGGCGACCTTTGAGCCTTATCTTCAGGGAGAGGGCGAAGTCCGCAGGAGCCGAATCTGGGGAGTAGGGTGGGTGCGGAAGTGAGATGGTGTTGTTTCTGGTGAGAAACTCATGTGTGAGGAGAGTTAGGTGACAGGGTGTTCTATCTTGCTGTCCATGATGAAATCGCAGACTTGGTAACGCACACGGTCTGAATAACACTGTTTGCACAGCTCCTGATATACACAGGACGATATCTTTTGGCACTCTGACTTATAAAGGCCGGTGATCCCTGTGACTGTGCATGCAGCCTTGTGCTGCCATTAAAACTAGTCACAAACCTTTTTGATACCACCTCGTGACGAATAAAATTTGATTTGATTTATCTCTTTCACTGAAAATGTTCATAGAATGAGCACGGGGGCAGCGTGATTCGCACCCCAGTGGGCCTCGTTGCAGGTGCAGTTTAAGTTCTAACTCTAGAACGGGAGCAAAATGTAGGAGTAAAACAATTAAATCAATGGAAAACACACACAAACACAAATCATTGGTTACTGAAAATAATTAGCAATTGGTATTTTAACAGAATTTAAACTGTATGAAGTTGTATATAAGAACAAAATTAATATTCGAGCTTGACATTTCTTAAATGCCTCGTAAATATATGCCCCTTTCTTTCCTGGTGGAAATGGTAAATTAATTCTATCTAACACAGGAGATCTATTTTGGAGCGAAATCAACAGATGCAGCCAAAATGTCACAGTGTGTCTCTTCACTTGGCTTTAATCGCAAAATAAGTGTGAATGCTTGTTTCAAGTGTTTAGCCTGAGGTCAATTAACTTAAATGCATTCCCATCTGTTTTGTTCGTTGCGGGATGGAAGATAAGTGTTTGTGTACCTGTGTTTGTGTGTGTTTGTGTCTTTAAAACAGCAGCGCCGCTTAATTCAGCTCACATTCAGTGTGCGACGGCAGCAGCAAGAACAGTAGGTTCAATGGTCATAAGGGGAAAACACCACAGTTTACAGTCAATGTCAATGTCCATTATAATCCATATATAAACTACTGAACTGAAGTGGATACATCCGATTTAAAAAAAAATAATTCACATTTATGGTAGAATGATATCAATATGGAAAAAAGTTTTGGGACACCTAACTTTTCCCATCCATATGTGGTTCTTCCCCAAACTGTTACCACAATGTTGGAGCCACACAAATGTACAGGTCTTTGGATGCAGTAGTATAAACTTTTCCCTTTACTTGAACTAACAGGCCCAAACATGTTCCAGCATGACAACACCCTTGTGCACAGCTCCATGAAGATATGCTTAACATGGTTTGGAATTGGGTGGAAGATCTTGAGTGGTCTGCTATAGAGCTCTGACCTCAACCCTATACACTATATACAGTTAATTTGGACATTTGACTTTTCCAGATATATTTTGTTCTTTTGTAAACTGTTACCGACAGTAGGTTTGAGCCACACAACTGTATAGGATGTCTTTGGATGCTTAAAGTAGGAGACCCACAACTACTCCATTGTAACAGCAAATGGGGACTAAATGTGGAATGGGATGTTCAAAAAACACATACCAATCTTGTGGTGATGTGTCCACAAACTTTTGTCCATATAATTTATTTCTGATTATTATAGGAATTGAAATATACTTGGTATGTTAAATGATTAGGGTACTTTGAAAATGCAACCCTGTGCATTGAATTATACACTAGATTTAAAAAATAAGTTCACCATTAGAATGCCATTTATGCTTTCAGCATGTTTCTCACCAAAAACAACCTGGTCTGACATATTAAAAATGATTCATTGTTTTACGATTTTAGAGTCGTAAATGAGACCTACAGTATATCGGTTTATCAACTATTCTTTTTTTTACTTTATAGACTAAATAAAGCCATCATTTTAATTCACTCAAGAATATTAAAGACTTTTATGTGTTTGTTCTTTATCACATTTACTTACGACAAATCACATTTTATTCTCATTAGATTGCATCGATTCAAACAGTTCAGGTTTGATCAGTTCCCTGATTTATACAGTAGCGATATCAAATCACATGCAAATCACGAAACACAAATGGCGAATGATTGTGAAGCAAAAAACACAATGGTTGGATTCGAAACAAATAATAGACACAGGAAGCAAAGAAAAAAAATGAACACACACAGAAATCAGTCAAATTAATGATTTAATGGTCAAACCAATCACAACACACCGACACACTGATTTACAATGCAATCATAGGATGTAAGAAGTGAAGCTGAAGACAGAGGATGGAAATACACTATACGGACAAAAGTATTGGGTCTTTTTGGGTGTTTTTGTTTTTTTACCAAACTGTTACCAAATAAATTGGAGACACCCAATTGTATATGTCTTTGGATGCAGTAGAAGGAAATTTTCCATTCTTTTGAAATAGGAGACCCAAAACCTGTTCCAGCATGATGGACAAAGCCTGCTTCATATAAATATGCATATTTAAATAAGCAGATTTTCGGCTATAGAGCTCCAACCCTCTTGAAAACCTTTTCAATGAATTGGAATTGACTGCACCTCAGGCATTCGCACATCAGTACCTGAATTTACTTTGAATGAAATCGCAATGAATCTCCAAAAACACACACTCCAAAATTTAGAGGAGCATCTTCCCGGAAGAGTGGAGGTTATTCGAACAGGAAACAGGGACTCATTGTAGAATAGGATGCAAACAACTTTTGTCCATATAGTATATGTAAGCCATTTTAAGTTTATACCACAGAACACGGAATTGAATTCTCGATTTTTGGTTGTTCAGAAGGTATTTTTGACACAGAATTCTTTCATTTTGAAATAATGTTAGTAATTGGCATTTGCTATATATGGCATTTGGTATAAGGCGAATGTAAAACATTGGCACATGATGTTATAGGAAACAAATTAAACAAGCTTCATCACAATGCACCGTTATTGATTATTGCACTATATCTGCATCATCCCAAGGGTTTTTTTTCCACACTTCCAGTACTATGAGTATGTAAGGCACATCCTCCTTTCACCCAATTCCTTAAAATAGCTTAAGTCCAGCAGTTTATATAGTTTGACAATTTATTGTCAGGTTACCACTGTTGAACCTTGTATTTGGTTTTTTTTTGTTGAGTTTTTTTAACTTGTGTGTTTGTGGTTCGGCGAGTGGCACCGCACTCACCAGCTCTTTTTTCTTCATGCACTCCATGAGGATGATGAAAAGGTGCTGAGCCTGCGTGCGGCTGTACGTGAACGTCTTCTGGATGGTGACGAGCAGCTGGTCCCGCAGAGACTCGTTTATCAGCCTGCACACAAAGGTACACAGATCAGGGCTCAAGCTAAATCGAACCAATCATAAAATCGAACATTTCAGAATGCCAGAAACGTTAACAGCTGTATTTAGACCACCCGATTCGCTCCTCGTTTGCAGAAACTCCGTCCACTTACACCTTGATCATTAACCTTTGGAAAATTCTTTCATTTTTTTAATCTACCACTTCCTTTTCATCAGGATTGCCACACGGTGTTCCCCATGTGCACCTGTCTCAGACCACTAAGTCACGTCCATCACAGAGACCACTATAGTGTTAATCTCATCACTCCACCACCTCTATCTCAGTCACATTTACTGGTCCCAGGTGGGTTCTTAGGCTGCTAATCTGCTGTCCAGAAAGCCGACTTTATCTCAGGTTGGCTTTGAAACACATCACGTCCTGCATCTGACACAGACCTGGATCACTCTGGAGAATGGGCACAAGCTACAATACGAGCTGCTTTACCCTCTGTTTTTTTTTTCTTTTTCTTTTGCATTTTCTATTGGATTGGTAAACAGGTCGATGGACTTCTAAGAGTAAATCCTGCGACTTTTCTGAAAATGTTACTTTCTAATCATTTTTTATTCAAACCACGTACTTACCTTATAAAAATACTTTACTATTACTTGAAGTGTGTATTCATGTATTTAGGACACCAAGCTCATTCTTTATAATGCTATCGATTAAAGGGTTTCGTTTCACTCGAGAAAAGCTCTCGAGTGCAGCTGTAAGTAAAACGACTCGGATGTCTTCGCCGCGTTGAGCTCCTTCGACGTCAAGCGCAAGAACTGGCGAATCGGCAAGGACAATTTTCTTGGTACAAACTGTCACTCTTGTAGACATCTAACCAGAGTTTGGTGCAGAGTTTGGTGCAGTTTGGCTAACCTGGGGTCCGAAGGAACGTCATCCAGTGAAATCCTTTCTGTCTGTCTGAACCTTCTTTAAACTGTGTTCTACAAACTGAACAAATGACCAAGTTCCATCCACACTGTTCCAGGGTATCTGCTGTATGTCAGGTTTATGCCACCTTTTTATGTTTCCCACAAGCCACTGCAAGGCCTCACACCATATAACAGATTGCACTTTATAAATATTTAAATGTACATATATACACTTTGCATATTTACATTTATTATAATTATAATACATTTATTGTTCCTACAGGGAAATAGTTATCTCTCCATATATATTCCAGAGATGTAGGAAGCTGAGGGCCAGCTATGTTACAGCGCCCCTATACGGTGATACCGGGGATTGAACCCCTGACCATCCGAACTTAACCACTGAGCTACCACTTCCCCCAAATCCCTGCCTTATCAAGAGCAACTTACAACAAAGCCGTTGAGGGTTAAAGGCCTCGCTCAAGGACCCAGCTTGGTGGTGGAACTTGTGACCTTCTGATCCAGAGTCTGATCCTTAACCACCTCCATACTTATTACTTATTACATTATTACATTACTTATACTTATACCATTCACTGCACCACTTGTTTGTCTTCCAATGTTTGTGAATGCAAATGCATCAATAATGATGTCTCTGTATTAGCTGAGCTGAAGCTGGTAAAATGACCCATATGAACCATACTCTAAAATATGGAAATGGCTTCCTCTAGAACATTCCGCCGGTTCCATTACTTACCCTCCCTCCTCGGAGTACTTGTGGCCAAACGCCAGGATGTCGGACGCCCGGCCGCTCCCGTCACACACCACCACCGGCACAGGCGGCGTGTCCCTCAGGTACTCCAGCACGATGGAGATAACGTTAGGGCCACCCTCGACGATCAGCGCCACCACAGGCACCCCCTGCCCGATCCCTAAACGCACATACAAGTTTTTTTTATTTTTTTTTATCGCATAACATTCAATGGCTATCAGTAATAGTTACTGTAATAAATAGAATTCCAACAGTTATAATTTATTCCACCATAATGGTTTTCATCCTGATTGGTTTTAAGGGGTTGATTAATGTACTATAAATGCAACTCAGCAGTTCCAGTGACAGTCGTTCCATCCGGCAAGCCACAGGTTTATATTATATGTACAAGTTCTGATGGATTATTATTTCTGGATGGATTATCAATGGATTAGTTGGGCAAATTCTAATGAATTGTCAAAGAGTTGTGGAAAAATGTGGAATTTTAAAGGATAAAACAACATTCAGGATAGAGTACGGTGACATGGCCAAGAGCAGAAAACTCCATCATTGAACATTTCCCAATACTTTTATTGGTTATTTATTGTTGGATTTTATTTACATTTATGACATTTGGCATTCACCATTATCTACAGCAGGGAAAATAAGTATTTGACACATCAGCATTTTTTATCAGTAAGTGGATTTCTAAGTGGGCTATTGACACAAAATTTCCACCAGATGTAGCCATCAAGCCAAATATTGAAGTCATACAAAGAAATCAGAACATTTAAGTATACAAGTTGAGTCATAATAAATAAAGTGAAATGACACAGGGAATAAGTATTGAACACACTTTATTTAATACTTTGTAGAAAAGCCTTTGTTGGTGATTACAGCTTCTAGACGCCTCTTGTATGGAGAGACCAGTCGTCTGCATTGCTCAGGAGTGATTCTGGCCCATTCCTCCACACAAATGGTCTTTAAATCTTGAAGGTTCCTTGGGCCTCTTTTATGAACTTTGATCTTCAGTTCTCTCCATAGATTTTCTATGGGATTTAGGTCAGGTGATTGACTGGGCCATTCAAGCAACTTGATTTTCTTTCTCTGAAACCACTTCATTGTTTCCTTGGCCTTGTGTTTGGGATCATTGTCTTGCTGAAATGTCCACCCTCTTTTCATTTTCAGCTTTCTGGTAGATGGCAGCAGATTTTTATCCAGAATGTCCCAGTACATTTCTCCATTCATCCTGCCTTCAATAATATGAAGTCTGCCAGTACCCCTTGCTGAAAAGCAGCCCCAAACCATGATGCTTCCATCCCCAAACTTAACTGTTGGTATGGTGTTCTTGGGGTGGTGGGCAGTGCCATTTCTTCTCCAAACATGGTGTGTAGAATGACTGCCAAAAAGTTCAATTTTGCTTTCATCTGACCATACTATAGTCTCCCAATAATCCACAGGCTTCTCCAAATGCTCTTTTGCAAACTTTAACCGAGCCTCAACATGCGTTTTGTTCAGCAATGGAGTCTTGCGTGGTGAGCGTGCATGGATGCCATGGCGGTTCAGTGCATTGCTTATAGTTTTCTTTGAAACAACAGTACCTGCTGATGCAAGGTCTTCCTGAAGTTCTGCCCGAGTGGTTCTTGGCTCTTGGCGAAAGTTATCTCCATCGTGCTGGAGTACCTGAGGGACACGCCGCCTGTGCCGGTGGTGGTGTGCGACGGGAGCGGCCGGGCGTCCGACATCCTGGCGTTTGGCCACAAGTACTCCGAGGAGGGAGGGTAAGTATTGGAACCGGCGGAATGTTCTAGAGGAAGCCATTTCCATATTTTTATTTATGATTTTTTAATTTATATATTTGTATTTGCATTTTAATGTAATATAGCAATTAAAATGGCAATAGGTTTAGTTTGCACAGATTGCAATTCCAGCAATAAAATGCACATTTTTCTAAAAATGAAACAAGTTACTTGCTCATTTTAAGAGACCTGCATTTTTTTTTCTTGTATATTTAGTATTGCTTTAAATGAAGAAAAAGAACTTATCTGATTTCTTGATTCATCTATGAACTAATCAGTAGAATGCTCGATTACTAAAATAATCGATAGCTGCAGCCCCAATTCCAATTGGACTTGGACTCCTCGGACAGGGATCTTACGTGGAGCACCTGATCGTGGCCGGTTTATGGTGAACTGATGCTCTTTCCATTTCCGGATAATGGCCCCCACAGTGCTCACAGGAACATTCAGCATTCTGGAAATGCGCCTATAACCATTCCCATCAAAATGCTTTTCAACGATAAGATTACGAAGATCTGGAGTGAGTTATTTTCTTTTACCCATCATGAAGTCTTTCCTGTGTGCCTCCTGGGTAATGAGAAGCCTTTATAGGCCATCAATTAGGACTAAAGCAGCTGATATCAATTAGTACTGGTAGGGGGCAGGGTTTCTCTCTCAATACTGACAGATTTCAGGTGATCTCCTGGCTTTCTATGGCATTTTGCACCTTGTTATCTTCATGTGTTCAATACTTATTCCATGTGTCATTTCACTTTATTTATTATGACTCAACTTGTATACTTAAATGTTCTGATTTCTTTGTATGACTTCAATATTTGGCTTGATGGCTACATCTGGTGGAAATTTTGTGTCAATAGCCCACTTAGAAATCCCCTTACTGATAAAAATGCTGATGTGACAAATACTTATTTCCCCCGCTGTATATCAGTTATACAGCTAAACAATTGAGGGTTAAGGGCTTTGCTCAAGGGCTCGGCAATGGCAGCTCGGTGGATCTGTGATATGAACCCCATGACCTTATCCATCATCTTCTCTACTAACCTACGTTCAGCACGTTTCTCCCTTTGACGATCGACACTGCAAATAATAACTGTCTAAATCTAAAAAAATAAATGCATGATTCAAATGATCTGCCGACGCAATAAGATATTTACACATGGTAAGATTTCTTGAATCTAGGCTTTAGAAAAGAACACAATGTCTTAAACTGAACATTGAGATATTTATTCCAAGAAGTTGATTTAGTCAAATGAACTAATTCTTTTGTTTTTAAAGCGTTTGCTCTTCTTAATTTGTGTGAAAAGATCTTAAAACCAGAACCGATGCAAAAACAAAGCTAAATTACTAGTTACTTTATTATCAAAATACTTCAACTGAATGCAACAGAGAACATTATTCAACGTATTTCATTAATATACACTGAAAGATATTCAACATGAGAAACTGAAATCAAACTACAGAACAACTTAATAAAAAGCCATTAAATGCTTTATATAAAGAACAAAGTTTTAAAATATTGTAAGCATATTGCATAATGTTTGGAAAGAGTATGGTGACTTAATGCTGCAGACATTGTTATGATTTGTTAATCGGTTGTAAATAAATGTGTTGGCGTCGATACGAAACGAGCAATTCGAATAAAAAATACTATAATAATGAACAAGTGTAATTTTTTTTTTTTTGCAGTTTTCTTGGGCAAACCATATTTATTACAGCAAAAATAAAGTCTTAAAAGATACAAGGACTGTAGATGTTGTCTCTGAGGGTAATGAAGCTCAATTTGCAGGTAAAATATCCAACTTCAAGATTTAAATAACTGAAAAAGAAAGAAAAGATAAATAATCGTAAAACTCTAATCTGCTCTTGCTTAGTATTTTATTTTGAAAAAAAATAAGATCAAGGCAAGAAATAAGTCGAAGTCTTGACCAGATGATTTTTTTTTTGTAGTGTACACTAGTTGGCGCAGTCGCTCCTTGCCCCCCGAATCCCAAAAAATAAATAAACCCCATAGCATTCGTGTGATCAATCGTCACTCATTTTTTGAGAGACCCAGAGAAAGAGTAAGAGAAAATAGAGATTTAGATGAAGAACAGTGTGACATCAGTGTGACATCATCAACTCAAATAACGAGTTCCTCATTCTTAGTTAACGATAAAAGCTTTGTTAATCATTCGCTCTGTTCTGTTGGCATTTCTGCCCTTGGCTTTGGTTCACGTCGGCATTTGCATTACAATGTTGCGCTGTCGAAGAGAGGATGAGAGATTCTAAAAATGACAGAGAGAGAGAGAGAGAGAGAGAGAGAGAGAGAGGGAGAAAGAGAGAGAAAATGAGCCCTGGCACACATAGATTGACAGTTGGCCAGTTTTCTGCAGGTGACTGCCTTTTCACATGGCTTCAGTGGGATCCTGCTGTCAGGGTCAGGCACCATGCATGCGGATACACACACACACACACACACACACACACACACACACACACACACACAAACACAAAGAGACACAAACTCAGTCGGACCCTATAGCAAGTAGCTTTTCATCTGCCTGGTGAAGACAGCGTGAACACTTCCTCTCTCTTTCTCTTTCTCTTTCTCTTTCTCTCGCTCTGTCCCACTTTGTGAACAATTAGCTGTGATTGTGAGTTGATTAACAGGTGGCGCACAAAGCAGCTGCGTCTAAAGGACAAGAATGAACCCGTCAGACATTCCTCTCTTTTCCTCTCTCTTTCTTTCTCTCTCTCTCTCTCTCTCTCTAAAACATCGACTGTCACGCCGTAATACCGTGGTTGCGGTTCGAACGGCGTGCCGCAGTGGGATCCCACACCGAGCGCATGAATAATTCAGGAAAAAGGGAGTGCGGGAATAAAAGAGACCGATTTTAGAGAAAGGGGAATAGACCGCAGGAGGTGTATAGGAAAAACGTCGAGAAAAAAAAAAAAAGGTGAGATGATGAGGAGGGAGGAGAATGACTTGGACAGACAAGTAGAAATGCAAAAGAAAGGAAAGGGAAAAAAAAAAAGAAAGAGAAAACGGGGAAGACTGCGGCTCCCACATGTGCCTGTCACTGTGCCTAAAACGAGATCAGTTACATAAAGCGGCTCTATTTATAGCCGTTGCTCTCTTCAAAGCCACATCATTACATGACTCAAGTGTTGTATATAAAAAAAAAGTGAACAAATATGAATCCCTCTCTTTTTTATTTTTTTTTTTAGCTACCAGGAGGACCAGCTTGTTTAGTCTCATGTAGTGTAAGTGGATTTTATTTACAGCTGAAAGGCTTTTGTGCTTTCCTGTAGGAGAAATACCACCTGTTTAAACACATTCGCGTATCGCTGTAAGTTTTTAAGCCAAGTGCCGCTCTGAGAACCCAAACCAGTGTGATAGGAGCAAGTGTACGCCTTTTTAGCAATGCATAAAACCATGCAGCTATATACCATATGGACAAGTATTGAGAATCCAAACCTTGAGGGGCCCCAGATTCAAATAGGGAACCAGATCTTATCCAGGTGAATGAGAGTCTATCCAGGCACTTTACAGAAAAAAGTTTATTATAAGAGACGTGTGACAAACGAACTCACAACACGTACCAGTCGTTATTAGAGGTGAGCAACTTATTCTGTTTAGCATAATTTGTCCTTAGCTGCATTGTCATATTTTCATTATTGGAAGTTGGGATCTTCTTATTGAAAATGGAACTTTTTCTATGATTTCTAATCGAAGGAAGGAAATGAATTCAATAAAAGATTCGTTCATTTTGATGAACGAGATTCAAAGAGCCAAGTTACAAAAATCTTCCCATCGCTAGTAAAGAGTAAAATGGTACTTGAGGAAAAGTATACAGAAGATACCCTAATGCAAATCTTACTTCATTACAAGCCGACGATTCCAGTACGACGAGTGAAAGTCTTACAGTATCTGATTTAAACAGTACTTGATTTACGAGTATTTGACGTATTGAACGTAGGCTCGAAGATGCACTATTCCTCAACACTAAGACGACATATTAGTGAAAAACCCCCCAAAAAAACCGTTTGATTTGTGAGGTTGTATTTCCTATAATGCAAATTGTGCACCTCAACACTGCATTAACCATCAAAAGCCTCTCCAACATGCCAAAATGAAACAGTAAAAACTAATATCCTGAATGTGATTTGATTTGAGTATTTTTATTCAACTTCAACAAAATCTAGTTTTTAAAGTTTTGGGAATTTATTTAAACTGTTTAATCACTGAAAATGAGGCCAGTGGTGCTAAAAAAGTCGCTCACAGAAAACAATATAGTGGAGTAAAAAGTACATCTCTTGTATCATAAATGTATTTGAGTAGAGAGTAAAAGTTGCTTATATTTTTGATACTAATTAAAACTAGAAATTAGCCAATATTTGCTTAAGTACAGTAACAAAGTACATTTACTCAAATACATGTGAACATCCCATCCCACATTTTTATACTAATAATCACCTCTACTCTTCTGGGAAGGTCTTCCACTAGATTTTGTGGAGATTTTTGTGGCTTATATATGTTAGGTGAGGAGATCTGGGTGCTGTACCAATTTATCCCAAAGGTGTTCAATAAGGTTGAGGTCAGAGCTCTAAAACAGGCCACTCCAGATCTTCTACACTCTTCCAACCCATGTAATGCATATCTTCATGGAGATGACTTTGTGCACAGGGGCATTGTCATGCTGGAACCGCATCTGATAACCAAGTGTATACGTCAAACTGTGTGATAACAGTTTGGTAAAGAAGCACATATGGCTGGAAAAGTCAGGTATCCCAATCCCTTTGTCACAGGTTTATTTATCAGAGGGTCCTATATCAGTCTCTTCCTATTATATTTCCAAAGCAGCGTCGCCTGTAAACCTTTTCTTTCCTTAAAACGTTTTACTGAATTACAGCATTACCTTATCTTTATTGAGCAGTGTTCCCATGGTTGCACTCAGCTTCCAGGGCTACATACTATCAAGCAGAATTGGTTTGGAAGGGTTGTGATTACACACGTGATGTGATCTACATTACAGATTACAGGGGAAAAACTGGTGCTGTGGTATTCTGCAGGCTTGTATACCTACATTAAATTAGCCCAATATCCTGATTTAAATACAACGAAATAGCATCATCTGGAGATCTGAAGAACACCACATTTTTTAAACAATTAGATTGAATAGCATAATGTTTGAAAAAGTGATGGCCAATGTACAGCAGTGTGTGTTTTTTTTTATTATTATTATTTCTTGCAAGGTGTTAAGCTGGTGCTGCGACACCGGGAGAGAAAATGAGACTGTGAGAAAATGAGGTCCGAGAGTTTCTAATTTTACACTTCGGCTCAGTGGTTCAGTGAGAGAAGAAATGAGTGTGTGTGAGAGAGAGCTGCCAAGTTTAAACTGTAATACGGGTTAAACTTGATCTTTTATTCACCTTTTCCTGTGTTTCCTTCAATATATCATTATTTATCAATTACATACAATTTATTTGATTGGCTGAAATTAATTAATTACACCTCCGAAATACAAGTTAATATGAATGAGTTGTTACTATAGAAATAATAACGGATTAAAAAGTTATGTCGCACCCAGAAATGTCAAAACCCATAAGAAATTGCCTAATTACTAATCCAATTATTACAGAAAGGCAAAAAAAAAGTGAAAAGAGACTTTAAAGTACCAAGGACAGCGGCGGACAAAGTTCACATACCATGTACTTGAGCAAATATACTGTATAGATACACTCGGTAAAATATTACTCCAGTAAAAGTGCTTCCATTAAACTTTCACTTGAGTAAAAGTACAAAAGTATTTGCCTTCAAATGTACTTAAGTATCCAAAATACTAGGATTTATTATGTCTGTAATGTTCCTATTATCATTTTTGTAAAATGATAAAAATTTCTTTATTTTTTTTTATGTTGTTATGTACAGCTTTATTCCAAAATAGATTAAATTCATTATTAATATAAAGCTCTGTGCATAAGCGATTTATATTACATTTAAATAGCAGAACTGTATAAGGACAGTGTAAGGAGTGTAATTTATCATACTGTAACTTTGGAAAAACAATTTATATAAGAAACTTTTGTTTTGAGCTTGTCATCGATCCACCAAGACTGGATGTTCGACTACCCAATAAAGCGATAACCTTAACATGGCAGCGTTTACATTTCCGAAGGACAAGGAAAGTTGCAAGAAATCCTTCAACTTTACTAAAACTTGTACATGGCTCCAAATTCTCTTGAATGTGCTTCTTTATAGAGATCCCATTCCACATTTACTCCCTATATGCCCTTATAAGAACCATCACACTTCTGGGAAGATGTTCCGCAAGATTCGGAGTGTGCTTTTGGAGATTTGAGCTCATTCAGCTGAAGCGAAGTAAAGAGAAGTACAGTGTATCTGGAAAAGTATTCACAGCAGGAAAGAAGTTTTTTTTTAATCTTGGCAAATTTATATATATATATATTAAAAAAAAAAAAAAAGAAAAAAAAAAGAATTACATGTACATAAGTCACAGCCTTTGCAATGTCACTGAAAATTGAGCTCAGGTTGTTTCTACAACTTGATTGGAGTCCACATGAGTAAATTCAGTTGATTGGACTTTATTTGGAAAGGCACACACCTGTCTGTATGAGGTCCCACAGTTAACAGTGCATGTCAGAACACAAACCAGGCCATGAAGTCCAAGGAATTGTCTGTAGACCTCTGAGACAGAATTGTATCGAGGCACAGATCTGGGGAAGAGAACAGAAACTTTTTTGCAGCATTGAAGGTCCCAATGAGCACAGTGGCCTTCATCAACTGTAAATGGAAGAAGTTTGGAACCACCAAGACTCTTCATAGAGTGAAGCTGCCCAGACCATAAGAAACAAAGATTAAACTCTTTAGCCTGAATGCCAAGTGTCAGGTCTAGAGAAAACCAGGCCCCACTAATCACCTGGCCAATGACATCCCTACAGTGAAGCATGGTGGTGGCAGCATCATGCTGTGGGGATGTTTTTTAAAGGCAGGAACTGAAAGACTAGTCAGGATCGAGGGAAAGATGAGTGTAGCAATGTACAGGGACGTCCTTGATGAAAACCTGCTTCAGAGCGCTCTGGACCTTAGACTGGGGCGACGGTAACAACAAAACTAAGCACACAACCAAGACAACAAAGAGGTGGCTACAGGACAACTCTGTGAATGTCCTTAAGCCCAGACTCGAACCCTATTGAACATCTCTGGAGAGATCTGAAAATGGCTGTGCACCAAAGCTCCTCATGCAAACTGATGGAGCTTGGGAGGTTCTACAAAAAAGAATGGGAGAACCGCTCCAAAAATAGGTGTAAAACTTGTAGCATGATACTGAAAAAGTCACGTCCCACCTCGTGAAGATTATGGACCTATGGGTGATCATGGAGAAGTAGATGTCGAACTCGCAAACATCCCGAACCATCTACAGACGTACGAGTGCCAATTGGATCCCACTACATGTGTGGCATTGGACCTCCTGGAGTGTTTAAAGGCTCTGGCATGGAGAAGCTGTTGCTGGATCTATGATGATCACAAATGTTGAGCTCAGTAGCTCCTACTTTTATACCAAAGACTGTAGAAAGAGCATTTACTTATAATCTTATACTCCAGTACTCATGTTAGTTCTCACTCTCCAGTGTTCTGTATTGTTGAAAGATTTATGAATCACACTCTTGATGTCACCCAAATGAGGATGGGTTCCCCTTTTGAGTCTGGTTCCTCTCAAGGTTTCTTCCTCATAACATCTAAGGGAGTTTTTCCTTGCCACTGTCGCCACGGCTGCTCATCAGGGACAAACGCACACCATTCACCTTGACTGTTGATTTCTGTAAAGCTGCTTTGAGACAATGTCTGTTGTGAAAAGCGCTATACAAATAAACTTGACTTGACTTGACTTGAAAAAGACATGAGGCGAAAGGTGCTTGTACATGTGATTTCTTTTCTTTTTCTTTTCTTTTTTTTTGTAAATAAATGTGCAAAGATTCCAAACAAACGTCTTTCACGTTGACATTATTATTGTTTGTAGGACTGTAGGTTATTGTTTGTAGGATTTTGAGAAAAATAATGAATTTAATCCATTTTAGAACAAAATTTTAAAGTCGAGCAAATACATTCCGGATGCACTGTATGCCTAGTAATCATTTTGTAAACTGTCTGATTGTTTTATTAAGGATTTAAGCATTTCAAATAATCCACAGTGGCGCCAAAATAAAAAAAAGTTTTTAACGGCTAGAGTTTTATTACAGTTTAATCACTAAGACAGGCACATTAATGAGGCTTAGCTCCTAAAGAGATTTTGAATGCTTTATTGAAGGAAAGTGAATTTCAAATACCTGATTGAGAGCTTTGGGCCTTGGAGAATCTGGAGAAAATCTTCCCTAAAGCAATTTGTACGTCCATAGGTTGTTTAATATTGAAGACTATTGTGGTATTTAGCTTTTTGTGTGTATTATTTTTTATAATGTTCTCAGATTCAAGGCTCCTGATGGTTGGTGAGATAGAAAATGAGAAAGAGACATAGTGGGATTATTAAAAACAGATCTCTAAAAGGTCTAGCTGCATTATCCCCATAGACAGGTAGGAGAAATATTGAGGTTCAACTTAATGGAGAGAAAATGATGACCACAATAAGCGCAGGACAATGCAAGGACAATAATCAGCGAGGGTCAGTTTATATTTTGCAGCAGTTTGGTGGATAATTTTTTGGATTCTTCTAAACCTAAAAAAATCTATTTTAATATCTACAGAAAATACAGGGCATTTATTTTTCCTTACATTTGCAATGATAACACTGTGCTGCTGTGAACCAACTAGGTAGAGGATAAACAAGGAGGAAACAATGTTTTCTTCACTCTATAAAGGCGTAACTCTTTTGTCATATCTTTCCTCTAATTAAAAAAAAAAACCCTCCATTGATTGACTGTAATTACATAGGTTCTCCTTTTTTTTTTAACTAAAATTTTAATGGACTTTGCAAAAAATAAAAAAAAACATACCAGTAGGATGTTTGTTTCTTCCAAATAGCTCCTAGGTGTAAATATGTACGCATAGTGCCTTGTGTCTGGCATCCAATCTATGGAGTATTCCTGCTTGGGGCTACAGGTGAAGAAATCAATGGTTGGTGCCAAAGTACATTGAGATGGAAATCTAATCCGATATTCCAAGTTGTTTCTTTGTCTACTTTTTAGCACAGCATTGGGGTAGGGGAAAAAACAAAGAGAGACTGGGAGAGATGTGTTGATAATTTGCATTTATATATTAGAGCCACAAAGAGAGAGAGAGAGGGAGTGAGAAAGAGAGAGAGAGAAAGAAAGAAAGAGAGAGAGAGAGAGAGAGAGAGAGAGAGAGAGAGAGAGAGAGAGAGTACTCAGAAGGCTATCCCCATATGGTACAGTGGGAACTACGCCAATATGCCATAACCCACTGAGAAGACGTTCAAAGGAGGCGGCAGGAAATGATATCCAGAAATAGTCCTCTAAAGCCAAGGGAGCAACAGATGCCACCATCACTCAGAGCCTTTAAGCAGGTTTTAGGCTAGAAAGCCTGGCACCCTTACGGCTAACGGCCATAGAATCAGTGCAAAAATGTTGGCATGTTTATTGGCATACAATATGACAACACCTAACAAACTACTCGGATTAAAACAGATCTTGCCAGCAGCTCAGATTTTTTGTTACCATTTTTTAAAACCGAAATCCAGAGCTGTCCGTGGTGCTGAATTGAGCCACACACAGAGGTGCATTTACTATTTTAAAGAGGGGCGGAGCTTGGGTTCAACTTAATTCAACTTAAAAACTATATATATAAAGCTCTGATCTCAACCCTATTGCGATTAAATAGAACAGTTAGTGCACCCCAGGCCTCCTTACATCCCCTACATCAGTACCTTTGTTTACTAACACCTTTGTAGCTGAATGAACACAAATCTCTACCAGCACACTCCAAAATCTAGTGGAAAATCTTCCTAGAAGAGTGGAGGTTATTTTTAAGAGCAAATTAGGACTCAATGTGGAATGCGATGAATTTAATGGTCATGTGTCCACAGGCTTTCTATATAGTGTATATCGAGTGTAAAAGAGCTGAAACAAGAGGACCAGCTCATACTTCTTGAGTCTTTCACAAGTGGCTTTCATACCACTATGAGTAGCATTATCTCACTGACATGGAGTGGTGGAGTGTTTTTACACCAGATAGACACTAAAAGCATATTGGATGGTTGGTGAGTTAGCTCCTTTTTCAGCTGTGTATTCCCCTGTTTCGATTATTTCAACCAAATCTTATCAATCTTTGCTTTTAAATGTCTGTTAGTCACTGAGTAGACGTTACTGTGTGTTAAAAATGCACTTTGGGCAACAAATACACTTTTAATTGTGCTATATTTCATATACTCTGAGAGAAAACGTGTGTTATAGATGCGGGTGTGTGCGTTAAGTGGTCCAGCGCAGTTTCGTTGCGCTTCGTCTTTTGGTAATCGATACCCGTTTATTTCTTAATTGCGGGTTTCTTTCTGGCCTTAGGGAAAATCCAAGAACTGAACAACTTGGAAATAATTTGAAATAGGTAAAAGCAGTTGTGCTTGGTTCTTTAGCAAGGGAAATGGCAGTCAAGAATAAGTCTCAGAAGATTTATAATTTATTTTTTGATGCCCAAAATTGTAAAATCAAAGATTGAATAAATAACACAATGATACTGTCCTTATTGAGCAAAACATCCACATTAATCTATGGCATTTTGGCAATATCAAGAGTGACTTACATTTATCTCATTCATACAACTGAGCAAACACTATACTTAGGGGCCCAAGAATGGGAGCTTGGTGTGGCTGGGAATTGAACTCACTACCTTCAGACCCCAAATCCAATGCCTTAGCCGCTAATTCATTGGTCGGCATGCCTGCTAGCTTTCATATAGCTTCTAATTGACCACCTGATTTGTTGTGTAACAACAAATGTCAATTCATACCATAAAAATACCATTAATTATACAACAATAAAGATACAACATCGCTCTGGACAAGGGCATCTGCTAAATACCGCAAATGTCTAAAACTGTGTGCCAACAATTTGAAAGATGAGCACACAATGATGATGAGGAGGCTGCATTTTGTTTTTAAGTTTTATTACTTTTTATTTTTTTTTTTTATGATAAATTCTAATAATACTGTAATACACTGCGCCGGAGGAAACATCCACGTACATATTTGTACTGCATTTGTTGTAGATGCATTCAGAATAAACATTACCAGCATGTGGCGATGTCGATCTTTGTTGAACTTGTTCATTTATTTGAATAATGAATAAACCTGACCTGGCTGCATGCATAAGCACTGAGATGAATATTTGAAACAGGCTGTGCTTCCTCTCACAACACAAAATTAACGTTTAAAAAAAAACAAAATTCCATCATGGGAAACCTCTGCATAAATTTGAATGTCTAGACATAAAAAAGAGGCCTGGAGAGATATTTTTTTCCATATCTAGTAGTAGATCATGTTCTGCTTTCATTTTAAGATCTCATATCATTAATTTATTATTAATTATTTATCATGTATGAATGTTGATGCTGCTGATGACAGTTGGATGTCCCTTTGCCTTCCCAGCCCCCTCTTTAATCCCAGGCATAGGATGACAAAGGGAAGTCCACAAGTCACATGGTTCTGTGGAGTCAAACACTTTTTCAGTTTCTTATGACCACTTTTTGTTTTCTCAAGCGGATCAGACAGACATCAATTCTATTCTTAATAACTTTTATGAGCAGTGCCCTGGCTGTTAGTTCTGGACATGGACATGAAGGATAAAGATCATTTCCATACACTATTTGAATTGGACAACAATGGATTGAAAACACTGGCCTGAACTAAAATTCCTCCATGTATGTCCTGCAACATTCAACTTTCAAGCCAAAAAGCCCCACAACTGAACATCCTGGGGCAAATTCCAAACCATCCATTCAAACTAAACATACAGTATAAGTCCCTCAACACCATACCAAATTGAACGTACATATAACACCATATAAACCCCATATTAGCATTACTATTAGCTGAATATAAAACCCCAAAACCCTAATTCAAACTGAAAACCCACCAGAATGAAACAGACTTTGTCTAAAGGCTTTTACTTGTCACTTATACTTTACAGCACAGCGTAATTCATTTATCACACGTCCTAATTTGGCGGTAAGAACACAGGGTCAGCAATGATACAGCACCCTTGGATCGAAGGGCCTTGCTTAAGGGACCAACAGTGGCCCTTGAGGCCCTATCCAACTCAAACACACACTCAAATACTCAATACACATGCTATATTTATAGCACCACCTATATTATCTCATAACTGTTTACATGCTGTTTTTCACACTTACTCGATTGCTGCTGTTGCTGTTTTGCACAACATGTTTTGTATATGTTTACAAGTACACTCTTGTTTACAGTTTGTACATTGTACTGTATAGCATACAGTATTATACAGTAGCTTTTCTGGTCTGCACTATTTTGTCTTGTGTCTTTGCATGAGGTTGCAACTTACTTTAGTCCTTAGCTCTGTGTTGTGTGATGTAGCTCTATGTTGTTTTATGTAGCGCCAAGGCTCTGGAAAAACATTGTCTTATTTCACTGTATACTGCATCAGTTATATATGGTTGAAATGACAATAAAAGCTTCTTGACTTGACTTGAGTGGCAGCTTTTCAGTGATCTGCGCTGGAACTCCCAACCTTCCGGTCATCAACCCAGAACCTTAACTGTTGAGCTATCACTTTCTCCAAAACATTCAGTAAAATTATAATAAAAGAAAAACTAAACATACAAGAATAAAAACTTTCACCATCTACCTGAAGTAAAATGCAGAGACATCAATCTCCCCAACAGTAACTCAAAATAATCATACACGGTTTGCTTTAACATTAACCACCACAATGACTCTACCAGGACTCCCAACAACCATCTATATTGAAATAATGATAGTCAGTATACAGTAAAATGCCCACAGCTCTAGAACATCAAATTTGAAGCTCTTAAGTCCCTTAACACCAAGCTATATTAAACATAAAAAGCAGCATCATGTCTATGTCCTGGCATCCACCTGATCAACATCTACCTGAACTCAACCAACAAAAGCATCTCACCAATTTCAAGCATGAACCCTGAAAACAGAGTTTCAAGATTCTATGCATTCTGCATCACGGGCTTTGTGTATCCAAAGGTGCTTTCACACTTATTATTCCATTTTGCAGAGTGAAATTGATACCTTTCGATTCGTTTGCTGCTTGGCTTGGTTTCACACTGTGTGTACAGGAATCAAAAAGCCAAAAATTATTAATTAGGAGCAACAGGGTTAAAAAAAAAAAGCCTCTGTGTAAAACAAGAATTTGGGCCCAGATCGATAATATATTGAATACAAATACAAATGAGTGAGAACACGGATTTAGTGGTGAATAATTGATCCCAATAACCAGTTCAAGAATAAATATTGCAATATATTTACAGTACTACGATAAAACCCTGACCTTCGGTTTGTAGTAGATTCATGGTCAGATTGTTATGGTCCATAGAGTGGGAGTGATTGCTTTCAAGACAACCTGCACCCACCTGGATTAAATCCAAGAGGGCTGAATAATTCATATGCGGAAGTTGAGCGCTATTGGATTTGATCCCCTGATCCCCTTCATGTAAATGGTATATAACAAACCTCCGAAAGACAAGCTGATTCCCATTTGGGTCAAATCATCCTAGATATACTGTGCTAAATTATTTCTCAATATTTCATTTGTTCACTATTGACTAATAGCTATAAAAGGTGCCAAGACTTGTATGTATGGGTTCCAAATATTAAGCTAAAAGTAGAGGAAATTAGAGGAATCTCAACATACATTACAATTAAAAATGCCCTGTCTTGTGAGAGGATATGAGCAGGGATATAAGCAGGGCGGAGACTCACGTGTGTTGATCTTTTGCAGAGAGATGTGTTTCTCCAGCTGGCGGCGAAGCTTAACCTCGGCACCATACTTGCCCGTGGTGCCATTGTCGGCCAAGATGAAGTGCGAGTGCAGGCTGTTCAGGACGGTCAGCTTACTCAGGGGATTCGACATGGTCTGGTATGGCCGCACCACCTAATACACAAACACACACAAAAAAATGTCGAGTGCTTACATGTACTATACAGTCTGATCATTTGACACCTAGTCCTATAGAATCTGGCTGATTGCACACGATGATTGAAGGTCTTCTAGGCTTCTAAAGATGCTCTACAATGTGATATTAGTAGATATTTAAAAGGCTGTCAAATGCGTTGTAACTATATTTTAAGGTGAATCGGGTTGCCAGATGAGGACTAAAGGTGCTGAGTAATTATTATTATGATTTTTGGTGATTGTGGATGGTGGAAAATGTGTTGCATGGTGTGTAATGTGTCGTGTGCATTTGCTCGAGATGTGCCTGATCAGCATGTATAATGATCATCCTCATCGTTGTGGTCCGTAGTGTGGGTCAACGCACGGGCAGGCAATATTGAAACAAGGATTGACCATAATCAGAGCTAAGGCACAGGCATGGAAACGGGGAAATAAGACTAATATGTTTTTTCTTTCGTTTTTTTAACACCGAAACATTCAAAGATTACAAATGTATGGTCACAGAACGTTTACAAATAAATGCAAATGAATTCACATTGTTTACAATGTTCTCTGAACAACACTTGATGCACTTTCATGAGAATCTGCAAATAAAGGTAAACAAAATAGACACCAAAAGTCACAGATTAAACATAGAACAGGTGATCACAATAGGGTAACAAACTAAACTCCAGGGCAAGATCGAAGTCAGGGAATAGAAACAATGTAACATGGCAATGTACAATAAACAACACAAAACAAAATCCAATATAAAGGCAGTGTTTGTCATATCGGGGAATTGAATGTGGTCCTAGAGGGTACAATATCAAGTGAAGCTGTTTGGAAAGATGAAAGACGCTGTTTAATGGCTAATCCACTGACTTAACATGATCACGCTTATGACTAATGATTAAAGGTGGTGTCTGAGAGGTTAGGAGTGAGTAAAAGTGGTGTCTGAATTGTAAGAAGTGATTTTGAAAGGTGCAAAAGGTGCGATTATTAGTACGTCACAGTGTAGCAATTAATCGTAATTGCTTTGGCATAGTGCAAAAACACGGAACAGAACACAATAGGCTAACAAACCAATAACAGAAAAATAGGACTTAAATAGATAATAAGGCAGACGGCAATGTAAAGCGGAGGCACACAGAGAAACGAAAGACAGCATGAAACCAATGTTCTAACTTTACAGTGATGATTAATAAAAGGAGAAGAATTTTACACATTTAATATAATAAAACAGTATACTTTTATAATCTAATGCTTATGGTTCTCAGTGTCTCAGAGTCTTTAGAGCAAAACATTTATAGGGAAATGTTTTTATGGAGTTTTATGTTGAAATAATGAAATGTATTAATAAAAATAGAATTATTCATTATAAAATGAAGTAAAATATATACAATTTTTTTTATGGTAATATTAGCTGTCCCCTTTTTCATACATTTCTTCTTACATTCAACAGTATGACAGCCGACCACGAGAAAACTGTGAGCGAAGTGAGAGAATAAGATATGAAGAGAGTTAGTAAAAGTGGGCAGTCATAAATAAAAGAGAAGTGTGCGATTTTTTTTCGAGCCTGTGTGACTAATATAGTTCATAGAAGTATGAGTAAATCGTTCAACTAACTGATGTGTGTGAAAAATATAGGATTGTCCTATTATTGAATTTTTTATTTTTTTTTAATTGATATTCTTTCTTTTTCCTTTTTAAAAACTGCGCTAAAAAGTTGTACCACTATGCTAGGAGTCTACCTTTGTTAAAATATATTATATACCTGGTCCATATGGGCCATATTTAAGCTCTATCACTATTCCTGTGAGGAAAGTTACACGTATTCAGAATAAGGGTATGCATCTGCATGTAGTTCACAGATTCCAATTTATGTGTATGTAAAGTCAGAAAAAAAAAGGCTTATGTCAGTAAATGTTGAATACATACATCTTTGCCGACAAGGTCTTCCTGGTTTTCCACTATGCCCCAGGGGGCAATACCGATAGTGCAGATTTTGCCCCGGGATTTGGAGGCATGGTCTTTCAGAGCATCACCTACATGTCTGATAACCCCTGCAAATCAAAGGCGAAAGGAAATTTATTTTGCTATTACAAAACTGTACAAGTAATTGACTCCAGTATACCTCGCTGGAGAACAAAAAGCCAGAGGGTTGAAGTCAGACCTGAGCCTGTAAAGAGACAAGCTAAAAGTCTAGGGGGTGCAGACACATTGGTGTGTTTCAAGTTGGATAAATGTGTTAAGAGTGTGTTGTGGTGGTTGAATTCTTATATTAGGAGTCAGGTTAGATCCAGCTCCACCCCCTGGACTTCTTACTCTATCTATATTTCATACAGAATGTGTCCTGATTACACTTTAATCCATGCTCAATCCACCTTGGCCCTTGGTCCACGCATTTACAAAGATTTTTACAGTAATTTTCATAGACGCCTTTAACTAAATGTTCTCCGAATGACATTCAAAAACCTCTCCTCTCAGATGCTGCAATTAAATTTTATTCAGAGCTATTAAGCAATCCCACAGCTCACTTTTATAACCACCTGAATAGCAGGCTATACCGGAGTCCCCAATCTACGGCCTGCAGGCCCCCCACATTTGGAACGACACTTTGAACAATGCCATGGACTTATTTTAAAAATATAATTTTAAATATATGTTTTACTCATATCATATCTGTATTTGATAATAAAGGTTGGCTTTCAAACTAAAATTTCCCTGCGTTATTAATAGAGGTCGAGGCACTGATAGCTGATCGCTGGAACAATCGTCGATCGACAAAATACAAGGATAGTTTTTCCGGCTTCCAGTCCACTATCGTTATGAGAGCGGCCTCTAGAGGCAAATCACTGACGCCACATACTGTTTGTTTTTACACGTGCGACTGCACGCTGCACTGGAAGTGCTATATTATATTTATTATTTAGAATTTGTTATTTCTATATGCAGACGACATGTACACACCAGTGTTTACTCCGCCCGTGAAGATCCAAGCGCCGGTGGTCATGGCGGCTTTGATAAGGCCCTTGCCGAACACCTGCTTGAGCTTGGGTTGCAACTCGAAGTTCTGCAAGCCGCCGTGCACAGAGATGAGCAGTTTGGGAAGCTCTAGCTGCCACTCTTTAGTCATGAGGTGCAGCAGCAGGTCAGCTTTGGTGTCGTACGACACGCGCACGTACTGACCAATCACAAAGCACAAAGCAAATTATATAGCTTTATTTATGGGTCATTCTCCTGCTTACATTGAACCACACAACGATCATGTGTGTGAATGTGTGTGCAGTGTGTTCAGGTACCATGGCTTTGTTGGAGTGTCCTCCTCCCTGGAACTCGATGGTGCCGAATGCGTCGGTGGGACTCAGCTGCGTGTGCTTGCTGATGGACCATTTTTCTGACAAGCTGTCGCTCTTCAGTGCGCGCTCCGATCTATCATTCTGATTGGATGAGATGCTGGGGGGCAGGCCCACGTGCTGGCCAATGAGGCGGCCACAACAGCACCTGGCCAGGAAAAACTCACTACTGAGAAATTTTTTCCACAGATTTTTATTATTACTGGTATATTACAACTGATTCCTTACAACACGCAATATGTACAGCTGTGCGAGGTTCAAAAGTTTTGTTACTAGTTTTGAAACACACCAACAGATGTCAGCACAAGGCTGCACGCACAGTCACAGGGAGCACCGACCTTCATACGTCTGTGTACCAAAAGACATTGTTCTGTGTACATCGGGAGATGTGCAGCTGGTGCTATTCTGACAACGTCTGTTACCATGTCTGCAATTTCTGTCGAAAAACTGAATGCTCCATGATGACAATAATCCCTGGATACAACATGATCTCACTTCTGCACCGACACTCCTCGCCAGATTTTGCCCCCATCCCGAGGATAAATGCATGGTTCATGATATTTTATACAGGAAGTGAAAGCAACTGAGTTTAGTCAACCCACTTACGGAAACCTTTTTCGGAAACCCAGAAAGCAACCTAAAATCTCTCTCTATATATATATATACAACAAATCGGGCTCAGGATTGAACCACCATTACTGAATACACCAATGCAACAGCGTTCCACCATTATTCCATTTATAATTGCTCATTCAGAATAACTGCCCATTAAAAAGCTCCATTTGACCTGTCTGTACTCCTGTCATATTAGCTTACCGGGTTTTTTTCTTCTTCAAAATTATAACACAGTCACTTTCCAAACACTAAGTGTACTCACTTTAAAAGCTCTATCACACAAAAGTCTGTCCTTAATTAGGATCAACTGCAGTCAACTGGAGAGACTCTTTAATATAGAGATGAAATCAGGGTGGGGGGAGGGGTTTCTCTCTAACACTAATATCAGGGTATATGTGCAGTATGTTATGCGCAGATTCAAAATGAAATAATAAGAAAAAAAATTATAAAATAATTCATAGTCTTCCTGGAAATGATATTCTTGCCAAGAACAAACTCGCAAGCGAAATACAGCAGTGCTCTTAGATTTTTGGTGTCTTTAGTAGGCTTTTGATCACTATGTAACTTCACACAACTTTACGACATCTTCCAACGCTACTCTGGAAATACAGTTCACCTAAGATTGCAGGCCTGTTACTTTCCATCTCCAGTCTTCAAATCAAGCAATGTTTTATATCAACTCCCAGACTGGCTATGCAATACAAGGCAAAATATTTTATTCAAAAAAACAAATGTTTCAAACCGACTCTCAGGGATGTAACATTAGGACTCTTACCTATGGGGGTCTTTGGCGCTGACGATGATGTGCACGCATTCTCTCTTGCTGAAGGCTCTCTCGATCCACGATTTCTGAGCCTGAGGAGACAAAGAAATGAGTTTGAGGGTCAACAACACAAAGCAAAAGACCTCTAAGTGTCGAAAACTCATATTTTAAAATTGATTGACATAGCAAAAAATGTCAATCAATGCAAACTACTGTACAAGGTAAAACTACCCCAGAATCCAAACAAGTGCCTATAGCAGGATCACAAAAGTCTCAAAATCTCCCAAAAATCATGATCCAAAATATATCTATAAATCCACCATGAACAACTCCAAATGAGGACTATGATTTAAAGAATTCAGTGTTCAGGTCACTTCTCCCTGACCCCAAACGTCCCACGGTCAAAACCCAAGGTCTTATAAAAACCTGGCCTCCTGAGTTGCACCGGGAAACCCTGGGGCGACGAATCAGCAGATCGCCAGCAAACCCGGTGTGCACACGCCAGCTTGAACACACACAAAAGTAAGTCCTGAAGTGAACGAGATGGCTTGTGACAGAGTTTATGGAAGAAGCAGCAGCAGCGTTCATGTGCTGTGACAGCGAGATGTGTTAACGCAACAGGAATGCTGGATATCGTCCGAGAAACAAGAGCGTGTGTATGTGTGGGGATGTGGGTGGCAGGAAAAAACAAAAAGAAATGTATAAAAAGACAGATCCAGAGTAAAGCAAAGCTTTGCATGCCGTTAATAGAAAGTGTTAATTGAAATAGATTTTCCTGTCACAAGTGCTGAACAGCATCACGGCTTGACAAAAGATACTAAGACAAAAAAAACTACACAATTTTATGCAAAATATAGTCTATCAAGATTTTTGATGCTTCGAATCTTACTGTGTGGTCTTGAGCATCATATAGACTTTGGGCTTGAATAAAAAATAATGGCCAAATAAAATCGCACTTATATTAGAACAGCCCTCACACATAGGTCAAAATCCTGTGGAAGAAAATGACCACAAACTGGAGAAAAGCTTTTTATTTATTTATTTATTTATTTATTTATTTTTTATTTCCATGAAACTTAGAGAAGAAAAGCATTTTGTAAAAACACAAATATATATTACAATATACAAGTACATTATACCTTGGTGTTCAACTGAACAGAAAACTGGACTGAACAGATAATACTGAAGCAATTTATAAGAAAGGATAAGGAGAACGCTTTCTACTAAGGAGACTAAGGTCTTTTGGAGTGCATGGAGTGCTAGATCTTTTTTTGACTCTGCGGTGGCCTCAGCCATCTCTATGGTGTGGTCTGCTGGTGCAGCAGCATCTCTACTGCAGAAAGGAAAAGACTGGACAAGCTGATCAGGAAGGCCAGCTCAGTCCTGGGGATTTCTCTGAACCCTGTACAGGAGGTGAGAGAAAGGAGAATGGTAGGTAAACTATCATCTTTTCTGGAGAACGACTCTCACCCTCTGTATGAAACAGTTTCGTCCCTGAATACGCTGCAACGGGAATATGACGTATCAGAACACTACGGAGACGGAGGCGTGTCCTGAGAGTCACATAGAATACAGATTAACATGGCAGAGAGCTGTGTCTTCCTGGAGACAGAACAGGAAAAGAACATCCGGTTTTATTTCATCTTTTCGGTTTTTTTTTTGCACTTAAAAAGGCGTGTTTGTGAAAGGGCTATACAGAAGTCAGAAGGCATTTAAGTAAATTGATGATTCGCTATCTGTCTGAAGCAAAGAAATAAAAGCGCACTATCTGCACTACGTTGAATTTTCCATTGAATCATTGTGTTGAATCGAATCCAAATCGGATCGCACTGCATCGTAATGGGGGAATCGTATCAAATCGGTAGCTTAATGTCTATTTTTAATGTATCGTATTATTGGCCATTCATCAAGATGCGAATCGCATTTGCTTCAATTATGGAGATGCTAAAGAAATTACCTAAATCCAAATGATTGGCCAAAAAAAAGCAAGTGATTGGACAATTCCAGGCTAAAATTGAGCAGCTTTGGATTGGATTATTTGTCTTGCATTACATTGCTCACATGTTGAACCTTTTTGAAGAAACTGTTGCCATAATCTAGATGCCAAACATTGGAATCCACTGGGATTCCCACATGCGTCAGTCTCCAGAGTTGTGGGGAACGGTGTGAAAAACAACGAAAACCTACAGTGTGCTGCAGTTCTACGTGCGAACACATTCTTTTCCTGAGAGACGTCAGAAAGCATGTCAAAATGCCTGAAGCTGACAGGAAGGCTTACTCAAATAACCACTTTTTTTCCAACCATGGTGAGCAGAAAAAGCAAGCAACAAAAGGAGGCAACAGTTTCAACAATGAGAATACGCTCGAAAAACTCACCAATACAAACAAACAAAAAGAACTTTGAACTATGACATTGAAACGTGTTTATGCGAACTGTGGTCCTGAGTCATTGTAGCAGACTGTTGATATGAAATACGGTCCAAATCTATTCTCATAGTTCTTGAGTTGCTCAGTAACTTCATAGATCTTCGAGCGATTCATGCGGAACCATCCCCAGCTGCACAGGGTGGTCTCTAATTGACAAGAGCTCCATCCAGAAGATGAGTATGTTTACTTGACAGAGATCTAACCTCTACATCTAACCTCAATATCAAAAGAAATATTTCAGCTTTTTCTTATTAGTTGAATGCTTTGTTTTTTCTTTTTTTTTTAAACATTATTATGAAGACATTTTGTCTTTTGTGAGCACGAACAAAATCTTCACGACATGTACGCACAGAGTTTTCCCGTTTTCTCGTCCCATGTTCTTACAAAAAAAAAGAAAAAATCATCATATTCCCCATTAAATCAGCAGCATAATGTTTTGCACTGGAACAACTGATTTTACCCCCTCTCTCTCTCTCTCTCTCTCTCTCTCTCTCTCTCTCTCTCTCTCTCTCTCTCTCTCTCTCTTTCTTTCCTATTTGCTCTCCCTCTCTCCAAAACACACAAAGAATGAGAGGTTGATGCTAATGGAGGCTTGACACTCACACACTCGGCCTGAAATGATTCTATAAACAGAGGACTATAATAGCATTACATGGAGGCAGCAAAACAGTCACCATCCAGTACTTCTTAATAAAAAACATGTACACACACACACACACACACACACACACACACACACACATGACCTGTGGAGGAAGAAAAAAATCAGCTATAGTTTATGTTCTTTTTTTTTTTTCAGAACTCAACTACTTGTTTGTTCTGCTTTTCTGGCTGTCAGTCAAGTAGCAAAGATTCCTTTCGTCTGGATTTTAGTTCCTGCTCAAGACTAAGACAAAAAAAAAAGCCCTACTCAAGAGGGCGTGGTTTGTAGGACCACCGATGCTGATTGGACATCGGTATTGCATCACAAAAAAGGTCGCAACGTTTTTTTCCGTACGTTCCGTTCTCCGTTCCTTCTCCCGGTTGCCATGGTAACTGTTTTCTCAGCGGGTGGTGCACGTGCCTACTCGATCCTTACAGGCAACACAATTTTTACTGAGTTTACTTCCTGTCTGAGGTACATAGAAATCATTTACGGCAGTTTCGGGTATTTATATTAGTAGTTGACACTGTCCGATTGGTACCGAATATAATTCTTTCCTAGAGATTCTCTTGAAATAAATACACTTTTTTAGTAAAATATATCAATTAAATTATTTTGAAATAAATTGAGTAAAAATGATTAAATTGATTAAATAAACTTAACTGAATGGAAAATTTTAATGAAATAGTTTACATTTCTTAGACCCCATTTGGGCAATCCAGATGTGTGTATCTATGTGTGGGGGTGTTTTACATTGAATATTTGATTTTCTAAAGATTTGTTCTACTTATTTGTACTTGAACAGATGTCTGCATTTAAAAAGCACACAAGATATTTACTTATTCATTAAATTCGATTTCTTCGCAAATGATCAATTGTAGAATAAAACGCTAACGGAGCCGTGTCGCTAGACTGTCGTAAAGTGTTTTCGCGCATGCTACACCAGACACTAGCATTCCACTTTTGAGAACAAATCAGGAGACGGATTATGTGTGCTCTACTGTTATTTACTGCACTGTAGACTCTTCAGCAAGTGTCTTCATATTTTGTTTAATCGCTGGACCCCCAACCAGGAGAAGTCTCTAGAAGTCGCAAAAAAAAACAAATGCCCACCAATTGCTTTGTCACTGTATACACCGATCAGGCATAACATTATGGCCATCTGCCTAATAACCGGAGCCGAGGATCCCTATTTAGCTATTCACTAGAATTCCAACTCGTCCTTCACTGCTTATTTCCTGCAGTAAAGAAAAGACACAGACTGCAGTGCGGCCCGGCGTCCAGGACATTGTGCTGATTTCCCTGTTCAAACACGTCGGCAGTTACCTGAGGAGTCACGTATGTTTAATCAGGGGAATAAGCAAACTGTACTGGAACACTTTGCCTATTAATTACTGACCTGAAATGAGATTTTGTGTGGGGATGCATATATATATATCACACATATCATTCAACAATGTCACTCAAAGTGTTTTTTTTTTTAAACACATGCATGTCTCTTTCAATATAACAAACTTGGTTAAAGGCAAAAACACACAAGAATTGGACAGGGAACGAGTGAAAGAACGTTCTCTGGACAGATGAGTCCATATATGACATTTTTGGTTCCAACAGAAGAACTTATGTAAGACAGAGAACAGGAGAGAAGATGTTACCAGACTGCCTCACCCTCACAGTTAAACATAGAGGTGGAGGCTTAATGATGTTGGGTTGTTTTAAAGCAGGAAATGTTGGAAAGTTATTCCGGGTGAAAGGAAAACCAACATGGCAACCATTCCATACTTCAACACCAAGCAATTCTGAGCAAACAGTCAACCGGAGTGTTATCTATAATGAAATGGCCTGCCCATTCACCGTACATAAATCCTATTGAACTGCTCTGGGATGGACCGGATCGTAAAGAAAACTCCAGCTAGTGAAGAACACGTTTTTCAAGAGGTACGGCAAAGTACTTCAGCTGAATGTTTCCAGAAACGAACTGTCCAGATGACAAGAGTGTGGAAAGGCGACTGTATTATTTATGCTAACGGGGGATTTTTTTAATGTGGAAAAAAAAGTGAAACATCTTAACATTTATAGATTCGTTTGGTCAAAGTCAATCTTCACACCGTTGCATGATGTAGTTCATTGCATATGAACAAAAGGAACATGCATGTGTTTCTTAAAAACCATAAAAAACTAGGTTTCTGCACTTTTTACAAGTACTCTATATACAGGAATCGAAGCCTCATCAATCCCATAGCCCTGGTCTGGTATAATAAATCTAGGAGATATTAGGTCATAGAGTTTCTACTTGTAATTTGTACTCTTGCTTATTAAGCCTAGTTAGCAAAGTACAGAGAAGCAGTGAAACTGCATCTTATTAGGTTGTGTGTTGGTGTGCGGGCACGCGGTCGAGATTTCAACCCAATTTGCAGTATAGTTTTGTTCTTCTTCAAAAAAAAAACAGTTATTAGTTCCAGTAACTTTGAAAACATTAAAGAAAGTTTTTCTTGAAGTTTTAGAGGATTGTATTTGTGCTGCATGATATTTCGTTATATATAGAATGTATGTATATTTTTTATATACACTTTGTTTCAGATGCACGGAAGGAGTCTTCTGATTGGATCTGGATTTGGAATTGGATTAGGCCTGCAAACCTAGAGCCTAACCAGCCGAGTGGACGCGGCGAGGCACGTGAGTTTGGCGTAGATGAAACGTGCAAAATCCTCGTCTGAGGAACAAGCGGGCTAATCAGGGCCGCGTGGAGGCTCAGCAGGAGAGCAGAGTGTTGAGAAACGGACCTGTCGATACGAACAGATCAACGGCGCTGCTAGTTTAATGTCCCACAGCCCGATCCCAATCGCACTCATCGATCGATTCTCTCACTAGCGCCGTTTAGATAGAGCTGCGCTGTTACTGCGCTGCAAGTGATGGACAGCATCCTGTTATCTCTCTCTCTCCATGCATTTTTCCCCTCTGCCCCCCATGCTCCCTCTTTTTCTAAGTATTTCTTTCACATCTATACCCTTATTATTTCAAAAATGATATATTTGTTGGAATTATCCATTAACCTGCCAGCATCAAACTGGTTTAATCTGGTTTTCTTCACGTTTCCTTCAGAACTGCTTTACTTAAGACATTTTTTTTTGGTATTTTCTCTCGTTGCCTTTCTTGCTTTCAACATCTCTCCTACTCACAAACCTTCATCACCTTCTAGTAACAGTTCTGTGCCACTGGATATGTGGGAGGATGGAAAGGTTGTACTCAAAGGGCTCAAACGAAAGAAAAAAAAAAAAAAAAACGTGGACGTTAAACATAAAACGTGATTTAAAAAACATGGCAAAACCATGTGATAACTCTTTATGGACTAAAGTATTTGGACACCTTAAGGCGTATGTGGTTCTTCAGCAAACTGTTAGCACAATCGTATAAGATGCCTGACATTTTCCCTTTGAACTAGGAGTCCCAAATATGTTCCAGCATAACAGTGAAATCCAGCACCATGGAGAGCTGCATTACATTCGGTCCTAAGTGTGTGGAAGATCTACAGCTATAGAGCTATAGACACTGTTGAACACCTTTGAGATGGATGTGAATGCTGACTGCATCTGAAGCCTCCTGACCTCACCTACATCAGTGCCTGACTTTACTAACATCCTTATGGCTCATTGAATTTCACTGAAATCTTCACCAAATCTGGTGGAACGTCCCAGAAGAGTGAAGGTTATTACAAGAGAAAATGGTGACTAGATAGATAGATAGATAGATAGATAGATAGATAGATAGATAGATAG
>JAAIIK010000102.1:1442754-1472650 GCA_014706435.1 Silurus glanis | reverse complement strand
TATCTATCTATCTATCTATCTATCTATCTATCTATCTATCTATCTATTTATCTATCTATCTATCTATCTATCACAATGTACACAAGTATTCACAGCTTTTGCTCAATACTTTGTTGAAGCTCCTTTTGCACCAACTAGAGCCTCAAGTTTTTTTTTGAGTTTGATGCTACAAGCTTGGCACACGTATTTTCTGGGCAGTTTTTTCCATTCTTCTTTGCAAATCCTCCCAAGTTCCATCAAGTTGGACAGGGAGGGTCAGTGCGAAGCCATTTTCAGATCTTTCCAGAGATGTTCAAGTCTGGGCTCTGGCTGGGCTACTCAAGATTTGTCTCACAGAGTTGTCCTGTAGCCACTCCTCTGTTATCTTTCCTGTGTGCTTAGGGTCATTGTTCTGTTGGAAGATGAACCATCGCCCTGAGGTCCAGAGCGCTCTGGAGCAGGTTTTCATTAGGGATGTCTCTGTACATTGCTGCATTCATCTTTCTCTCGATCCTGACTAGTCTCCCAGTTCCTGCTGCTGAAAAACATCCCCACAGCATGATTCTGCCACCACCAAGCTTCACTGTAGGTATGGTATTGGCCAGGTGATTAGCGGTGCATTAAGACCAAAGAGTTCAATCGTAGTTTTTCATGGTCTGAGTGTCCTTCAGGTGCCCTTTGGCAAAATCCAAGCGGGCTACCATGTGCCTTTTACTGAGGAGTGGCTTCCATCTGACCACTTTTTCAGGCCTGATTGGTGAAGTGCTGCAGAGATGGTTGTTCTTCTGGAAGGTTCTAGATACATCTCAAGGATGATCAGTGGAAACATGGCAACGGCTGTGAATAATTATGGAAAATGGGATTTTTTTTTTCTTTTTAATACATTTACAAAGATTTCAAACAAAATTTATTCATGTTGTCATTATGGGGTATTGTTTGTAGAATTTTGAGGAAAATAATGAATTGATTCGGCTGTAACATGACAAAATGTGGAAAAAGTGAAGCATGAAAAATACCAACCATGGAAGACAATCATGAGACACTGAGCATTAGAAAAACAGTGCATAGATCATATAAGGGTACAATTTTTAATAGGAACCAATCAATCCTATATTTCCAAACAAAAAGCATTGAGATTAGCCATGTCGTCATGTAACTGCTAATTACCAACGCTAACTAGCTAGTTATGTGGTTTAGCAAGTACTGCTACGGAAAAAGCGCATGGATCAAATTTTTTTTTTTTTTAACACAATGAACCCAGAGGATTATGGATGAAGGAGAAGTAAGTTAACGGCTGGTAATGAACATTGAACATGGTGTGGTTTGGAGGCTGAGCGGTTAGCGCATTTGTACAAATTAGCATGAATCGAGTTGTATGAAAATACATGCAGGTTAAGGTTGAGGGCAGAGTTTAGCGTTTCTGCATCGTCTCATTCTTTATTCATATGAAATCGAACACGATGTACTACATCCCACTCGTTTTCTTGAAATCTGTGAAGTTCGAGTGCCTCTCTATGTATATTGAAAAAACATAAATAAATAAATATCATGCATGCCTCAAACGAATATGCAGGATGTATGCAGGAAAACGTGTTGCCATTACCACTGTATTCCTTTATTCGATCTTTTGCTTGTTTCACCACAATGAATATTAAAACAGTTACATGGACTTCACACCGCGGTCATCTTCACACCCGCTTTCGATTTTCCTGTTCATGACAACTCGCAAATCAGTTTGCATCAGAAAGTATTGCCTGGGAAAATTACCTCTCACACATGCAGTGGATAAGCTGATTTGAAATTCTGCCAATTCCAGAGTAAAAAAAAAAAAAAAGGAAGAAGAAGCAAATCCCCAGAGGCGGAGTAGGATTAGAGTGGTATTAAATAATGACCAGAACTTGGCATGTGCTCTATGCAAAATAAGAAAATACCCGGGAAAAAAAAAGGGAATGAAGACAGGAGTTAAAGCGATTGATGCTGTTTTTGTTCAAGTGCTAATGTCTTTATAATGTTGCAAATTTGCCTGGTAATAACAACGAATCGAGCTGTGTGATGGAGGCTGAGTACGAGGATGTATGAGTGATTTAATAGAGTTGTTTGTACTTTCACTGGATACTTCACACGCAGAAGTCTCTAGCATTTACATAAAATTAGATAAACGTAAACCAGTTAGCAGGAGTTATCCGAGTGCAACTCTTGGTGAAATGGCTAGAGTGGTTGAAGCTGAAGACAACAAAAATAATCACTCTTTGCAGCCGTGCTAAGCAGAACAGCATATCGGAAGCACAACATGCTAAAACAACCACTCCTGTCTGCCAATCTGCCGAAATCTAACACTATAGAGGACAGAGGGTCACTTAAGTTGGACAACTAAAGATTGTAAAAAAGACCAGGCCCTATACTGTATAACTTGGGGGGGGGGGACCCTTTGGATATGGAACCTTGAGACCTTGGGATATTACTAAATTCAATTCAATTCAATACATTTTTATTTGTATAGCACTTTTAACAATGAACATTGCCTCAAAGCAGCTTTACACAGATAATGTGGTGATTAAAAGTGAATATGTTCTTTATAAGTGTAGGTTTGTCCCTGATGAGCGAGCCGGTGGTGACTGTGGCAAGGAAAAACTCCCCGAGATGGCATAAGGAAGAAACCTTGAGAGGAACCAGACTCAAAAGGGGAACCCATCCTCATCTGGGTTGCACCGAATGTCCATTTATAGCAGATATACGATGTTGCGGGGAACAGTGATGATGATCAGAAGCGAAAAGTAGTCCTGAGTCAATGTAGCAGACTGTTGACATAAGCTACAGTCCAATCCATCCTCAAAGCTCCCGTTCTTACTCAGGAATTTCATGGAACCACCCAAGGCGTTGATGAGAAACCGTCCCAAGCTGCACAGAGTGGCTGCTAAATATTTGCCAATAACAGAGAGCTTTAAAACAGGAAGAAAAATATCTTTGTATATATGCATTTATATATTATTTTGTTCGATCGCGAAGTTTCGCCACTCCATGTACCTTAATCATGTCAGACTTAATAGTGTGAGAGTGTCTGCTTTAGCCAGTGCATTCACCTGTCTTAAATATTGAGCACAGCCTCTACAGATCATTCTTCTGAGTCCCAATAAACAAAAAACCATGAAAACCCTGCTCAACAGTTCAGTATGAGGGTTCATGTTTGTGCTTGTAAAAGTGAGATCCTTTATCATCCCAATATCAGCACAGTGCCTACACGAGGAAATCATGTGTGGCAAAAAAAGCCTGTGCCTCGTATGCTATGAGAGGCTAATTCTATCTGCCCGTGCCACAGAGAGAGAGAGAGAGAGAGAGAGAGAGAGAGAGAGAGAGAGAAAGAAAGAGAGAGAGGTAGTGAGAGAGGGAGAAAGGGTCTGTAGTTGTGATTATTGCAGCATTTTTCATAAATGATAAGCATTACAGAAGATGAAAGTAGTCAGAAACCTTCTCAGCCTGTAACTGTGGAACAAAATCCTAATCATCCAGCAGAAACAACATTAGCTGAGCGTAGCAGTAGCCTGCAGGCGAACCCTAATGTACAACATTATTCATCGGCTCTTGAGAACCACGTGAGCTTTCGCTCCGATTTGGTTCTGGTTGGAAATCCTTAGTGTTTACCTCAGAGTATTAGCATTGTCCATTGAAGCGAGTGTTAAACCAGTACTCCATCACGAAGACATTTGCTTAAATTGGGGCCTCAACTGAAGAACATCAATGAGTTCAGACAATGATGTACCAAATACATAGCATGATCAGCATTTTGATTTACATATGAGTATTTTCTGTGGAAACCCTGTGCCTTTCCACAGAAAGCCTACTGGTGTCGATGTCCCTGTTCTATCAAGCAAACCAAATGTTGATTAGAGCTGGTAGAAGGTAACAAGGTACCTCAACCTGCTACTGAAGTCTGAATTGCCATTACAAATCACTTGTACAGTTCTGCATTCAAATACTAGAGCGTGTCTCTATAGTGAATGTAAAAATGTAATTTAAATCATCATATATTATTAATATTATCTAAAGATTCTTAGGTTCTTTATCTTCTTTAGCGAAGACACGTTTCTTCTTTTCCCACAAAAACACACACACCTCAGATTGCGACTATCTCATAAGCACGTCCTTTTTCTATGTGATTCAGTAGTCAGTGTGTCAGAAGGCAAAGGCTGTGAAATTGCCTCTAGTCCTGCCGGTGTGACTCTGTCCCCTCGAATAAAACAGATATAATACAAGGACCAGTGTCATTGATACCCTTTACCCTCTCTTCTTCTCTTTTCCTCTCTACCCTTTTCATCCTTTCATTTGATTTTCCTCGATCGCCTTGTCCTCCTCTCATTTAGTTTTCTTCGCTTGCGTGGCCTTTTATCCAGTCTACCCTTTTTGATTACTCTACTGAATGTTACACTCAGGTACCAGAACAAATAGATGCAGCATGGCAGGGGAGCTATACAGCGGTTTTTCATTGCCTGATCGTGGCCTAAGCACCATATCAGCATCTGATGTAAGCAAGAAATTATGGTACAAGACAAACAGGTGGGTCTTTGCCATTGTGTCCTAGCTGTATTTAACCTACTGCATGGTTTATCAACATTTGGCCTCTCAAAATTATTAAATGAAAGTTGAATTAATTTGATCAATCAAGACCAAAGAAAATATTTTTTGGCCCAAGCTCTAATGACTTTCTGTTTCTTATTATAGTATACTGTATTCTCAGTGCCAGTCAGCCCCATCACATACTATCTGAGGTGTATTGATTCTGAACCGAATACCAATTTTGTCCCTAATGCAGAGACCAAATATGCTGGCTGTCTTGGCTCCAAACACTTCCGTGGTCTTCCCTCTTCTGTCGCACTGTTACCTGCCCCTTATCATAGTCTATGTCCAAACGGTCTTCTCCCTTCTGTACCAATATTGCCTAAACAACATCCCAGTCTTGTTTAAACATTTCAAAGGTCTTCCTTCTCCTGTACCCTTTCACTTGTCCTACTATTGGCTCCAAACACTTTTAAGGTCTTTGTCCTCCTGAACAATTAGTGCCTGCCCCTTATTCTAATCTATGTCCAAACACATCAAAAGGTCTTTCTGATCTGTACCACTATTGCTTCTCCCTTATCCCAGTGTTGGCCCAAACTATTCTAAGGTCTTTTTAATGCTATTTTAGTATTGGTTATAGGCTTTTGTATAGGCTCTCTATTTTAGTCCTATAGGCACACTATACAGTATATAAGTGAAAAATTCAACCATACTATAAAAAACTGTCCATTGCCCCACTGTGGTTATTTCTTTGCGTGGCTATTCTGGGTACAATGCAAACTGCATCAAATACTTAAATGTCCATATACTATGAATCTGTATTTGATTTAATAAAAAAATTAAAATAACATAAACTGGGGGTCATGGTTGCATTCAACAAGATTTCAGTCCTGATGCACACCTATAATAACAACCAGGACTGGCTACTGCATGACTTTATCCATGGCCACCACTGATTCCTTTGTACACTGAACTTTTTCTTCATGCTTCAGGTGCAGGCCTTATCCTTCACACCTGTCTTAATAAATAACATTTCCAGTAACACTTGAATAGCTATATGACATGTGATTGATTATGGAATTAGATTTCCAGTCCAACAAAGCATATCTCCAGGGTCCAAGGGTCATAATCATTTCCAATCAAGTCAGAAATGCCAATGCTCTCCACTATTTGAACTCTTGCTATTCCTAATCCATCAGATCTATAACTGACCTCTTTGACCCACAGTATCCTGCTGTCCTGAAACTCTAATTGGCTCATTCTTTTAACCCGTCTCACGAGGTGCTTTGATTGAAATCAAGCTTAATGTGCGTGAAAGTGGCTGTCGAGTTGCCAAGTCTTGCTTAATTCTTGTTCTCCCACAGTCTTGTCTCTCTCTCTTCGAGTGTATGTGCTGCCTTATAGGCATGATTTTGTAATCTGGCCTGATGTGTTGACACTTTTAATGGAGCCACTTTTCCATCCATCAGAAAGCTTTTAGCACCAAAACTTCTCTAGGAGCAAACAGTCCTCTTCATAAAGATGAATCCAGGGCAATCCATTAACCATATGAGCGCCCCAATTTATTCCTGAACAAACCTTGAGCTGTTTTATTCATCCTGCCCCGTGCCGGCAGAAACGCTTTCGAAGTGTTGACAAAGAATTGCGAAGAAAGTACTCCGAATAGAGTAAGAGTCCAATTTGCACTCATATAAGGACAAAAAGATATAGATTTCAGAGTGTACTGCGACTCTTGGGAGTTTTTTTTCTTGATGGTTTTTCTTGCAACTGTCACAACCAAGCTTAAATAATCCTCTATCATCGGTCTACACTGAAGAGCAAATAATATACTTTCTAAAGCAAACACATCCCAACAATCTGCCTCAGGGGAACTCTGATGCTTCTCTTTTCATAAAATATCTTTCTAGTGAATGGTTTCTTGAAACTAGCATTCATTTTCTGAGTAAAATGTAAAATTTAAGCTAGCTAATGTTGGTGGCAAAAGTGTATCGTTTAATACGTGTGTTGGTTTTTCATTGTACTTCTGGTAAGATCACATGGATACAAGAGCTTTGTGTTTTGGGTTTCATTCACTCCTTTGGTTAGTAAGCGAATGTCATTCAACACCGGTGTATCATAGTTTTGGATGAATAAAAATCATGATTATATCTTTTCATTTATAAATTCATTTATAAATCATCTAGCTAACTTTCCTGGTCATTGATGCTACTTCTTGGCTTCCTCAAGTTCTTGATAACTGCTCATGTATAAATAGGCCGTCCGATTAGCTTTTGATGGACTTCCCTTTGATGGACTTTGATGGACAATTATCCCCCACGCACCTATTGCTGAATATTTTGTCACGCACCTTTGAAATGAACTCACCTGTTCATTTAGTATGTGTTTCATTATCATGTGTTTTATTTGATCCAATTTTTATGTATTACTTATAATACATTCATGAATTCTTTTGGTATTCAATTGTAAATTATAAAACAGACATGGTATACTCTGAAAGGATTTTTTTCTACCATGATATCAGCAGAGTCTTTAATACTTGGGCTGCATTCTAAAATGCCAAACTACCACTCTAAATGCACTATATCTGTAAAAGTATTGGAACGCCAGACTTTTCCAGCCATATGTGGTTCTTTCACAAACTAAACTTTCTTTCGGCTTCTCCCATTAGGGGTCGCCACAGCGGATCATCCGTATTCATGATCCGCACGTTCGATTTGGTACATGTTTTTACGCTGGATGCCCTTCCTAACGCAACCCTCCCCATTTATCCGGGCTTGAGACCGACACTAAGAGTGGTTGGGGTTGGTTCCCTGACCGGGGATCGAACCCGGGCCGCAGCGGTGAGAGCGTCGCATCCTAACCACTAGACCACCAGGGAACCTTACCACAAAATTGGAAATACACAATTCTATCGGACATCTTTGGACGCTGTAGCATGACATTTGCCCTTTACTTGAATAAGGAGATCCAAACTTGTTCCCGCATGACAATGCCCCTGTGCACAATGCCAGCACCATTAAGATACATGAATTGGAGTGGAAGATCTCCTGCTACAGAGCTCTGACCCCCCAAGCTACTGAACAACTTTGGGATGAATTGGAACGTTGACTGCACCACAGGGCTCCTCACCTCACCTACATCAGTATCTGAGTTTACTCTAATAGCAGATTATAATAATAGCAAATTGGGACTAAATGTGGAAGAGAATGGTTGAAAAAAAATGTATTGCCTTGCCTTGTTCCCAAAAACCAAAAAGCAAAAACCACTGTCAAACCTTTTCACCTATGAAACAACAAGCTGTTTACCTCGGGGAAGCATTTTGGGGACAATTCAAAGCAAGACCTCAAATACAGGAATGGGTTTTATCTCACTGAAAGAAAAAAAAAAAAAAAAAACACATTCAGCTATTTGTTGATATCATTTCCAAAAAATCTCTCTCTCTTTCTTTCTGTCTCTCTTTCTATATATAGAAATGATTTATTAATTTAATTCCATACACTCTCTGCATGCATATTAGCAAAACAAGTCTCACAAATCCGGGAAGCAGAAATGCACTCGGGTAATAAATTATTCTGACTCTGCAGGCTATAAGCTTCCATTTCATGTTAGCGAAAGAGCCTAATAGCTCCAGGGAAAGCAGAAAGCATGTACTTGGCTTAACATATAATTCTGATCATGGATGCTTTAAGCGTCACCCTACTGTATGTGCTAGCAATCTTGATGCCTTGATGCGCTAGCTCAAATGTACTTGGCTGATCAGCGAGCCGTGATTTTGGAGGCTATAGGATTTCGTTGTGCAGTAGCAAAACTCGCCAGGTAGCCCTGGTGAACGAATAAACTGTATATCCATCAAACAGGCTTTGTTTCCGGAGGACAAGCCAAGACCATACTTGTCTTCAGAGCAATAACGTACAAATGAAGTAAACTGCAGACAAGAAAATGCTGAGGCTAATCTTGCTAGGTTTGGGATTCGTGTGGATATTCTTTTTTTTTCTTTTTGTAATTCAGATTTGGAAAATAACGAATTACATTTGCTTCTGTTACTGTAATAGAGTATTTCTTTTGTGTACAATTTTTTTTAAGTATTTTTTTTAAATCTGTAGTTTTTCGTTTTGTTTAAAATATTGTACTTAACTACATTTCAAATCATATTAATTACTGAGTAAAAAATAAAAAGTACAAAAATTATGCAATTGTAATAAAAAAAAAATCGTTCCCAGGAACTACTGCACCGATCGATTGATGGGCGGAGTCACACAAAATTTACGGGAATGGAGCCGGACGAAACAGACGCCAGTGATGCAGGCCGTCGATATTTTATTACTCTTTTCACCTCTGGTTATATTCTGCTTTCGGGAGAATAAAACTGTATAAAAGTGTGTTATTCTTTGTAACAAAACACAGTTGTTTTTGTAGCTTTAGTAACAGTTACAGTACGCCAATGCATTCTTGGATTCTCCATTCTGATTGGCTGGAAGGTATAGCAGCAGCGATTAGCTTTTTTCGCATTGAATCGAAGGTATCGATTCGAATTTCTGCAAGTTGTTGAATGGAATACAGAGCACCAGAAAGGAAAAAAAAAAAACCACTTCCTGTTGCTCACAGAGACCGCCTCTCTTCATCAGGTCAAGTTCGGTCAGGACAGCTAGGACGCGGTTTCAATTTCGGCAGAGAAATCGAATCAGCGCCGGCCGCGCCACTGCCGAGAACACTTTAATCATTTTCCTCACCACACACACATAAATAGAGACAAAAATAAGTGCACCCAGACAGGAAACAAGTGTGTGCAGCACAGACACCCTCTTTTAGTACAGCATTATTTATTGAAAGCTTCTGCATTTATTTCCACATTCATGCATCTGATGGCACACAGGCACCAAAAACATTTCGCATCCTGGGCACAGCGGTTCAGCGACTCTGAATGACTTCATATAACAGAAATGACTCAAGAACCTGACAGCTGACACAGAATTTATGGAGTAATACAAATACAAGATAGAAAATAGAAGCAAAAACAAGCATGTTGTAATATTTGAAGTACAAGTTCAGTCATGATAAAGCGCATGGTGCACTCAAACACTCTCATCTGCTCTACACTCTAATCTGGTAAGGACAATATTGATACTGATACCAATACCGATATTTTTGAAAGTCGTCATCATTAATCAGGTTTTTGTGAAGGAACAAAAGAATGTTATTGGTTTTTCCCCTAAACCCCCTGATGGAAAAAAATTCCCTCCGAAGCTACAGACGATACAGCGACCCCAAGATTGACCGAGTGACCAGAGAACTTTCTTGTTTGGACAATGAGCAAATCCACAAAGAAAAAAAGAACTGGTTGCTATTCATGTCCTATTCACACTCGTTTGAACAATCCAAGGTAGAATCTATATTTTATGGATACAACACCAGTATTGACGGTATTGATCATTTGGGATCCATCCACACTTTTCTTTAGCACCAAAATGCCTAGTGACGTGCAGAGTCCACGTATTCTGTTATACTATCCTCCACTGTTCATGATGTTCCACTCAATTTTGGAGTGTGCTTTTGTGTTCATTCTGCCGCTTTCAGTAAAGTCGGGTACTAATATATAGTAGGTGAGGTAAGAAAGCCTGGGGTTGAAGTTAAAGTTGCTATAGTAGGCAGATCTTCCACACACTTGCAAACCATATCTGCATGGCGCTGGCTATGTGCACAGGGGCTTTTTCGTGATGCTTAAACAGGTTTGAGTCTCCTAGTTGAAGTGTTATGGAAAATTTCATGCGACCGAATGCAAGGATATAAATAGTGAGCAACAACTTTGTGGTAACAGTTTGTAGAAGAACCACATATGGCTGGAAAAGTGAGGTGTCTCAATAGTTTTTTCCATATAGTGTCCCTCAAAATTCTCCCTGAAACTGTAAGAAAATGTTTTTTATTACAGTTAATGAAGTTTTTATGAACTATAATAACCTTGGTGGAGATGATAGCTCAGTGGTTAAGGCTCTGGGTTACAGGTCAAGGGTTCGAGCCCTGGTATCACCAAGCTGAAACTCTTGAGGCCCTTGAGCAAGGCCCTTAACCATTAGTGCTCCAGAGGCACTGTGATATGTCTGATTGCAGCTACCACTTGGATACTTTATGTATATATGTATATGTATGCAAATCCATATTTCAACCAACCCCAGAGACAACAACAACCAGCATACACTTGTACCACAACAAAACATTTCCACATTCAGGTGGGTAAAGACCAACCTAAAATGACCCCGTCCCACCTTTCCGTGTATTTACTGCATGTACTTTTGAGTCAAGGAGACATTAAATCACCAATAAACCAATTTCTACAAAAATATATGTATTTTAAGATGCACTTAACCGATCGTTTTCAGAACTAAAAGCATAACCAGGGCCTCCACCTCCCCTCCATTATTTCCCCCTGACATGAGACAGTGGGTAAAGCTGTCCAAATTCGGAGAGCGAGAGACAGCACGAACAAGAGCGTAGCATGAGAAGTACGAGAGGATGGCTGGTGTTATGCAATCCTCTATCCTGTCTTTGTGATGGTGCCAGGCACCTCGGCTTTTCCGTCTGTTAGTGTTCGACCCAGAAAGCGTCGTCTGTCCGTAGAGGGAGAGGAAAAGGACGTGTGAAAAGCCCACTAGGGTGCAAAATAGAATGAAGACGAGAGCAGAAGGGTATCAAACAACTAGTTCTGCACTGAAAGTGGATCAACTGGGCTTTTATGGGCGATACTGTATGGGTTTGCAAGAATTGTTTGGTCGACACGAAACCAGATATTTTTATTAATTGGATTTTTTATTAATTGTTATTAACCAGCAAAAACAGATTTGCTAATTAAATCCTTGCCAGTCACTCATTTGCACATGCCCAGTGACTCTGAGGCTTAATAAACTATACTACTTGTGCAAAATGTAATAGAATCTTTTTTTTACCCCCTAAAATTTACTAGCTTTATATTTCATATAAGCATTGCAAAAACTTCATATCCATTCTACAGGGATTTTTCTATGCACCTGTCGATTGCGCATTTGCGATTTCGGAAAACAATTGTGCGAACTCCTCAAAGTGCCGATCGTGCATTCTGTCAACAAATCTCGCCCTCGTTGGCCTCATTAAAGCGCTCGTCCAAATGAGAGTTTCTGCTGATGTAGCGCTTTCTCTGAGAAAACTGGCTAAAGTAAATAAAACTCGGTGTGCAGCTGGCGTGAAATCATTTAACGGCCGGGCAACTGTGTGTTGGTTCTAAATCGCTGTGGAAAAAAAATGTAATCTCCGCATGTCTACTTCGTGAATCCTTGCATTACGTGAGTCCTGAAACGTTTCTAGCATCGAATTGAATTCGAAATTCGATCGACAAAACACACTGGGAAAAAATCCACGTCTATACAATTTAAATAGATAGTGATGTATAGTGTACATGAGATTATCTCTGATTGGTTGGTCTGTGTCATGTGACTAGCGGCTGAAACAATCGTTCAATTGTATACATTCAGTATGAATGCTTTCTCCATTATCTGTTCACATCAGTCAACAAATCAGTGTCCAGGTGTCAATAAGAATGAATGTCCTCAAGAAATGTGCTGTTTTCTTTGTTTTTATTTATTTATTTCATATTTCTGCACCGAAGTGTAAAAAACCTAACTCCAGGCAATCTGCTAATCCGTCCTCGATTGTCCGAAACAATCGGTCCTTGCCTTCTGTTTTTATGAGATAACATTAAATACTTCTGTTTTGGAAAATCCCTCCAGGTGACAATGTGGGAAGATTTTTTAATTACATCGCTCTAATACACAGATTGGACAACAAATTAAAAGAAGTAATGTTGGGATTGTATAAGCAAAACAGGGATTTGTTTTCTAAATGGTGTCATGACTTTCCATAATGTGGTTTGTGGATACACTTTCTGCATCAACAAGGTTGTCAACGCACGGAATTCAATAGTAGATGGGATATTTCAATCAGCTTCCAATCAGACACTTTATGCCAACAGGTTTGTGTTTAACCAGTCAGATTTCAATTAGCTTTCTATGATCTACTGTACATCCAATCAAATTTCAATTATTCTTCTTAACCATTTGGATTCCTTTGGGGACTTTACCTGACTTCATAAACAACCGAATTCCCCATGTTCTATTATCACTTAGTTCCTAATACAATTTAGTATCCAATCATTCAAATTGATTTGAATACCAAAACTTGATTGAATATCAAATTGTTTCATAGTTATTCTTTTATAATTGCAATATACAGTTTGTTTTGTTCAAGCGCCCATGAGTGAACCTCAACCTTAACAATCATAAGGTCTATCATTTTGGACATTCGGCATCACCCAGATGAGTTCCTTTTTGAGTCTGGTTCCTCTAAAGGTTTCTCCCTCATCTCATCTCAGGGAGTTTTTTCCTCACCACTCCAGCCACTTGCTCGCTCATTATGGATGAGATTTTGATGGTAAAATTTATATTCATAGTTTAGGGGGGAGGTGGTAGCTCAGTGTTTACAGGTTTAAATCCCACCACCACCGAGCTGCCACTGCTGGGCCTTAAGCAAGGCCCTCAACCCTCCCCTGCTCAGTTGTAAGTTGCTCTGGATAAGGGCATCTGCCAAATGCCGTAAATTTAAATGTAGTTTATTTAATTCCGTCAAGCTGCTCAGGGACAATGTCCAATGTTAAAAACAAGTCAAATGGAATTGAATTCAATTGAACTTTATCCAAAGAGATGTAAGTCATAGCCAATAACGCGAACATATTCTACAGATTTTAAAATTCAGATTAGATTTTAGGAAAATGTCTTAAGGACACACTTTGTACTAAACAATCGTATTCCAAATATGTTCCTAAATCACTTGGATTTGAGTCCAATTAAATTTTCATAGTGTGTTCATGTTAAACCGGTCTAATTCTAATCATTCTCTTAGCACATTCCAATGACATTTTCTAACATCTCCGATATTCCGATTGGACTCAATAATCCTGTAGCGTCCACTCATCTACGTAGCTGCAGGTTTTTTTTTTAAAACTTATTCGAATTTGATCAGATTCCAAACATATCTCATAGCTGCGACGTCAACATTTCAGACCCGAGTAAAAACTTCTCGAGTAGAAAACCTAAAAAAAAAAAGGTCGATCAAATCAAAAGCTAATAAAGTGACATCGAAAAGATCTGAATGAACAAAATGTTTACTGAATCAAGACAGAAACAAACGAAAATGCTTAGTGTGTCTAAACAGATTTCCCCCGTGCAGACAGATGCGACAAAGAGCCGTGCAATATGATAAACAGAGAAGCAGCTGTCAGTCATTTGTTCACCAGCCTAATGGATATGTCAGTCTTGTCTATCAAAAGGGGGCTAACCTTATGCTAGCTAGCACTGCTAATCCATGCTGCTCTTTAGGAGTCATAAAGCGTGGAAATTTTACACCAGCTATCTTCATCTCATGACCTGTAATAAATATATTTGGATTTATTTGGATACACACAAATCTTTATTTTGCTAGCAAGTGTTCTATAGTTATCATTATCTTAATTATGGAGGGCAGGACCCCAACAATCAAACTCCTACGGCTATAAATGGATGATCGGATGGAATTTGAGGAAAATAAATACACAAATAAGTTTTTTTTCTTATTGAAAAGTTGTAATTAAAATCCTAATTGCCTGTCACTGCTAATAACAACAGACATTAGCGAAGCTTTTCGTGGAACGTGTAGCGGTGAGGGGGAAAAAAAGGGAAGAAAGGCAAAAAGAGCCATCGTAAATCAAATGAAATCCAACCCCGAGAGAAAAAAACGCTCTTTTCTATTTTCAGACACCCCATTACAGCTTGGTCCAGCTCCACCTGAGCCGGGAAAAGTCCACCAGGCTATTTGCTTCTGGAAAATGGAGCTGATTATTGTCTTTATTCGGCTTGGGACATGCGGCGTTCAGTGGCTCATGTGCCCGTATATTGTTTATCCAGTACCTCTTAATGAAATGTTAAAGGATGGAGTTTTCCATTTTTAGCTGTAAGACAGGGAGACATTTAGGTGAAAGTGCCCTGAAGGTTGGACCATGTCGCCGCTCGCAGTAATGCACGGTGCACAAGTGTGCGTGTTATATTAAATTTCTTTAGCATCTCTGATCTCTAAAACTCCATTATATCAATTTAGTAAAATGTGCACGGGAAGAGCAGGTCGGTTGTGCACTCATTTGTGCCGAAACCGAAGCGGGCAATAAAACAACAAGTGAATGGACTGAAAGTATTAATATCTTGTCATGTTTTTTTTTTTTTTTTTTTCCAATACATTTGATCGTATAGCTTTTGTTGTTGAAAGAATGAGTGTATAAGTTTATTGGCTATAAATGTGTTCCTTATAATTGTACGTTTATCCATTATGAGCGATCCAGTGGTGACTGTGGCAAGGAAAAACTACCTTGGCATGAGGAAAAGACCTTGAGAGGAACCAGACTCAAAAAGGACCCCATCCTCATGCACATTTTTTTTTTCCGGAGCCTTATGCTAACATACTTTAATTGTTTTTTTGTTTTTTTTTAATAAGTCAACACTCCAATTCCATAAACGACTTTATTAGAGTCCCTTTATTTGGGGACTTCAAAACTGAGGTGTTTCCGATTTCTCTGGTTTGTCTGTTCAGATGTTTCTACACTCTGATTGTGGAAAATTCAGTTGACTTATAAAGGCAACTGCATCCACCTTAGAACAAGTTTCTGAACCACCAAGACTCTTTTCCCTGAAATTGCTTAGCCTGGCCAGTAGCCAGCTCGATGAAGAGTCCTGGTGGTTCAAAAACAACCTGTTCTATTCGGAAAGTATGGAGGCCACTGTGCACTTGGAAATCTCGAATGTAGTGGAACGTTTTGGCTCTGCAGGCAGGTCTTTTCAACTCATGGCTTGGTTTTTTGTTTGTTTGGGCTTTTTTGCTGTGATGTGCATTTTCTGCGGTTAGACCCAACACAGACAGGTGTATTCTTTTCCGAATCAATTGAAATCTTTCCAGATGGACTCTGGGAATAAAAATGTAGAAGCGAAGCATTTCAAAAATGGTCAAAAGAAAAGAAAAAAAAAAACAGGACACATATGGCAATGTATAGTTTTTTTCTTTGGAATATATTATCACACATCTGCTTGGTGATTTGTCATTGTCTGCTACGGAGTGCAGATTGATATGGAAAAACGTTTCAAAGGATCTAGCATTGAGCATTAGGTGACAACATAATGTTAATATAATGTCGGGGTCTCAAAACTTTCTGAATTCTTAGTATGAACGTTTTGGGACCATTTGGAGACGCATTTTTTGTTCTTGCAAAAAAACATTGTTTGGGAATAGCTTAAAAAGTAAGTATTTAAGGATATTGGTATTTTGTTAATAAATGTCCCCCAGAAGCACAGAAAAGGGGCTATTTAACATTGCAAGTTCATCAAGAGTACCTTATTTACATTCACTCACTTTTTCAAATCAAACTCCTATAATTTGCTTCAAATAGATCATTGTTTTAATTATTGCCCTGTAAGAATCCATGAAGTCCAGATAATTAACCTGAACGATTCTGAAGCTCATGGCCAGAAAAGTGAACCATAAACACTAAATGATTTGTGTTGTAGGCAGAATCTGAAGTTAAGATTAGGGTTGCTTTAGCCTTCTAATACTTGTTAGCTACATAGGCATTGTGGATCTAGCACAAAAAACATCTAAAAAAAAACAAATGTTGGAGTAAATGTAAAAAGTGCAAGCAGTACTACCGGATGCCTTCCACTGGCTCTGATAGCCACCATCATAATAGATATCTCCATGGAGGAGCTTCTGATCACCATCACTGTATCCCGCGACATCGTATATCTGCTATAAATGGACATTCGGTGCGACCCAGCTGAGAATGAGGTTCCCTCTTGAGTTTGGTTCCTCTCAAGGTTTCTTCCTTATGCCGTCTCGGGGAGTTTTTCCGTGCCACAGTCGCCACCGGCTCGCTCATCAAGGACAAACTAACACTTATAAAGATCATATTCATTTTTTATAACCATATTATCTGTGTAAAGCTGCTTTAAGACAATGTGCATTGAAACAAACCCAGCAGGCGTTCATTAGACCAACAAGAACATATGCTTTTGTTCTTTCAGCACCAAGCCACGGTTCATCCAGTCTACCAAACATTCTACTAAACAAAGGGTCTCTGTTAACAGCATAAAAAGCTCAAAGCAAATCTCTTATGAAGTGTGTAGACGGAGCTATTTATGCTAACGGAACTATTTTATGGCCTCATAAACAGAAACAGTGGTTGAAGTTGTAAAATGAACTTTAAATATTGCCATTCTATTGTACATTGTGCTGGAGTTTGCTCAGAGGGAATCGATCCTGCTTTTTATTTACTGCTCACTAGCTCGTAGGAGGGCCATAATAATTCATGCAGACATTGTATTTTGTACTTCTTTTCAACTTTTCCGAGGGCAGAAGTAAATCCGTCAAACAAGCTCCAAGAGGATGATGCGGTTATTAGCCGACGACTACTTTTTTATTTATCAGTACACAGTCGTTTTTTTTTTATTTTTTTATGTTTATCCATGGAGCAAATCAGGTACACCCGAATCAGCATGGCGCAGAATTGACGAGCACTCCTACGCCTTTCCTAGTTTTCCCTGTTAAAAATCATTTACCCCTGTGTAGGATGAATCTCTACAGGGTTTTGTCACATACAGCATCCTCACAACGGGAGCTGCAAACGATGCTAATTAACAAAGCGCTCTGTGAACCGGTGTGTCGTACCGGATTGTCGCGTCGTGTCGTACCGGATCGTCGCGTTAGACGCCGCCTACGTGAACTTTCAGAAGAGTCGTTTTTAATTGAATTGCGCTCGGGGCAGCCCACGTTTGGGGAAATTCGGGAGGTCACAGATTGGCTCGTGATGCAGCTGCTGGCCGAGCACGTCTGATTATGGAGCACATTATCCGAACGAGAACGCAGCTTGTGGGCGGACAGAGAGAGAAACAAACAAAAAAAGAAACGGAGAGAAAGAGAAAGAAACAGGCCTCCCCCGACCTTCCCACTCTACAGATATGATCTAATAGCACAAGCTGGCACATAAATATGGCAACGGGAGCACGGTGATGATTATTCAAGTTAAAAAGGGTTCAGGAGAAAAGTAATCAGAAAGGAATGGAACAAAATATGAATATAATAGAATATAGAATATGTCTTGATACAATTTCACATGTTAAAATGTGCCCTGTTCATTTTTTTGTGTCTGATGAACAGAATAATCAGGTTTCAGTCAAATTTCCAGATTTATTTATGAAAAGTTCAGGCACTGCCAATAGAGACATGTTGGTCTTCTTCTTTTTTTGCATGTACATGGAAAAAAAAATGTTTCCCACTTCTAAATGATCTTCCTCGCTGTAGAATAATGGACTTAAAATGGCCTTATAACCCCTCCTAGATTACTTCTCTTGCTAAAACTTGTTCTTTTAAAGAGGTGATAAATAAGTGATTAAGGGCATTTAATTAGCAGCACCTGACTGGCATGAATGGAAGTAGTAAAGGTGTATTTTGTATATACCCGGTGTTATTTATTATTTTCCTGACATGTAAAACCATAGAATTTGACATATAACATAATCTCTGGCTTTGTACTGTATGTATTTGTTTACCCAATCAATTACTTGCACGTCTCTGACTTTCAACCTACGATCTCTCCTGCCTCTTTGATAAACCATCTGCACTAATGCCAGCTTCAGATCTTTTCCTCCAGATCTTTCCTACTAATTACACCCAAAGCCTCTTCGCTTATCTTTACCCATCACTGTAAATGCTGCTTTAATATAACATTTGACTCCTTTGCAATTTCATCTCCTCTCCCACTGTTAAATTCCATCTCATCACTCATACTTTCTATTTCATCGCTTTGAACATCTGCTGCTCCCCAGATTTCTTCATTATCTGTAGGAAAATGCTGCAAAAAAATACTAAAGCCTGCTGGTACAATACAAAGCCACCAGAGCTGCAGGAATGAAAAAGGAACCTCTCCGTGAAATCCAATGAGGGGTTTTGGGGTTTGGTTCAGTTCAGGTGGAAAGGATTTTTGGAGAACGTCATCGAACAAGGAATGTATTCTCAATTACCTTCTCAAAACATTGAGAATACTGTTTTTCTACAATGTGACTGATTTGTTTGAAAGAAATTCCAGCTCCAACTCCTGTTAGGGTAAATAATGGCAAGGGAGTGTAAAGTGGTAGGAAAATGCGACGTAATCAAACAAATGCTAATTTTTAAGAGCTATATAAGAACTTGTATGTAAATTTAAGTGGATACATTTTGGTAAATGAAGCCAGATTACATTTCAGAGCCTTTAGGGTAGAAGCTCAGTTGTATTTCATCGAACGGAATGAAATCGCTCTGCCTCATTTCAGTTCGGGAAACTTTTTCCCGTCTGTTCGCGTTTTTATCGAGGCAGCCGTTAGCATGCTAAACACAACCCTACATGTGGGCTAGGAAAAACTCATTAGTAGAAAATGGATCAGCGCAGATCATTTACATGAAGCAACGCCATTAGACAAGAACATTCCCAGAACGATAAATAGCAAGTTAATCCTGTGGAACTAAGCTAACGCTGCAGTCACAGTAGACTTTCAACAGGTGAACTTTTCCACGGAGACCTAATGCGAACATGGGCGGCCATTGCTTTCTTCGTTTTGCTTTTTCTGAAGTGGTCATGCCATGAAATTTCTATGGGTCACATAATACAGAAATGCAGGTCACCAAATTTCACTTTTAAAATGCGAAAGTTCTTCAAGTTAAGTTTCCTGGTCTCCAGAATTTGCAATACAATTAACGGAAGTCAACGGAGGAAAAAAATGTAGTTTAAGCAAGCATTACTCAGATCAACACCAGTGGATCAAACAGACACCCACAAATACAAGAAGAACTCAGGTTTCCACTCCAATCTTCGAAGCAATTTTTTTTTCTTTTTCATCACCTCCCACCACTTTTTTTTTTTTGTTTGTTTATTTTTTTTAATGAATCCCTATTGGAGTTAATCTAACCAATCCAGCCCACAAGAAATCAGCAGATATCATCCAGGTTCAACATTAGGTTGTGAATGAATTCATGTCTCAGACGGGAACATAAATGTTATTGTACCTTAATCACCCTCTGGAGACTCTAAAGTCCATAAAATCCTTTTACGTCAACGACGCGAGAGTAAAAACCGAGACTGTAAGACCGTCCATGCCATCCTTTAAATACTTCGGCCTCGGTTTCAAATTAAAATCAATTGGCTCTCATCTTTTTGAGGAGACGAGTGCTCGTTTTGGCTTGTGACAGCCACTATCCGCTCTGCTAAATTGAAACATCCTCCCAAATCTGAGTGCTCATAATGCATTTACCGCATGAGTGACACAGCCTTGAAATGCTAGCTTATGCTCGGGTGTTTAGCGTTTAATATAATGCGAGGAGGAGGGGAAAAAAAAGTGTGCGTCAGTGAAGTGAAGACTATATAGTGCCTGATCTTGACAGATCATTACAAGGAGCCACTTTTAAAGCCATTTTCGAGTCGTGAAATGAAGTGAAGCGACTTTATTTCTCTAACATTTTAGCATTTACTCTTAAACAGGCTACAGACTGTGGGATTTTTCGCCTCTGGTAAGGTAAACAAAAATGTGCATGCTTTGGTCATGAGATGGACATTCTTATAGCGCATGATCACAAAGTAGCTACAAATATAAAATGTGAACAAAACAGGCTAACGCTGTTATCAAATGATAGCTGCTGATATCAACAAATTTGCCGATTTTCAACAGGTGTTCTTTGGTGCTATTGGAGAGTACAAATATCCTCATTACCTCAAGGTCACCTGATGAATGATTTTGTACACACAAGCCCTATTTTTCGAGCTGAGGGATAACGTAAGCAGGTCTTGATCATACAAGCGTGTCCTTGTACAGCCTGTTATATCATTCGGCAAATTGTTTGATAGGATCGTTTCATCCAATGTGAAAATGAATAACGCAAAGGTCGATTATCATGTAGCGTAAAACTGGCTTTTGACTGGTAATAATCTACAAGGGAAACCTCATAAACATTTGGCTTGTTCCTGAAAGAAGGCACTGCCCTTGTATCTGTATTAGGCTGGGCTTCATTCATTAATCAGGATGCTATTAAACTAATTTAATTGCTATTTCAACAAGCCAGCATTAGCGTCTAAAGTGTTTCCCTTAATAATTTTTGCCGTTAGCCTGTTTAGAGTTCATTAAAGAATCTAGATCAGATGACTGGTGTAAACTCCCCCCAAAAAAACACATGCGCCGTGAACTAACACTAATGAAGCCGAGCTTATCAGTCGTGTGAATCATGTTAAATGTTTTTTTTTTCCTTCTCTGTAATCCGTGAGGGATTTTGCCGCAGTGTTGAGGGATGCCACACGAATCCTGGCAGATAAGAGCTCGTTTCTTTTTTACCTCTCATCATGGAAGGGAATCGCCAGCTGTCTTGATTGGCTAAGATTAGACTGTCATGCTGTCACCTGATAGGCTGATAATTAATTGTCAGTGGGAGAGATGCTCAAACAGTAGACAGGCAGTTGGAGCTCTGCCGGAATGCTCAAATGAAACCCCACACTGGAAAATACCCGCATCAGTGTTAATGTCTGCATTGAAATATTGTAAGACAGCAGTTGTTTAATATAGAGCAAAAAAAAAAAAAAAAAAAGTCAATTATAAATACTTTTACAAATCCAGTTCTTTCGGTCAGGTGGGCATTACGGATCTATGACACCATTTATCCAATCAAGAAAAGTGAGAAATTAAGGCATGTATGATGTCATAAAGTTCGCATATTTTGTCAAATTTGCACCCCACAAGCAGGGCAAATAGCGAGGCACTTTACGGAGACGATTTCCTAATGAGCAACATAATCGTTTGCATTTCGTGTGCATTTTCATCTCGATGCTGTTAAATGCATATTGAAGGGCTTTTTAAGTAAATTTGCAAACAAGTTTTTGAATCAGAACAGATTTAGATAGTTTGGTCATGTGCATAAGATGGACGCGGGGTAAAGCGGTGGAAGAATGCTGAGGATGGAAGGGAGGGAAGACATGCAGGTGGTTGGTTTGAAAGAGCAGCCGAAAGAAGAAGAAGAAGAAGACCAAAAGAAATCATGACTGTATAAATAACAGTACTATATAGTATTTGGAAAAAGTCATTAATGGCCAACATGAAACAGGTGATCACCATTAGGCAGCAAGTGAACGTCTATTGCATGTAAGTTTTGTCTGTTTTAGAGTTTCTCGAGTCCTGAATATTATGGTTTACTGATATTTGTAAATTCGGATTCATTTTTAAATATTTGGCCCCCCTTGTGTAATTTTTGGTTCCAATAATTTGGAACGGTGAACTGCAGTGCAGAACTGTGAAGCCAAACAAGAACTAAGGATGGCAGAGCCCAGACGCATCATTTTGTTTTGTTTTTCATGGTTCATCAGTGAATTTATTACAATTTGAAGCCCCATTCTCTCAGCAAAGTGAGCTCCGGCCTTTCCTGTCAAGTATATAATGATGACATGGAGCAGAGTGTGAGCTAGACCGCATGCTGGTTTATAGAGAATATTTCGTGCAGATAGATCGTCTGCCTTCGGGACAATAACTGGCTGGCAGAGTTACACAGAAATGGCAGTTTTTTTCTCTCTGATGTAAACATACCAACACAAACTCTTCATCCAAGAAAGAACAAAAAACCAACAGTTCCAGCAAACCAAAGCAACCAAACATTTCAGACCTGGCAGACAAAACAAACATGTGAGACACAAACATTAGCGGGGCTGAGATGACATGAGACTACACTCTTCAATTACAAACAGAAACAACATCTGACTAAATTCTCACACCTGTATCAAAAGGTCAAACATATTCTCATGCACCTTTGTACAATGATAAAGCAGCATTACTGGTGGAATTACTGATGAAATTAATGCATTTCACACATCATTTTAAATAGCGAAACATTTAACTGTTGGCATAAGCTCTATTTTCAGATCATCATCCAAATGTGATAGTGAGCTGTCACTGAATCACCAAACATCACGCCCAAAACACTTCACACATTTCTCTGAGTTGTAAATTGTTTCATTCTTGGCCAAAAGTCTTCTTTTCGCTCTACACAAGCATACAGAGTATGTACTTCAATGAAACATCATAAGGGAAGTGGTAGATCAGTGGTTAAGCCTCTGGGTTACTGATTGGCAGATTGGGGTTCAAAGCCCCACTATTGCTAAGCTGCCACTCTTGGGCCCTTGTGCAAAAAACCATAGAGCTTCCTATGCAAAAAACACTAACCCTCCTTCCTGGTGGCTCCATCCTCAGCATTCTCCTACTGATATACCCAAGGTCCCTCCTCCGTACATGTCCAAACCATCTCACTCTCGCCTCTTTCACTTTGTCCCCAAAACGTCCTACATGCGCTGTTCCTCTAATAAACTTATTTCTAATCCTGTCCATCGTTGTCACTCCCAACGAAAATCTCAGCATCTTTAGCTCTGCTACCTCCAGCTCCACCTCATGTCTTTTACTCAATGCCACTGTCTCTAAACCATACAACATCACAGGTCTCACCACAGTTCTATGAACTTTCCCTTTCACTCTTGCAGATACCTTTCTATCACAAATCACTCCTGCTATCACTCTTCTCCTTCACTCCACCCTGCCTGCACTCTTTTCTTTACTTCACTTACACCCTCTCCATTACTTTGCACTGTTGATCCCATGTACCTGAACTCATCCACCTCTACTCCCTGCAACTGTGCTACTCCACTGCCCTCCCTCTCATTCAAACACATGTACTCTGTCTTGCACCTACTGTCTTTCGTTCCCCTTCTCTCCAGCACGTACCTCCACCTCTCCAGGCTCTTCTCCACCTGCTTTCTACTCCCACCACAAATCACAATATCATCCCCAAACATCATAGTCCACGGAGACTCCTGTCTGACCTCGTCCGTCATCCTCTCCATCACTACTGCAAACAGTAAAGGTCTCAGAGCCGAACCTTGACGCAGTCCAACCTCCACCTTGAACCAGTCGGCCATTTCTACTGCACACTTCACTGCTGTCACACTGTCCTTTAAACGTGTCCTGCACCACCCTCACATACTTCTCTGACACACCAGACTTCCTCATACAGTACCACAGCTCCTCTTTCGGCACCCTGTTGTACGCTTTCTCGAGATCCACAAACACACAATGCAGCTCCTTCTGACCTTCTCTATACTTCTCCATTAAAACTTTCTTTCGGCTTCTCCCATTAGGGGTCGCCACAGCGGACCATCCGCATGTTTGATTTGGCACATGTTTTTACGCTGGATGCCCTTCCTAACGCAACCCTCCCCATTTATCCGGGCTTGGGACCAGCACTAAGGCTTGTGCAACCCTAATGGCTGGGGTGGGTTCCCTGACCAAGGATCGAACCCGGGCCGCAGCGGTGAGAGCGCCGCATCCTAACCACTAGACCACCAGGGAACCTGGTCTATATTTCTCCATTAACATTCTCAAAGCAAATAATGCATCTGTGGTGCTCTTCCTCTGCATGAAACCATACTGTTGCTCACAGATGGTCACCTCTTCTCTCAGCCTGGCTTCCACTACTCTTTCCCATAACTTCATGGTGTGACTGATCAACATTATTCCCCTGTAGTTACTGCAGGTCTGCACATCTCCCTTATTCTTTAAAAATCGGTAACAGCACACTTCTTCTCCATTCCTCAGATTCTGTTTAACAATCTGTTTAAAAACTCCACTGCCAATCCCAACCAATTTTCCACTTTCCTCTCAATAGCTGCTCTCACTTCCTCCTTACTAATCCTATCCACTTCCTGCTTCACAATCTACACATCATCCAACCTTCTCTCCCTCTCATTTTCCTCATACATCAGCTGCTCAAAATACTCCCTCCATCTTCTCAACACACTCTCCTCACTAGTCAACACATTTCCCTCTCCATCCTTTATTGCTCTAACTTGCAGCACATTCTTCCCAGCTCGGTCCCTCTGCCTGGCCAATCGGTACAAATCCTTTTCTCCTTCCTTAGTGTCTCTCATACAGCTCCTCATATGCCTTTTCCTTGGCTTTCACCACATCCCTCTTTACCTGCTTCTGCATATCCTTGTACTCCTGCCTACTTTTATCATCTCTCTGCCAATCCCAATTTTGTTTTGCCAACCTTTCTCCTTATGCTTTCCTGCACTTCCCTATTCCACCAACATGTCTCTTTGTCGTTCTTTCTCTTCCAAGATATCACTTCTGCAGTAGTTGCCCAATCATCCAGCACCTCTTCACCACCACCGAGTCCCTGTCTGACCTCTTCCCTGAATCTCACACTACGGTCTTCCTCCTTCAGTTTTCACCATCTTATTGTTCTTGTAGTCCTCATCTCCTCCTTTTCTTCTTCACCTCCAAAGCCATCCTACAGACCACCATTCGATGGTGAATAGCAGAAGGTGCGTGACACGCTTCGAAAAGAAGACTTCCAGCACACATTTCAGAAGTGACAGGAATACTGGGAGCACTGTATTTCTGTGCAAGGGGACACCTTTTATATTAGGACATTGCACCATTTTAACACATATTTTACATCTTAACACATTAAGATTTAATTTTAAGATGTACTGTGCCAACTGTGTATAGCTAAAATGACAATAAAAGCCATTTGGCTTGATGTCAATAGGAATAAATATTATAATGCATTATGCAACCTGCATTATATTATGCAACCGAAATTATAAAGCCATACTGTATATTAAAGCATCATGTGTGTAAGCAATTATACATGCTTATATCAGTCATTTTGTATTGTTGCCCCTATTGAGTTTAAAATAAATCATGACCATTGTAATGGTGTAAAATAACAAAACAAAAAGATACATGGTGAAAATGGTGGATTTTAGACACACACACACGTTCCTTTTTTTTGTGACCTGCAGTTTCCTTAAAATGCGATGGTGGAGGATATAAGCTCTTGTTGTGCGCATGCAAAATCCTCATCCTCGAGCGTCATGCCAAATTGCATTTGCACACATGGGTGGGTTCTGCAGCATGCCGGAGATTGGACAGCGATTTCATTACTAAGCGTGATGGAATAGAAGCGTTGATGTCAAACACTTCCGTGACCTTTTGGTGAAAATAAAAAAGTTGGCATGATACTTTTTGGTTCTCGTATATTTATTTATTTTTTTACAGTCTTTTGCAGTTTCTTGAGACATTGACAGCTCTGTATGTTTTTTTAATACACATTGGGTTAAAGGAATAGACTCCACCAAGCGAGAAGTAATCCAAATAAATAGTTTAGCAATACATAGAATTTCGGGCCAAATGCCAAAACCATTCATCGTTTAAAACAAGGCTGTCATGTTATGAAATCATGGCTTCATTATTTTCAAAGGTGTCAAAGTAAGAAACCTTCTGTTGTCTTCACACATCTGGGGCAGGTGTCATATTGATCAAGGTGCTGATTTTAAATTCGATTTTATCTCTCCGAGATGCTAACAAGAGTGTGTCAAGGTGTTAAGATTCATTGGAAATGTAAGACATTACAGATTTTGTAGAAAAAAAATATTTATATTTTATCTATGTATTTTTTAGCAATGCAGTTACTAGTTACTAGAATTATTAGAAGTGTGCAGGATTTTTCTTTTGCCTCTTTGGAGGTTGGTGCAACATCTGCGGGAAAAAAAATTACCCATCAGGTCAATGCTATGGAATAATTATGCGCTTTGTATATAGGCACATCATTTAAAATATACTTTTAATATATACTTTTTAATATATATAATGGACCTAATTATTAACTTTTTACACCCTGGTCCACATTTGTACATCAACTGCCTTCTCTTATGGTACTATGCTACTATACTATACTAACTAAACTAACGGTTACATCTGGTTTTAAACATTGATATGATATTGATTAAACTCTCATCTATGCTGCAAAATGTCTGAAGACGATAAGCGGAAAGAAAAGTACATTCAATTAATCTTGTTTCTTTATTTTCAGTGAAATTGTAAAGGAAATGATTATGTAAGATTTAAAATGTTAAGCCCTGGTACCCAATTTGTAAATAGAACGCTAACTATATTTGGAAAACAACCGTACTATTTTAATCCCTTTTAAAATCCTTAATGTCCTTAAGATGCTAGGAAATGTGGTGTATTAGCTAGTTCGATGCTCAAAAAAATATGAGATATGTGGAAACCCAATCATGGCCTCAATCCCAGTCATTTCCGTCGTCATAATATTGTTTGCTTCACTTCTTTACTTTCGAAACTCAATAGATGCTGAAACGTCGCTCCGTACTTTTTAGCACTGCTCGTATTTAATACTGCACTCCCTGCTTTATTGGTCCTTAGCCAAAACCCATACATCAGCTTTAACGTATTTAAAAATAAACATCTGTGCACATCACTCCTATTGTCTATAAGCTACAGTTCACATCCATTACAAACTTCTGCTCATGACAAATCCAGCCTTATATGGTCGTCCACCATCTGCCTGTGCCCATCCATCTCTACAACACTCAACATCAGGATGTCCATAAGTGACAAAAAGTACTCCCTGAAATACCTGGAAAATCCCTCCCTATTCGTTTCAGTGGAGTTACTGAATAATTCATAGGAGTTGCTGAATATCATGTCCTCCCTCTTCCTGTGTCGGCGTAGGTTTCCTCAGGGTTCTACCCAAAACGTCCCATTATAGAAAAGTGACTACATTAAATTGCCCCTAGGTGTGAATCAGGAAGTGTGTGTGTGTAAGAGAGAGAAAGACTGGTGTCCCTTCAAACATCTTATGCACAAGGTATAAATGGTATAGATGATTGATAGCATGAAGGAGTGAGAATGTGAGTGACTCAATCTGAATAACTAATAATAATCTATAGAGAGATTTACATTCACATTCATCATTTAAACCATATATCTTTTTACGTCTTTACTACAGTACATACGCAGTGACACATATAAGACCCGGACAAGCCAAGTTCCTAAAAGGGTGGAGGTCGAGTCAAGAATCAAGTCCAAATGGGTGTGAGAGATGGAACCAAAACTGAGATTGACACCAAATGATTTCTGGAAGACCAAGCCCAAAAACCAAACTGACATGACTGAGGCCATGTCCACACTGATAGGTTTTTCTTTTGCATATTTTTCTCTTCATTTCAGCTTTCCGTCCACGCTGAAACGACATTTTCAGTTCACGAAAAGGCGGAAACGATGCGACCTTCTTACGTTTCGCTTGTGCGCAGCACAGGGACGTAAGAGATCTCAGATGTCTCAGTGCAGATGAGCAGCTTTTTGGAAAAGCAACAGTTTTAAGATGAAAACGCCGTTTTCAAATGTATCCGGATTAGTGAAGATGTAGCCTGAGACCGTGCTGAGACTTGAATTTAGAAACATAAGCAATCCTGGTAGATCCTTTTGAAAGGAGGTGTGTGTGTGTTTGTGTGTGTGTGTATCAGTGCTGTCACATTTGCTTCACTGATCCATGCAAACACCAATGTGTGAACACAATATTCGGCATCCATACGCTGTAATTCCATGTCTCGATATTGTCACCGAAACACTGCTTTTGCAGTTGGCTTTGCTCTAATTGGCCATCATTATTCAAAATCCAGATTCCTGACATTTCCTGCTATTTTTATGAAGAAAAAGCTATCATCACATAGTATCACATAGTATCAGAGTACAATTGAATGAGCACTGTATCAGACCAGCATCTGTATTTATACATCCTCTACATTTTAACATATACTTTAATGAAATTGAAATGATTAAAGAGCATGCAAGAAAAAAAAAAAAAACTCCCCGATGTTGGACAGATAATTAAACCAGGGATTGCATTCGTGGCCCAGATTAATTATACATCAATCTCTGGATTTGCCTAAGAGGTTAATTATTGAATTCGTTTTCATGTCACCACAATTGTCTAAGCTTTATGTGAAGTATTTTTGGGCAAAAAAAATAAAAAATCAACTGCTTGACGATAGCGTCTTATTAGTCTTTTACATCTGCTATAAAAGTTCCTATGAATGCTTTGAAGCAAGCAAGCTTAGCCAAGCTACCTACATATGCTAATGGTGTATCTTCCACAAGGTCCATTAGGCTAAATAGACCAAAGTAATTGCAGAACCGTTGGAGCGAAATATCCTCCGCAGAAATACAAACTCGACGTCGAAATAATTGCAAATAACGAGCAATTCTACACAAACGGCTCCCCCTTTCCTACTTTCAGTGAGGTTCCCTCTCACGGCACGTCTTTTTCTTATCTGCATATTAGCATTGCGTCGTCATTTGTGTTAAGTATGTATCGTTGTTTTATGTAATCATTTAGTCTAAGGCGAAAGCCCAATCTAAAGAAGCATTAAACGTTTAAATCTACAAACCTTTATGGTTTTTTTTGGTTGTCTCAGCGGGGAAACTTATTAAGGGTTATGAGAATAAATAAATAAAACACTTTGCTACCCTAAAAACCAATAAAGAGCCAGAAACTGTATTTTTTTTCTAAGAATTCAAAGAATTTTCAAATTGCTTTAGTTGATTCCTCGGGTAAATGATTAAAGTTTTATAAACATACATCTAAGTGCTAACCCCATTAAATGATCCCATGAATTCAATCCTCAAAGGTGATTGGTCATCTGGAGAAAGATGATCATTAGGGGTAAGAAGTTGATTTGAGAGACTTGTTTGATGGAAACCAGTGAAGAGCCATTCATTCACCTTTTTCTAAGAATTCAAACAAATCTACAAATAAAGGTTCTTTAGACGTGTCTTTGGGGACCACTATAATATAAATGTTGGATTGAGAACCCCAAATTAAGTGCTTTCCTATAATAACAGGTTGCATGTAGAACCAACTCAGCTGAAGCAACTCAACACTTTTCTGTCAAACAGAGTTCCAGGTAGAATTGAATTGAACCCAGAAAAACACAAAACCCCATTAAAGAACCATTGAAGATTCTTTTTTTTCCATTTTCGACCAATCGGTGGTCCTATTTGTGCACTGTAAATCAAAGGGTTCCTCAAGGGTTCTTTGGCCACCATTTATTCTGAGCTTGAATTAATAAAGCTACGTTGAAAAGATTTTTTTTTTTATTTTAAGGAATGGAAACCCTTTAAGGGGTAGAAAACGGGGGGGGAAAAAAATTACTCATGGAATTTAACAATTTAATAAGAATCTCCAAATCTCAGACAGCATGCTCGAGTTTGAACCCCGGATCCTGGAGCTGTGTTTGGTAACACCACCTGCTGCCCTGCTGCGCTGCCCTGATTAGATTACGAGCGCGAAAATAAAAACGTATGCTGTATGTGTGTGTGTGTGTGTGTGTGTGTGTGTGTGTGTGTGT
>JAAIIK010000102.1:1398404-1427388 GCA_014706435.1 Silurus glanis | reverse complement strand
TCTATCTATCTATCTATCTATCTATCTATCTATCTATCTATCTATCTATCTGTCTGTCTGTCTGTCTGTCTGTCTGTCTGTCTGTCTGTCTGTCTATCAAATATTAATATGATGTGAGGTCCAGTTAACAGCTAAAACGGGTAGAAGTAATAATTACTTTTTACTTAAGTACATGTCAGAGCCAAGACTTCTTTACTTTCACTTAAGTAAAAAGGTATAATCAGTACTTCAACTTTTACCCGAGTATTTTAAAACATGAGTATCTGTACTTCTACTTAAGTAATAAATGTGTGTACTTTTGCCACCTCTGACCACCACTATCACATCACAATTATAGAAACCATCAATACTATACAAAAACGCAATATAACAACCCATGGCATTTCAGAGAGAGAGGCATTTGGCATATGGAGGGTGAATACCGTTTTACTAAAGCAATCTCTAAACCTCTACACCACAACCGCAACTCACCAGACATGCATACTCATAATTTGCACCGCTCCTCATAGGCTGTAAGCCAGTGGTACTGCTCGTAGGCATTTGTCTGGAAGTGGCAAACAAACCCTTTCCTGGGATGAGATAAGCTAGCTAGCTTCAGGGTTGGCCGACTTCTCCTCACAATGTCTAGCTTTTCTTCAAAATTGATTTTTTTGCCCAGACCAAATCAATTTCTCTTCCTCCGTCAGCCATTGTGGGCATAAAATGGTGTAACTCAGATGTATTATTGTGTGCAGAGTGCTACATATGTGTTTTGCCAGTCTAATTCGGCTGTAACAGTTTCCCTCTGACCAACTAATCAGAGGACAGGAAAATGCTGATAGCTGGCCCTGTGAGACGAATTTGAAATCCGATTGGTTAAAGGAACAGACCCATTGCTAATATAGTCTAAGGTACATGAGCATTGACATGGCTGCACATAAAGGCTGAAATCTGATTGGATAATTATTCTAACATCCACATACATGTACTGGAAGCAGTGCTGCCAAGAGAAACGCTACAACTGTTGGGAAAAAAAGAATACAATTTCATGGAACAAATATTAGAATTTAATTTGTAAATGTAGGTCAGTGCTTCGGATTGTGTTTAGGCCCACCGCTGGTTTGTGTACTTCGTCCACCTCGTGTCATTTCCTTTAAAATTGCTTTTTTTGGACCCAAATACATAGCTAATGCTAGCGAAGCGTCGACTTAAAATTAGTTACAGCAAGCCAAGCTCTTGTGCACCTGCATGATAAGAAACGACATCGCAGTGCACTATACTCTGTGAAGAGACTTTGCATGTACAGTACACCCCACTGCCTCTGGTGAATTATCGACTTTTTTTTTCAATCTGTCAATCAAGAAATCAGGTCGATTTAAAAGTGAAAACTGTCTTCAATCACTGCACTGACCTTGTCCATTTCTGCTGCCTTATTTTCTACTTGAATCGCCAGGAAAGTAATGCGCAAAGGCGTTTTCTATACCATGTAGCCCCAGTGCCTCTAGCGTACAATGGATGTGGAGGTCACGTTGGTTAAATTATCTTACAGCATGACTAGTAAGAAGAAGAAGAAGAAGAAAATCTTTGATAACACTTAATTCACTTTATAATGTTATTCCAATTGATTTTAATGATTGGCCTGTTTATACAGAATGACTACAGTGGCTTGCACTGTACTCGGAATTGGAATGGACTTTAATGAGATGTTATGTGTCATGAACCTGGACAAATAATACTGAAGTTGTTTGGTGACAGGATTGTAACCAGGATGCCAATGGAGACTTGATGCTACCATCGGCATGCTTCCTAATGGGAACGGTGTGCTCAGGTTAAAAACCAATGGGTTTGAGACGAATGTATTGCTGTGTTCAGCCTAAAAGATCCAATTGAATCCAATTAAATTCAAGTCCAACATTCAATTGATAAAACTGCATGCAATTCAAAGCAAAAATCTACATCCAGAATATAATTTTAATGCGTATGTGTTTTTTCCATATTTTACTCATCATCCTGAGTGGCTGATGTTTTAGCGTCTCAAGACATTTTCATCAGCGTGTCGCTTTTTCCTCGAGAGCTAATTGATAATTGAAATAAATGAGGCCCCCATCCGCTAGCAGTCTTATTATTAATCAGGAAAGATGGCAAAGTTACATTTAAAAAGTGCTTTATAGAAAGTGCCTGTCGAATACAATTATCTCTAGAGCAATTAGGGAAAAAATGCATATTAGATATACATATGGATGAAATAAAGTCTATTTACACTATAAACTATACACAAAGACTGAGAAAGAGAGAGGGAGGTTGGCTCTTGTGTATGGGTTTGTGTCCTGTCCTCTTTCTTGCTTTCAAGCGAAACCACCTGGGTCTTCATTCAACACACGTACAGTACAAACGAAACACTAAAACAAACATATCCAAAAATTCCACTGGTGTAGTAAACAGCAGATAAAGCTGCAAGTAAACATTTCTTTTTTTTTCCTCTGACAAACTAAAGCTTGGTTTGCTTTTCAAAATAGTTCAGATTATATTTCATGGTGGAGACCAAGAAGCAGGTGGAAATGATACTTTGCTGTTTGTGTTGTTCATTCAACAAAATAGAAGAGCTTTCATTGCTCTAGTTGCTATGTTCAACCAAACCACTGTCCATCCACCCTCACATCTATCCAACAACGATCTCGCATTCCATCTACCAACCAAATCAGGCATTCCATCCTCGAATCCATCCATCCATCCCTCTACCAACTAAACCTTGCGTCCAACCATGAACCAATCCACCCACCCTTCCATCCATTCTTGCATCTACCAACCAATCTGATCACTTTCATATCTTTTTAGCAACCCATACATCCATCCATCCTTCTACCAATCAAACCACCTATCCACATTTACCAAGACATCAATCCACATTCACCCATTAATCCATCGATCCATCAATTAATCTATCTATCCATGCATCCATCCACTAAGTCCCCTCCTTTTTCTGCTACCCCACTTTTCTCCTATTTTGTGCCATCTCTGCATCTTTCTCTCTTACTTTCACTTGTTCTACATCTGTAACTCTACGCTCTTGCCTTCAAATTCCCCTTAAACTTTCTTATGTTATCACGTTATTTTTCTCTCAGCATTTCTTTCTCTCTTAGGCTCTAAGTCTTTTTTTTTTCCTCTCTGTGGGTCCTGGCACAATCCAGGTATATTCTTGTATCTCATTCATCTTAATTATTGTGGAAGTGACAGACTTATCTAACCTGCGGCGATTTGGCCAAACACTAGCGCAATAACACACATCTCACGCTGTCATTTAGATCAGAAATGATGGAATCTAATGCAAAACTTCATGTCTACTGGTGTAAATCACATCGTCAGCAAAGCACACCAGTGAAAAAAAGATATCTGGTGTATTGATGCTAAAGGAATGAGACTTCAGGTGATACAGTATACACAAGATGGCTTAATCATCCTATTGTCGAGGTCTGACCTTTTTTTGTGCTGTGATATGTAGCCAATCAAATGCTTCCCATCCTTGAATAAGCCCAGGATTTGATTTGGTAAATCTGAAGATCTCTGGATCCAAGGCACTTAACCAGAGAGTTGGTATTTGAGTTTTTTGTGCTACATTGATAAGCATCCTGGGATGAGTATTTGTACACAGACCCTATCAGGACAGTTGATTTATCGCGAGCGATGCTTCATTAATAATGAAAGATGCCGTAAATTAAATTAGACTGTGCCATGATGGTGACTTCCACCCAGGTCTTTAACTTTAATTTCCTCACTTGTATCTTCATTAGTGCTTAATTAGCAAAGGCTTTTTCGCCTTTCCATTGGCCTTGTTTATGATGCCACCCACATTCTCCTGCTCATCCCACACAGTTTTTGGGTCATTGAGATTAGACAGGAGTCATAAAGCCACCAATGCTTTCCCATCACCATCACCGCTAATCACATAAGAAGTCATTACCCATGCACCATGAATGCCAATATCACATCCAGTGATGATTCGAATATTGTCGTGAAACAGTGTTTACAGATCTATAGCTAAAACCTAGTAATCTATAGTATCAGGATCAGCATATGTTGCTAAAGGACTGCTCCAGAGCTCGGCTCTGCATTAAGACCCAGTATATTTGTATATGTAAGAAAAGATATGTTAAGGTGATAAAATTACACTTGAGGAAATAGTTCCTCAAGGTTTGTTTGGGCAGAACTTTGTTTCTATTCTCTGATTGTAAGGTCCTGCATAAAACCTGACATGGTTCCTCTAGAGGGACCTTGTTAGACTGAGAGTTTTCCACCTCTAACAGTGTAACAATATATTGGCCAATACCCACTGTGAATGGAGATCTGGTTACACCAGTCTCTGGAAAGGGTCGAGCACAAACCCTGGCTGCGGTTCCCATGTTTCAAATGTCAATATCATCTGTACCTCAAGCCTTGGATCCACTTTTTAAAAGGAATAAAAATGTAATTATTCAGGAAGATCTTTGGACACTTTTTTTTCCAAGTCAAAGTGTTATTTGAAATTTTTGCGGAAATTTGCCATTTAATCTGCATTACATTAATTACAACGCTAATGCAATTGCACTGTTTGAACAACAGAGGTCCCAAACCTCACAACTCATGTAGCTGAAATAGAGAGTAAGCATGCTAATCACATGATTGCACCATGACTGCTCCTTGTGAATGACAAACATTCTAGATTATAGGATTACACAACCATGTTATAACAGTCCTTCAGTAGCTTTTAATTAACACCAGTTCAGTGTGGCTGAGATCTATAATGCTAAAAATAAGGCAGTGGAAGTGGGGCAATTTAGCCAACTTTGTAGCTCATTATGCTTTAGTTCAATCATTTTCCAAAGCACTGAGGCTTTGCTGATTTTTTTAAAAAGTTGGGGGAAAATATATACAATTATGGATTTATTTTTTAAGACATGGTTGCATTCGCCCATTTCCGTCAATGCATTCTTTTCCCCAAATATTCTCAAGTTGAATCAACACCAAAGTGTATTGTTACACCCCCTAATAAGCAGCGATTCTTTATGTAGCCACTGCCTGTATGATTATATATATTGCCAAATTTCAGAATATCTCCTCAATCTAAATTGCATGTAGTTGCTGAAATTGAAATACTTCACAAGGATAAATTTTTTAATACACCCAAGAAGGAATGATGCTGATGAAACCCTGATATCCTGAGATTTCCTCCAGCACCCAGCAGCCCCTTTAACCCCCCCCCCCCCCACACACACACACATACATATATATTCAATCTCAAGAATCATCTTCTCTCATCTTCTGACGCATGACCTGCATCATGGCTGTTATTTTCAATCTTCTCACACTCATCCCCCAAGGGCAATGACAAGCACGTCTCTTCTCAGGAGCACAAAAGTAACCGCATGGATAATAAAACAAGCAAACCATTCGTCCATTTTCACGAAGCTTGAATCTGTGAGATAATTATTCTGTTTCGGATTATTGTGATGTGATTATTGTGGGGTTTTTTTTTTTTTGCAACTGCAGTGTGCGAGGACAAAAATAGACGTGTGTGTAGGAATGCACAGCTTGTTCCAGGTAGGCGAGCGAACCTGACAGACCGTAAGACGCTTCTAATGGACATGTATAATTGGGCATATTTGAATAGGATTCAATTATAAAGAAAACTGGGCGGCCAATAATAAGACAAGCTTCGCTTTCACCTGCCCCCTCTTTTCCTCTCTCCTCTGTTTCTCTCTCTTTTTCTCTGCCTGGACATTCCTCGCTCTGATGAGCGTGAGAAACCCAGTTTCCAGTCCTATCTGTGCGTTAGGGGGCATTCTGGCAGACCTCAGAGACACTGATTTACTTTTAGAACGCTCGCAAGAAGAAGAAGATGAAGAGGGAAAAAAAAAAAAAAATCTAGAACACCACACGAGCGAGAACGTTTTTTTCAATCTTCTCTACAAGTCAAAGTTTTGGCACTGAGGTGCGCCGAGCCCAACACGAGCATTAAGAGACCACAGGTTTTAGAGTAAAAACAAAATGGTCAATTAGGAGTCTCTGGGGCTTCTATGGAACAACTTTCCTTAGAGTAGAGATTGCACATTCGTTAACCATAAGCACGATAATAATAGGCATAAATCAAGCAATGAGTCTCCCAAGTTCCCTCCCTGAAGCTTTGCTAATACCTTTAGTAGGCGTACGGAAGGCAGGAAGGCGGCGTGACACAGTTTTCGGATGGTCCAGTTGAGCGGGCGCGGAGCATCCAGCTGGCCGTTCCCGGCATCCGGAAAAGGGCCCCACATCGCTCCGGCCAAATCCTGATAATCCCGCTCGGCTCAGGGAGCATGACCCTCCCTCGATCCAAAGATAGAAAGATCCGTAATGAGCGTTGGATCTAGAAGGAACAGCGGGTCCTGGAGAAGCGCTAGATCCCAGAGGAGTGTCTCGACTCCAGAACCGAATGGAAGCATGCGTGTGTTTGGTCTTTCCAAGAGAACCAAGACGAACGGATAAAAGCCAGTAGAGAGGGGAAAAAAGAGACAGAGAGAGGAAAGGAAAGAAAGAGGGGAAGGGAGGGAGGAAGTGCGAACGAGAGCGAAGAGAAACAGGAGAGCAGCTGTAATGTAGAGCAGCGGAGCGCTCTTTCCATGAACGATGTGTGAGAGGAAGGGACGGGAGATGGAGAACAGGAGGGAGAGTGAGAGCGAAAGAGAGAGAGAGAGAGAGAGAGAGAGAGAGAGAGAGAGAGATGGTAAAGGAAAAAAAAAAGGAATGATAGAAAAACTAACAAGGGTTCCCCTTTTATGAGTTTTTTTAACACAAAAATGATGAAAAGCATTGCACTAATGTGGGACTAACGTTTCTAAATGCCCTTCTTTCCCTCTGTCCCATCTGATCAGAGACCTTTTTTTCCACCTCCGTGTCTTTGAGGTCACAGATAAAAGGATGAATGCTTCCTGCGTTCGCTCTCCCACTCCCCTACTCCTACTCTTTCTTTTTATTTCTCTCCAATTCTCACATGTCCAGTCGCTCTTTGATCCCCCTCCTCGCTCCATCTGCCTCTGATCCGCCAGACTCGCTGTACGTTTGAGTCCAAAAAGTCCACTGTACTCGTCAAGCTCGGAATCATCAACGGCAGACTTAACAAAGGCTTCGAGGGTGATTCCGTAACTGGGGGAAGCCATTTAGCTTTTGGAACTCTGCAAATATTATTTGGTTATAATCATGTTTTCGAGATCTTTAGTTTCTTTGTAAATTTTTGCTGAATTAACATTTTCGAAAATCACCACCAGATCTTGCATTTTTTCATTCAATGATCTTTCAGATAAAAATTCAACGAGGCAACGTTTCCAAATATTTCACTTTGAAGTAAAGGTGATCACAACCCAACCTTTTCACAACCCGGCACACGTCCAAAGAAAAACACACGATTAAAACAAGACTAAACAGAAATGCATGCTTGATCAGTATTCCACAAAAGTATTGGGACACTTGACTTTTCCAGCCATATGTGGTTCTTCCCCAAACTGTTATCCCAATGCTGGAGGCACACAATTGCAGAAGATGTCTTTGGATAGTGGAGCATGAAATTTTCTCTTCGCTTAAACTACGCCACTCAAACCTATTCCGGCCTGACAATGTTCCTGTGCACAAAGCCAGTTCCATGAAGATACATGGGTTGGAACTGTGTGGAAGATTTTAAGTGGCCTGCTATAAATCTACAAACCCTATTGAACACCATTGGGATCAATTTTTGATGTTGACAGCACCCCAGGCCTCCTCATTTCCTCACCTACATCAGTACCTGATTTTAATGACGCCCTTGTTGCTGATCGAGCACAAATCTCCAAAATCTAGTGGAACATCTTCATAGTGAATGTTATTATAACAGCATATGAATAATGTGGAATGACCACCAATCTTACAAATCTTATGGTCAGGGGTCCTCAAATATTTGTTAATGGACAGTGGTTAAGCAATAAAAAGTGACTGTTGACACAATTCTAGAAATCTCCAAGCGGTCATTTTGTGACTGTTGCAGTTTATAAAAAAAATGTAAATGTGTATCTAAGGATGTTGTTCGTATTAATCTATTAAACTATACCACACGATACAGTCCAAGTGTCAATATAACGGCAAAACTAATGGGTGATTTATTGGGGTACAACCACAAATTGTGTGTGAACAGGAGATTTATTTGAATACAAGTTTCATGACTGGTCTAAACAGACTAAAGTTTGGTTAATAGTGCATTCGGACCACCTCTCGTTCCTCTCCACCCACCCACAAAGTTCCTCCTCTTCAAGCGTATGCTGCATTGCTGTTTTCTGAGAACAAGAGCCAGCAGACGGTGAGCCGAGAAACCAGCGCCAGCTTCCACCTGCTCAGGATTTTACCAAAAGCAGCGAATCCTCACAGCTTTCACAAACACTCTGCACTTTTCTATCTAAATGAATCATGGACTAACACGGAACAGGTGAACACAATCAGGTAACAAACTAATGACAGGACAGTAGAACCCGCAAAAAAGCACCGAAAATAAAACATGGTGATTATTATGGTGAATATTTAGGATCTGGTTCGTGTGACTATATATGTAGGTGTTATATGCAAATGATATGCAAATTAAAGAATAGTGGGCAGGAATGTAAACCTGATGGACCAATTGTGGTCAAATCATCTCTTAACTTGATGTACAATATTTATTAATACAATTTCAACAGCATGCTATTGAGCTTTGACCTCAACACTTTGGAATTAATTGGAACACTGACTACACCACAAGCCCCCTCACCTCACCTACATCAGTACCTGACTTAACTAATACCCTTTGCTGAATGAGCACAAATATCCACAGAAACAGCAAATGGGGACTAAATGTGGAACGGGACGAAATGTTCAAAATCAAATGTTCAAAAAACACATACCAGTCTCATGGCCAGGTGTCCTATAAGTATCTATGATTAAAAAAATTGGTTTCTTCTTCTTCTTTTGGCTTCTCCCATTAGGGGTCGCGACAGCGGATCATCCTTCTCCATACCCCCCTGTCCTGTACATCTGCCTCGTTCACCCCAACTACCTGCATGTCGTCCTTCACCACATCCATAAACCTCCTCCTTGGTCTTCCTCTTTTCCTCCTTCCTGGTGGCTCCATCAGCATTATTCTACAGATATACCCCATGTCCCTCCTCTGCACATGTCCAAACCATCTCAATCTCGCCTCCCTGACCTCGTCTCCAAAACGTCCTACATGCGCTGTCCCTCTAATAAACTCGTTTCTAAGATTTTAAAAACAATTGGTATAAAATAACAAAACTAATATTCTCCATTTGAGCATGAAAATTTATCACCATTATTACATGAAGATCAACTAAATGATCAACTGTAAATCATCCCATTCATTCATCACTACATAATACACAGTTTCTACTAGCATCATTGTGCACAATATTACAACTGGACTATCACTAATCTATATTATATTCACCGGACTGTGGGTTGAATTAGCACAAATCTCCACAAAAAAATCGAAGTAAACATCTTCCCAGAAGTGTGGAGGTTCCTCTAACAGCAAACGAGGAACATGGATGTGGAAAGGGATGTTCAAAAAGCACGTAGGAATGAGAAAACTCTCGAATAAACTCATCAACAACGTCGAACATGCGCACTAAATTTGCACCTTCCTGGCACACATGATTTTATCCTTTTGAGTAGCACTGTGTCTAATAATCTAGTTGTGTAATTGTGTACAATTGTAGTAGTAGAAACTGTGAAGTAATGAGTTAATGGAAAGTACTTTTTAGTACTTTTGCCACGCTATGTAACAATTCTATCCGAAGTGTATTGACTTTTTATTGATTTTTAGATTTTCATGCACACATCACCTATACATAATGAAGGATTTGGACATTTGGACTTGTGGACTTTTATGCTCAATCAGACACAACAGTGTTAACAAAGTCAGGTACTGATGTAGGTGAGGTGAAGCGGCCTGGGGTGTAATCAGCATTCCAATTCATTCCAAAGGAATGGGTTGAAGTTTTAAAGCAGAAGATCCTACACTCCAATCCATGTAAAGCATATCTTCATGGAGCTGGCTTTGTGCACTGTCGTGCTGGAACAGGTATGGGTCTAATAGTTCAACTGAAGGGAAAATGTCATGCTACTGCACCCAAAGAAGTCCTATACAACTGTGTGCCTCCAAATTTGTGGTACAGGTTTGATAAAAAAAAAAAAAACCTGCATATGGATGGGAAAGTCAGAGGTTTCAATATGGTTCCATTAAGGTTCATGGCTAAAAATTTGTAAAAGTGTAAAAAAAAAAATTCCAATTCAATGCATTCTCTTGCATCCATTATTGGCAAACCACTCAAGTTTTTTTTAATGGAAAAGCAAATACATTCAGTAAAACATTTTTACAGGGCTTCTAGCAATAGACAGTGTAAAAGAATAAACTACTTTTTTAAAAACTCGATGTGGATTCAGACAGCTAATGAGCAAGCCAGGGGTGACAGGGCAGAAATGCCAGCTTGAACTGACTGCTTAATCAGGTTTTTTTTTTTTTTAAATCAGAAGCTTCGGCTGCATTTAACGTCAGCGCAGGTTTTTTGGTTCAGTGAACAGCTACAGTATGTACAGTAATGTTTAATTAAAGAAGAAAAATTTCAACCCTGTAACAGTAACTCACAGGTTTGAACTGTAGATCATATCAACTGCAAACTTCCTACAGCATTTGGTAGACACCCTTATCCAGAGAGGTTAGGGGCCTTGCTCAGGGTCTGCATAGTGGCAGCTTGGTGTGGCTGGAATTTGAACTCATGACCTTTGGATCCAAAGTCCAATGTCTTAACCACAATTTCCATAAACTTGATTTGGTACTCCACATTTCCAGTATGACGCATTTTTTGGATGATCTTTTGTGCTTCATAAGGGAACAGAAAGAATGAATACAAGATCCCATTCTTGGAAAAACTACAGGTAATAAAAGAGTGAAGGCTTTTTATGTACTGGAAGTGTAGCACTTCTTTCGCTAGCGGTCTTCATTCTGTTCAATCCTGTAATCTGATTGGACGGAAGTTACTGTATTCATTCATTTCAGCGGCTCTGAGAGTAGAGCAAAATTCAGGATCTCGTTTCCATGATAATGGCTGTTGAAAACTGGATTTCTACAAAGGTGTATTTATATAAGGAGTCTCCAGTGCCAATGCTTTGTTACAGGCAGTTTTCTGAAATGGGGAAGTCTTCAGAATAAAGGAGTGCGTCGTTGTTTTTTTCCTTTTTCTTTACTTATTTACTTCAAAAAAGTGAGGCTCGTGATGGATTGAGGTTTTTATCCAGTATCATGGTGATAGAGAAACAATTTTGACATCAAATGTAACTTTAAATGAATTATTATTATTATTAATAATTATTATTGTCAAGTTTATCAACTGGAAAAATCACTCCTTTTAGAGTTGGGCCACTTGGTACAATGCATTGATCATTTATAACGAATGGACATTCGGTGCATGAGGACGGGTTCCCTTTGAATCCGGTTCCCTTCAAGGTTTCTTCCTTATACTATCATATTTCCTTGCCACTTTTACCTCATTCATTAGGGATAAACTTACAAGCAACAAACTCATCCAAAAAAAAACCATATACATTCCAACTTCATAACCTCTTCTCTGTAACGCTGCTTTGGAACAATTGTTAAAAGCGCTCTACAAATAAAATACAATTAAACCGAGCTGAATTTTCCCATAAAGTTCCATCGAGCTCGCAATAAAAGACACGGCGAACGACAAGCACATCACCTGTGCAATCTCCGATCGAAGCCTTCCTTATTCAACAATTCTGCCGATTCTATTTTACACGCAGAGTTAATGTTGATCAGATTGATGAAAAATGCTGTGCCATACATAAGCCGTCCTTAACCCAGGGTTTGTTCTCAGACCAAAGCGGTATTTACCATCATGTTGCATTGATTGATGCCTGGACGGATCTGTAAGCTTACACCAGGTTGAGGTTGATTGCGGTGTGATTCAATTGGATCTTTGGAGTGAACAAATTCATTACAGCAGCTGTCAGGATCGAGTGTAGAAGAGGAAGCTAAGGGGAAGCTATAGTCTTGGAAAGTCTTAACAAGTGAAAGAATTATGCATAGAATGCTCTATATCTTAACACTGATGTACACTCCTACACGTTTTGCCTTAAACTCCAGTGCTTCTGATATATAAAACTGGGTGGATTTCTGGACTGATGGATTAATGTTTTTTATTATTTTTTAACCAAACTGGTATTAACTGATGCTCTGAAAGCTCCACCCTCTTCCCCCTTGTTCCACATTAGCATTCGTATTTACATCTCAACCTGCTTTGAAACAAGCTTTGCCGCTGTGTCCTGGTTTTCTTCTAATGTAAATGGAGAATTTTTTTAATAAAAATTAGTCTGTACGTTCGATTTTGGAAGCATTAAAAAAAAATGTTGGGGGAGGGATTTACATTTCATTGTTTGGTTAAAAAAAAAAAGAAAACCATCGCAAAAAAAATGATATAATTATTATATAATTATGTCCAAGCATGTACATTGTACAAGCATGTACATTGCTATTTAATCCCCTAACACCGAAGCCCGGCGTTTGTCCTTGAGCTTTTCTAATGAAACACCTCTGACGGCTCACTCACTCAGCTCAATAACGCCATATTGATCTGTAATTCTGCTTTTCTTTTGCTCAGAGCCGAGAGGAACGAATGGAGCGGGATTGGATGGGGAAAGCAAGAAACGGTTCTTACAGGTGAGGAAAAGGAATAACTGAACCGACTGAATTAATATCATGTGTTAATAATTAGGACATGTTCTATGTAGATTGATTTCTCGAGCGATTGATTTCTATGATGCATCACACCACTACGGAGATCGAGGCGTGTCCTGAGTGTCACATAGAATAGAGATTAACATGGCAGAGGTAGAGCTGTAACTTCCTGGAGACACAGCAGGAAAAGAATGTCGGGTTTTATTTACCAAAGATCTGCGTTATAGGTATCTTTAATGTATCATATCGTTGGCTATGCATAGAGATGCGAATCGCATATGCCCCATTAATGTATATATGGGCATGGGCAATGCTGCAAACCTGAAAGAAGGGTAGTGTTTCGAATTCGAGATAATGAACTCCAAGCCGATGAGACGATGACTGAAACGTGACCAGGCGTGTACTGTCAGTGTTTCTCTGTTGATTTGACCTGAAACTTTCCCATCGAAGCAGTTCCCTTAAATATTTCAGCATTTTGTCTGCTCAGGTGATGCTTGGTAGACCTCTTGGATCGCCATGGGAACAAGTCGATTTAATAGCAAATGTCAGAAGCAGAGCTTTACGGAATCTGATGCAATTGGCTCTTTTTTAAAGCAGCATGCTGTCAATAAGAGTAAAACTTTAACAAAAGATAAAAAAAGTAAAAAAGGTAGACATGTGCAAAAGCAACACCATCTTAAGTATCACTGCGATTTTATCTTATTATAGTTATATTTAATGCCGGGTGTCATTGTGATGCAAAATCAATCAATCGGTCCAAAAATGTGAACAATTTCCACAATACAAAAAGACAACAAATAAAGAATGCCGACTATGGCCTTTTCCATGCCGTCATTTCCACCATGTTGCTGTTCATACACATGGATGAGGCATGTTTTATGACCTTGTCTTTTTTCCTCAAGCTCGAAAGGATTACTCATCCTGTCAATTCCCTTGCTTTTCACACACACGAACGTAGGCGTCTAGAAATGTCATCGGGATGCCAACATGTCCTCCGTCTTTCTTTAAAAACCACCTTTGAAACATTTTTCTTTTTTCCCCCCCTTGTCATTCCATTGACCTTTCTCCATTTTCTGTCGTTTCCTTTTGCCTCCTCATAGGTTTTTTTTTTTGTTTTTTTTTTTTTTTTTTCAAAATAAAAAGTGTGCTACTTTATTCCAAACGCTAGATGGCAATCATCTAAAACAAATCCTGTCCCCTATGCACACATACTCTCTCAAACACACCCACACCCACACCTGCACACACACACACACACACACTTGCCAAATCTTTCAAAGGTGCTCAAGACCACACCAAAACCTTATTTAGCTGATGATGATGATGATGATGATGATGATGATGATGATGATGATGATGGGAATGAGGATGATGGAAAAACTATAAACCTAAAACCAACCATACTTGAGAAAATAACCCAAAAACCTGAGCAATATGTACATTTTGTGTTTGTTTTTTTGTTTTTTTGTTCACTGAAACAAATGATGTGGTCAGTTTACAAAATGTATTAACCAAAAGGTGTGAAATAAATAGATTATTTTTTTTTCCCTCTAAGTGGTTTATTTTGTGTGTTAGTTCAAATCCCAGAAAATGTGGCTCTCGTTCAAAGCTCTTAGCTCGCAGCTGCTCGGTACTCGGTACCGCTCATCATTTCAATGCGATAATTAGCATAAATACAATATAAAAATGATGTCTGAATACATATAGAAAATAAAGCATCTCTTTAATCTGAGATCAAAAATACAGACAAGTTATTGCTCACCACGATTCACTTATATTTTTTCCCAAACCAGCTTTAAAGGTATTCTGATGTACAGTAAACCTTGGTGTCTAACGAGCAAACCCCAGGTGAAAGTAAAGCAAACCAGTGGTGCGTCTCTGTTACAGGTGATTCTAAAACACATTTTTCTTGCATGATACCACCTGGAGCAAGGAGAGGAAAAGTCTACCATTACTGTCTGACAGTTTGTAGCTACAATATGTCACGATTAGGTCCTGCGCAACTGTGGGGCAGTTTGCAATATGTCACAAGGAAAGTCATGTATTGAGCTGTAAATAGAAAAGAAAAAAAAAAACAGTGGAATGCAATTTGGGGTCTAATATTAAAGTAAAGAATGATTAAAAGCGTAAAAGATTCCTGTAATCCTAAACTAAAATCTGTAGTCTTTGATTGCTCTTTTGACGTGTTCACCAGCACCCGATAATGACCTTAGATCTTTGTTTTTGCGATCTGAAGAGTTCAGACTCTTTCCTGCAGAGCGCCTTCTCCGTCAAACCAAGAACAAATAGGTACACCAAGCCAAGATGATGCAATAAGGGTGACAACTTCGAACCACCTCAAGAAAATGTTGAAGCAAGTCAGGTGTACACTACAGCAAGAAGAGAAACGTATTGGGTTATGTCATGAATCAAAATGAAACGCTGCAGATTGTTTCTTTTTTGCTGCAAGATGCCATTATTTTACTATAAGCAGGGGGTGCTTGTAATGCTGTTGAAAAATCCCATCTCTGACGCTTTAACTCTTGTGAACTACACATCGGTCAGAACCTTTTGAAGAACCTTGTGAACTGCCCATAGAGCATTTTACATTATCGACAGATGTCACGCAAATAATCGGCTTGTGTATAACCAGAGTCCGAATACAATCTGGCTACAAAGAACTTGATATCATTAATAATAACAACCAGATGAAGAAGAAAAAAGGAGGATATTCTTGGAAGATATTTTTGGAAGATACAAGAAAGTAATCTACAGTGTCTGATTTAGATTTTCCTTTGTAAAAAACGGTAAGTCATCGGCCTTGGAAAGCACAAGTCTTCAGGGAATCCATGTGTGATCATCTGCAGAAGTAGAACGTGAGTCAAAAGGGAAGTAGTAGCACAATGGTTCAAATGTTTCACTTCTGATTGAAAGGTCATGAGTTTAAATCCCATCACCACCACCAAGCTGCCACTGCTGAACCTCTTGATCAAGGCCCTGATCCTTCAACTGCTTAGTTGTATACAATGACAAAATGTAATTCCCTCTGGACAAGGGCATCTGCCAAAATGCCATAAATGTAAAATGAGTACAAATATCCTTGCAGAAGTACACAGCACCAGAATGAATCGAGTAGATCCATTTCTTGGCTCAAACATTTGAACACAAAGGACTTTCATTCAAATTTGATCTTAATCTCTTTGCGTTAACGTGATCAAACGGTGACGGTTTAACATGAAACGCTTCTATTGGCTTCGCAAAAGCTTTAAATTTCTAGAATTGGTTTTGATGAAGGAGGGATTTGCCAACATATATTAAGGAAACGCATGGGGAGCACTACGGATTTGGATTTGGTTGAGCAGCTTGCTCGAGGTGAGAACATTTGAAAAAAAATACCTCCATTTATAGATGAATTTTATAAACCACTTAAAACACAGGTGCGAGAATGCCTGAATAACCCTAGCGGCATGTTCATTTGAATCTGCTGTCAACCTCATGCCAGGAGTTTCTCTCACTCTCCAGAGCCTACCCCCTATTTTATCACAGAAAGACAGCCAAAGAGGAATACATCACAGAAGCCCTGAGGCATGAGTTCCTCCGGTCTTTAGCCTCTCTTGCAGGATTTCTGAAGGATTTTTTTCTTTCCTAACTAAAGAAAGAAATAGATGGAAAACTTTGTTCTTGCATCAGTCACCAGGGGATTTAGCATCAGGTCACTGGGTGGAGCTATTTCAAGTATACCGAGCATATAACTGAAGGAGATGAGTCAAAGCCTTCTCCACATTAACGGGGTGCTATGAATATCTGATGATGCCCTACAGCTTAGACGAAGTACCGACAGTATACGGCTCTTGCAGGAGTTACGCCAAAGGCTACGCAGGTCTTCCGTTACAATATAGAATCCTGTACTGTAAACTGTAAAAAATAAAAAGTACTTTACAAAATAGTTTGCTACAGAAAGTCATATCACTTTAGAATAAATATATGATCATTTATAAACCCTTAAAATGATGATTTATTTGAATAATCAATGATGTTACTCAGTTTAGTTTAAATATGAATCAGGCTTTAATCTTACAGACTGATTTGGATGTAATCTTCCATTACAGCCAAATCACATGTTGGGATGATTCCCACTAATATCATTTATATACTTGATAAGTACTGGGACACCTGACTTCTCCATCCATACTGTATGTGATACTTCTAAGTATCTTAAATATTGGACGCACACAGTTGTATAGTACGTTTTTAAATGTGGTAGTATTTCCCTTCACTTAAATGAGGAGACACAAAACTGTTCCAGCATGTTTGGACTGGAAGAGCTCCCATTCTAGAGTTACCCTGTTGAACACCTTTGGGATGAATTGGAATGCTGACTGCACCCCAGATCTCCTCACCTCACCTACATCAGTACCTGATGTTACTGACACCCTTGTGGATGCAAAAATGGAACCACTTCCCAAGAAGAGTAAAGGTTATTGTAAAAGCAAATGGGAATTAAATGTGGAACGGGATGTTCAGAAATTAGCACATACAATCTTATAAGTGTGTATGTCAAAGGAATAATTATACCTCTCATAAAGCCTTATTAGATCATTATTTTATTAGTGAGGAATTCTTATTTGAGATGTTCTCATATTCATATCAATAAACTCTGATCAGGCATAACATTATGACCACCTGCCTAATATTGTGTTGGTCCCCCTTTTGCCGCCAAAATAATCCTGACTCATGGAGCATAAACAGCAGTAACTTTTTCAGCAATTTGAGCTACAGGAGCTCGTCTGTTGGATCGGACCACACCGACCAGCCTTCACTCCACACGTGCACCAATGAGGCTCTCGCCAGTTCACCAATGTTTTTCATAATGTCAATGAGCACAGGACCAAGGATGAAGCAGGTAAATGAATGACAAAATCTACATCCATCCCTTCTGTCTAATATATATATATTTAAGAAGAAGTTTCTACATTCGTCTGATACCTCATTATGTTCCAATACCAGCACATCCCAAAGTCTTTTATCACTTATGAAAACGCTTCATAAAAATGATGAACAATGTAGTAGTTTAACGAGGCGAAAGACAGGTGGGAAAGCAAAATCAAGTCACGATAAGACACGTTTCAAGAAATAAGTAATGGCTTTTCGATTTGTGAGGGAAAAATAGATATGACTTGACCACGTTTACTCAGAAAAAAATATTCAGCATCCCTTTTAAACCAAAAACAATTCCCATCCTGCAGCATGTGATGATTTCCCAAAGGACATGTACAACAAAACCACTTTCAAACAAGTTGTAATGATTGAGGTGGCGCACAATCTGACAGGATTTTTTTTTTTTTTTTTTTACGAAGATTGCTGTTGATCATAAAATTCCATGTTCTTTTGATAGCTAAACAATGTGACTACATTATGAGGTGATTGTTTCTTTGTTTTTTTATGTTGAATTTTACATTTATGATATACCATACACTGTTTTTTGCTGTGTTCTTCCCCATTTACACTCTTCTGAGAAGATCAGAGAAGTAGCACTAGATTTTGGAGTGTTCTTGTGGAGATTTGTGCTCATTCTATCTCCGGGGTGTTGGAAAAGTCAGATGTCGGGTGAGATGTGGGGTGCAGTCAGCATTCCAGTAGAGTTCTATAGCAGACCAATTAGATCTTCCACTCCAACCCTTGTAAAGCATATTTACAGGGAGCTGGCTTTGTGAATATGATCATTGTTGTACTGGAACAGGTTTGGGTCTCCTAGATGCTTCCACATCCAAAGATGAAGTCCAACTTTGTGGTAACAAAGGTCAGGTTTTGTGGTCAGGTTGTCTCAATACTTTGGTGTATATAGTGTTTCTTTAATTAGCTAACTTTATTTAATACAGACATTAACAAAATAAAATTCCTTTGAACAAAAATCCCGTACCGTACACCCTGTTCTAAGACCAGAAATAAGGTCATTATCACAATCATCAAGGACCACTTGCACTTTACACAGCCTGCGTTCTATCCAAATGAACAGCATCTGTTGAAAGGATACTCTGATTGTGGTTGAATATTTATGAAGCTCATCCCCGTGCCCATGGACGACCCGTTTCTGCTCCGTATCCTAATTAAAAATATCCGGTTGTCCCGATTGGAGCGAAACTCATAAAGAGCCTCAGAATGCGAGCTCTATTGTAGGATCGGGTTTTCATTATAAAGATCCTATAACAACCATGTTTTTCATTTCGCTATCCAACAATAATGCAGAATGTTATTAAGATGATACTTAATATTCCAGAATCTGTTGATTACAAGTGTTTATTCATTTATTAAAAAATTCCACACATACAAATGGCATTCGTATTTATTTTTTTTTATTGAAAGCGAGACAAGTTGATGCGTATTTATTCGAATAATGCAAATCTAATGAAAGGTTTAGGAATGGTTCAGTAAAATTACATATGTGTAACGGTACACAAAACTCACGGTTCGATATATACTGTATATATGTGCCTAATTCATAGTACTTGACCCTGTAGCGTCAATTCTATACACATTTTCCCCACAATGCCTTAGTTTAAATCAATCTATTACCTCTAATTTTGACATTTTTTCTATAGAAATAGAAGTCTGTGGCTTTAGAGTGTTGCTGTACCTTTTTTTCTCCACCCAAGGCATCAGGCCACCATGATTCCTGCCTCAATGGGCCTCAATTGGCATCACTGTGGAACTCACTGGGGCAGTGAAAACACTGCCCTCCGATTGTAATCTAATATATATGCTACAGTTTTATCCTAAAATCCCCTGAGGTCGAGCTGCCACTGCTGAACCCTATAGCCTGAGGAAATACTAACTTGAGGATGCCAGGCGGACTTGCAAATGACGAGCGTGAATTCAAAAAGCAATTCCCACCTGCCATTCACGGCGACTTCGAGCGAAGTGCTTTTGAAAATCAATTTCTCGCACCCCATATTCTGCAGTGCGTGCGTGCATGTGTGAGGTGGAATAAATAAAAAAAGAGATAAAAAAAAAAAAACACTGCTTTATCTTAGTAGGTTATCTCGGATGTATTATGGAGCAAGTTCTGACATTGACTGCAAGTGCGTCATCCTCAGTGTAAAGGTATGTGCTTCGGTACGTACTGTATTTTGCGTGTACTGTATATTTTTTGTACTGTATAGAATGACTTCTGAGATTGAGAGACTTTTGAATTTGTTTGTGTGCGTGGGTGTATTTTGTCTCTAAATTGGAATGTGACTGCACATTAATCGAAATATGTAAGTGTGTCTACATGAACACGCACACTCATGCTTGGCTCTGACGGTAGTCCCTGTACAAGCATAACAATCTGTCATTAGTACTTCATTACTCTGTGGTTCCAGGCAGTGTGTGTGTGTGTGTGTGTGTGTGTGTGTGTGTGTGTGTGTGTAGGCCAAGAGAAGTACAGCATCAGCTCTTTTTTCAGGGAATTAACACAGCCGATAGGTAGGACTGTCACTTGTTAATATAAAACTAATTGTACTCTTTAACTATTACTCAAATGTGTACATTAAAATTTATATTAAACTTTCTTTCGGCTTCTCCCGTTAGGGGTCGCCACAGCGGACCATCGGGCATGTTTGATTTGGCACATGTTTTTACGCTGGATGCCCTTCCTAACGCAACCCTCCCCATTTATCCGGGCTTGGGACCGGCACTAAGAGTGGCTGGGGTTGGTTCCCTGACCGGGGATTGAACCCGGGCCACAGCGGTGAGAGCGCTTCATCCTAACCACTAGACCACCAGGGACCCTATACATTAAAATTTATATTAATTATATAAAATTATATATATTATATTCATAACATCCATAGAGCATTTTATTATATACAGTATATACATTTTTCTTTGAGAATTTCTGCTATAAACAAACAAATCCCTGGGAGTTCTAAATTAACTGTAGACAAGATTCTGGACCAAGATTCAAAACATGACCGGGTCAGGCTAGTTATCGGCTAAACCAGTCTGCTAATCGGACATCACCATGGCGACTACAGAAATACAGTGCAATTAAAAATATTGCTTCTTCTCAACACTCATCTACTGAAAAATCTTTCGGGTTGATATTAATTTACATACACAAGTGGTGGATGAGATACACTGCTAGAATATTACTCCAGTTAATGTAAGTGTCCCTTTAAACTTTCACTTGAGTAAAAGTACAAAATGTATTTGCCTTCAAAGTGTACTTAAGTATCGTAAATACTATAATTTATTATTACTATCATGTCACAAGACATTTGCTTAATCAACTCAGTTCATGTGACTTTTCATGCTTTGGATGCATGTGTCTACAGTCGAGATCTTTCCATCAAGTCAGTCAGTCAGAAGGGAAGTGGATTAGACAATCAGAGTCAGTCAGTCAGATAATCGGACAGTCAGTTGGATATCCATTCACGCAATCAGACAATTAGGTAAGTCAGACAGTTAAGTAGACAATCAGACAGTCAATCAGACAAAACATAGCGATTTGCATGCTCTTACACACTCAGCTAATCAGAAGGTCATGGGTTTAAATTCCAGCACCACCAAGATGCTGCTGGTCCTTAAGCAAGGTCCTGATTTCTACATTGCTTAGCTGTATAACTGAGATAAATGTCTTGATAAGGGCATCTGCCAAATATATTGAATGTAAATGTTAATTAGCTGATTGTTTGGTATATTAGGAGATGGGAAATACACCACGTGACCTGATGTGTTGGTTAGATAGTCAGACATTTAGTCTGAGAATCAGTTAGTCAATTAGGCAATGAGTCAGAGACTCAGTTAGCCAGCTAATCACACAGTCCCACAGACAATAACACAGATATTTAGGCAATTAGACAGACAGTTGGTCAGTCAGTCAGACAGTAGGTCAGTCAAAGATTTAAACAATCAGACAGTCAATCATTCAGACAATGAGTAATAATTAAATGTGAAGTATGTAAATTCAAAACAGCCACTTTGTAATTATTGTTATGGTAAACCGGTTAGCAGACTCTGTGATCCACTGGAACCGTGACATTAATATTTGGGAATGATTTGTAATCATTCAGACAGAACATCGAGTCAAGCACTGTTTATTAGCAATTATTTCTGGCTCTCAAATGGCTCTCGGTTTTATCCGAAAGCTATTTGTTTGGCTTGAGGTTAAGAGCTCAGTACACTCAAGTAAGTTCATTTTTCTATTTTATTTACTTTGCATACAAGAACATCATCATGCTTAAACAGGAGGACACTTTCTTCAAACCACAATGATCTAGCACTGGAAAAAAAAAGACAAACCAGTCCAAATCATAAAGGACAATGTCGCATAATGATTCCACCGGGAACTGCAACTGATTTGAGCCATAGTGTGAAATCCTGAGAAATGACTTACAAAGACAAATGTGAACACATGGTGGGAACTTGTTGATGAGGACATCTTTGACCTCCTTCCATAAACACTAATATTAGTCATGTAAACCCTACACTGTTCATTTCATATGTGTTACATTAACACAAACAAGGACTATCATAATGCTTTATTACTAAATAAAGTATCTCACAAAAGAGAGTACACCTCTTACATTCCAGCGACCTTTTTAGTAGATTGTTTTAAGGGACAATACAAAAGAAATGAAACTCGGATATATTTTAGACAATGTGCAGCTTGTATAGCAGTACATGATGAATAGGACATGTGGCATCAAAACATTAAAAAATCATTAGTCGAACCATTGTTACTCAGGGGACCGTCTGGTTCACTTACATTATTATTTCCACTGCCTCACTTTAAATACCCTGGACCAACTGTATAGTTGGTGGAACTGTAGGTTTCTCTTGAGTTATTATTGTATTATGTTTTTCTTTTATATAGTTTTTCATATTTTTATAGCTCTTTCACACCATGACAAATTGCTTGTATATGCAACCCATAATACTTGGCAATAAAGACAAACTTAAATCTGATTAGACGTCCGATTGGAATGTCATCAGTTCAAAACCCACCATCACCAAGCTGCCACTGCCGGGCCTTTGAGCAAGACCCTAAACTGTTGAATCGTATAAGGAGTTCCATCGCTCTGGATACGGGTGTCTACCAAATGAGGTAAATGTGTATTTTAAAGGGTTTAACATACCTTACAACAACCTTTTCTTATAAGACATAACAAGAACAAGCTCAGTGCTGTTATTGTCTCCAGAGGAACCTTCTCCCCCCCAAAAAATCGGAAAGGTTCAAGCAATTATTTGAAACATTTCATTTTTATGAAGGGTGCCAATAATTCTGGTGGTGACTGCATCTCTGAGCTTCTCTGACTTAACTCTCTGTAGGTCATTACATGGTGACATGCTTTAGAACAGTATTTAGCTCACCAATAGGTCACACTGTACCTTCTGCTTAAGATGTCTTCAGAAAACCTTTTGTGAGGAAAAAAAAAATTAAATTGGTCTTCACCTGTGACTTGCATCATTTCTGGCTTCCATCTATGTCGATCTTTTCTAACAACCCCCTTCCTGTTCCTTTCCTTTTCTCACTATTATCTCCATTCTTTTCATTCAGTTCTTGTCGCTTTTGTCAGTATAACCCACAGTGAAGTTAGGATTGGCTTATCCACGTATTGTGTACTTCCTGGATTGCTGTTGGATTAAATGATTTTAGAAGAACCATGGAAACACTCCTGAGTATCAGGTTAGTCAGACTGTAGATAGAAATGTGCCCTGAACAAATCTGTTTTATCATGGGCTGTCAGTGCAAAACATCTTGCTGTGTTCTCTGTCGCATATTGCATCAGATTTTCATCTGCAGCACGCAATAGCTGAAGCTTGACAGAAAGACCCTGCCTGAAGCCCCGCTTTGGTGCTGTTAACTATAAATTCATACATATCTCTCTTTTTTTTAACAAGTGAACAATGTTTCGATACCTTTCCAATTCGAAACATTGTCTAACTCAACCACTTCTGCTCAAGAGTCATGAAGAAGGAATTCCAGTAACAATTCCAGTCATAATTCTTTTTACAGCCATGCGATGGCATTCGGTTACATTTCACTTATAGCATTTGGCAGAGCGACTGATAACTATCACAATTATACAACTGAGCAGTTAAAAGGCCTTGCTCAAGTCCAGTAGTGGTAGTTTGGTGGTGCTAGGATTAGAAATCACAACCTCATCTGCTCACAAGTCCAACATTTAAACCATTGAGCTACCACATCCAATTGGTTAAGGACGTGATCTAGGTTGTAGTCACTAATGTTTTGGTTCCTTGTTTTTGAAACAAACATGCTATATCCATGTCCATCAAGAAGTACCACCCACCTGTGTGTATATTCTGATCTGTTGTTTGCCAGAACCATTGTCCTTTCAAATTACGAGAGCATTAACAAACATGTTATGAGTTGTGACATCAGAGGTTGACATAAGCCGTGTTACCATGATCAAGTTAATGAGATTTGCCATTCAGGTCAAGACTGGAGTTCATCCCAGATGCAAACATGATTAAGGAAACAAATCAATGCAGAATATCACCACAGGCATCAGTGGAGAGTCAGTGATTTCTAAATGATGTCACCCAAATGAGGATGGGTTCCCCTTTTGAGTCTGGTTCCTCTCAAGGTTTCTTCCTCATAACATCTAAGGGAGTTTTTCCTTGCCACAGTTGCCACGGCTGCTCATCAGGGATAAATACACACCATTCACCTTAACTGTTAAATTCTGTAAAGCTGCTTAGAGACAATGTCTGTTGTGAAAAGCGCAATAGAAATAAACTTGACTTGACTTGAAAGTCACTGCAAACAAAAAAACACATTCTACCCTAGGCTTTTACCGTACAAGGAAATCACACTGCCCCCTGTCTGGTTGACTTCTTCAAGTCTTTCCCCCAAGACTGAGGCTTGCATAGTCTTAGGTCAAACAGATAAAGCAGATTTTTTTTTCACATCACGTCCTTTCCCCTTCAGTGAACTTACTCTTCATCCAGGACAATTGTGTCCACTTTTGATCTGACCACGAGAGGTCAAATACCATATCGCCAAGTGCTTTAATCTGTCTGATTCTTGAAGCAGCAAACTCACGTCCTTGGCTGTCCTACATATCTCATAATCCTTCAGCGTTCACCCGTCAGAAACCTAGGAGAGAGGGACAAATTCTTTTCTAACAAAGTAATACTCTACATCAGTAACATGGCAATGTGGTGAGATGTTCAAATGATGCAATTAACTACCAGATCAAACCGTTTCCTTTGGTAGATATCGAAGTGCTTCCTTATAAGACTTTAAGAGAGGAAACAGATAGACCTTGATGTCCTGAAACTTTGTGGTTTCAATTAACTTTCAGGACAAGAATCGCTGAAAAGACCTGCATTAATATAAACATAGAATTAACCTCGATTATATTTTCCACGTTGCAGTAGATTGTATTGGTTTGGAATTGAACTAATGAGCTTAGCTTAACAATTTCTCCTGCATCTAATGCCTGGTGCACACTGTGCGATTTTTAATAGTCCTTTGCGATTGTTGCTTGTCAGTCTGTACGAACATGATCGCCATGTCATGCTGTTGGATCTCAGTTATCAGTGTCAGACTGTCAAAAACTGACAAACAAGAAAGACAATCATCCGAAGTTGCCATCAATCCGTGGCACGTTCAGACCCGCGTTCTCTTGCTAATTTTAGCTAGGTAATCTCTTGCTAATCTGTAGCTTTAATTTTGTTAATGAAATGCCTTCATAATAAAAACGTCATAAAAACACTATTTTTCCTCCATAACGTAGCGTTTCACTTCTTGCCGTACCGTCCACTCAACTTGTTTCGACATTTTTCCTGAGGTGGTTTGAAGTTGTCGTGCCAATCGCGTTATCCGGTTCAGCGCTCTTATTGGTTCTCGGTTTGACAGTTGTCGTAGGAGGAAAGTGCCTGAAACCTTCTGACACTGCCAGAATTCCATCGGAGGAAAAAAAATTGTCACACTGGCCATTAATCGGCTGTCAGCGAACAAACCAGCGATTAAAGACTACAGATTTTAGCTTAGGATTTTAGAAATCGTTTAGGATTTGCTAAATTAGTCTCAGACTATCAAATCATGGCCAAAATCATGTGTTAAGCGTGCATCTGAATTAAGACTGAATCGCTTTTGGAATAAATACTAGCTGATGTAATCCCCAAGACAACAAAAGATAAAGCTATGTACATCTGATAAACCAATTTGGACATGATTAGCAAACTTTTTGCTAATGACTCTTTGCTAATTTCCGCTATTAACTTTCCAGCACTTCGACTCGTCTTGTTCCCGGGGGCTAGCTCAAATGAGTGTGACTTTTTTTTTTTCACTTTCTACCTCAAGTCATTAAAATCATTGTTTTTTTTTATCACTCGTGTCATGTAGAGGATTTCACGTTGCATTCCGATTTCACTCACTCACAACGTAGTGCATAAAACAGTCCGCACTACAAAAAAATACTAAAATTTAAATGTTAATCAGCTTCCACTGGAAGCGGAACAGCACAATGACTGCGCCTGATTAAAATAATGAAGCGCAATCTTGGTATCTGAATATGTGAATAATGCAACACTGTCGCCATGTCACGCTGCCCAAAGGACATCCAAAACTTCATTCACAGCTGGTCTGACCACAGCAGGTTAGCGCTCTGCCTTTTTGTCCTCCAGTGCCTCAACCTGGACCATCTCATTACTGGCAAACTTATTCCAAGCTCTGCTAAAATGATCAAAAAAAAAAAAGGTCTGAAGAGAAAACAGATCATTACATTTTGAAGGAAGGAAGAAAGATCTCATGGGAAAAGAGAATGTTAGTAGTGGTATAAACAACCAGAGCTGAAGCAGGTCAGAGATGGTGATAAAAGGCAGAGGCGAGGGGAAAGGCAGACAAAAAAAAAAAAAAGAGTAGAGAAAAGAGACAGTATAGAGTACAGAGGGCAATAAATTAGCAGATGAAAAGCATGACGGCAAAAAAGGAAACCCGTGTGTGTAGGTGGGTAGCAGCTGTGTAACACAGAGGGATGAACAGAAGTCTGTGAATTTGTCTGTCTCTCTCTCTTTCTCTCTAGTTCTCTTTTTCCTTTCTCCTTCCCGAGCACACAGAATCAATAGATGCCATTCTGAACATGAGCTCGGAGAGATCCGCTTTCCCCGGCTAGCTGTCAGCTCCGTAATATCTGATCGCTCTGGAGGATACAATCTGTCAAACAAGCTCCAGATAGTTTATGCAAATCTCAAACAAACACACACACACACACACACACACACACACACACACACACACAAAAACACACATTTTGCCAAGTGACAGGTGTTCTGTAATCAGTAAGGATCTCAAATACCGTTTTTAATTACATGATATTATAGTAAAAGTATTAGTTGGAAAGCAACAAAAGCCAATCGAGCCAAATTCCTGCTGTCAGTTGCGGAAATATCGTCGCCCCAATATTAATTAATAAAACCCAACGCACAAATAATATAAAAATATTTCTCCTTCCATAACTGAAGAAGTTGTTTATTTCTGACAATAATGACATTGTGTCATAAATGACAGACACCCAGGAATCCTATTTGATATCTTATTGTATTTGACTAAATATGAACGTGCTCTCCATAAGGTAATCAAAACCAGCAAAAGCCTATGGTTTTAAAGAATTTTACAATTTGTTCAAATATTGTACTATTTATTTTATTCATAAAAATTTCCTCACAAATGATTACTTAATGCATGCTAATGATTTTATATGAAGTCCAGTGGCTACAGTTGTCTTAACAGTTGGTACAGGGCACGGTGAAATGTAACGACGATTCTCCAGGATCAAGGTGCTACATAATTACACTAGACAACGCAAAACTAACTAGGACATCACCATTTTGTGTGACACCGCTGCACCGATATCTTGGTTTGCCACTTATATATTCCTATAGCCACAATTTGCACCACTAGTCGACTAGTAAGTTTCAAATAAAGTTGTTGGTTTCTAGTGAAATAATTGTGCAAAGTAGGGAAATTTAGGCAATTGTTAAGGATATACCAATTCTTAAAATCCTCATATCTATATATAATCTAAATATCTTAGATTAGCCACCTATCCATATAGCTCATGTCCATCCTCTGAGCCTGTATACTGTAACTCAGGATCCAGCCATCCATTCTAGATCAAGGAACTGATATATACAGCAAGATTTTGTACTAAGTTCAACTCCAGCCTTAGCAGCATCCAAAATGATTTTAGCTCATCCTTTGTTAGCTAGCACTGTCTGAACTAGCTGTGTGTGATTGCAACTCGCAGCTCAAAATCCCCTATTTTACACAAAACTCCATGTAAACAGAATTATATGTCAGTTTAATTTAATTTAAATGTTGTAATACTCATAACTGCAGGTCTGCTGCAAGTTTAGTTCGTTTGTTTTGCTAGCCTAAGCTTAGGTTAACATGAAATACAGTTTTATACCAAAATTACTACAATTAATATTTTTTAAAAAAATGGGGATATTATGAAAATTAGTGCCAATCAACATTAGCTAAAGCCAGTAAAAAATAAAGGCTTAGTGATGATCTCTGAGAGTCAAATTTGTTTGGGCTAATCTTGCTAGGCAAAAATGCTACATATATCATATGTAAGATTTATTTTACTGAAAAAGAAAACAAATGCTGTAATACTTATTAATGCAGGTCTGCTGCAAGTTTACTTAGTGCTAGTGATCTGGTGTTTTAGGCTACGTTGTGTTTTAGCAGTGAGGTTAGCATGTAATGTTGAAAATTATAACCATCAACATTAGCTAAAGCCAGTAAAACAGAAGCTTGGTGATGATCTCTGATAGTCTAATTAGTCTAATTGTAATAATCTTGCTAGGAAAAATTAAAACCTGCTACATATATATATATATATATATATATATATATATATATATATATATATATATAAAATATGTCAGCTTATCTCACTGTAAAAGACAACAAATGCTATAATACGTATTAATGCAGGTCTGCTGCAGGTTTAATTAGTGCTAGTGCCATGGTATGTGTTTTGGCAGTGAGGTTAGCATGAAATACAGTTTTAGACTAAAACTCTTATATTAAATATTGAAAATGGTGACATTTTGAAAATGGTGTCCATCAACATAAGGTGAAGCCGGTAAAACAAAAGATCAGTGATGATCTCTGAGAGTCATATTAGTTTGGGTTAATCGTGGCAGAAAAATGGCACATGCTACATATATTTTCGTTTTGAAACGTTTTCCTTGAAACGTATTGAACTGACTTGATTGATATGTAAGGGG
>JAAIIK010000102.1:1350774-1398304 GCA_014706435.1 Silurus glanis | reverse complement strand
GGGGGGTGTGTAGGGGGTCTTTGGTGGAGTTGAGGTGGGTGGTGGCAGGCAGGCGGGGGCGGGGGGGCTAATGCATCTTCTTGACTTTGGCCCACCAGAACCAAATTCACAGAATGTTTAAAAATTAATCACAGATCTGATTATAAATCGGATGTGCCAACTGAGCTCATTATGCAAACTCGGTCACGTTCGAGTGGACATCAGTTCAGTTCTGGTGTTAAATGTTTAATTACGGCTGCTCTTCTGCTTCGTCACTATGAGCTGTGCAAACTAATTTGACCTGACATGAGTTTTATGCATTCGAGGGAAATACAAAATGATCATGTTTACCGTGTAAATCAATTGACTTTTTCGAGCCCTAAGTGCACTAAGGACTTTGAAGCTGTTTTTGTTGCCCTATTCTTCTCCAGCGCTCCTTCTCATCCATTAAGAGCAATCAGCTCCTTAATACTATGCAAATATATTTAGCTTGTGACATTATGTGAATATTATGAACCGCGTAACTGTCAGTTAATCAGGTTAGGGCTCATTTGCTTTAATGCTGCATGGAAAGGGATGGAAAGCTGATCAGCATGTCATTCTGTATAATACGACAAAACAGTACATCTACTAATTAATTCTATAACAATGTGTGATGCTCAGTCAGTGCTAGTTAATGCTATATAAGGCACACTATATCATTTAAAGGGAAAGAAGGAAGAATAAAAGAATTATGAAGGAATTTAAGGTGTGGAGGAAAAGTAAAAAGAATATACAGAAAGAAACAAAGTATAATAAACAGTGAAGGAATGAGGTTGTGACAAAAAAAGGAGGATGAAGGAAGGAAGGAAGGAAGGAATGTAAATATGGTTGAACAGAAAGTAAGCAAAGAAAGAAAGAAAGAAAGAAAGAACATTTAAGTAGGATGGATGGAGTTAAGAAATAAAGAAATGATAATGAAAAAGAAAAAAAATGAAGTGTAAGAATGAAGGAAAGCAAAATAAATTAGGTTGTGAACAAAAAAAGGAGAATGAAGGAATGAAGGATGAAAGGAAGGAATCTAAATATGGAAAGTGTCAGGCGAAAGAACGCGCTGGAAACCAGAGTGAAATTCACGAAGGTTCTTTTTTTAATGAAGATCAAAAAGGGCAAGGCAGAAAAACGGCAGACCGCAAACAAAACACAGGTTAGGCTAACCCTGGTGAACACTGTGACTCAGAAGGAGAAACAAACATACACAAATCGTATTCAAAGCAAAAGCCCAACCAGTAGAGCTTGGGTAGTCCACTATGTTCTTTAGCCAAAGCTGTAGAACGGACAATGAGACTGTGGATGAATGAGGGTTATATAGGGTGATGACTGATTTGGGCCAGGTGTAGATGATTAGTAAGTAGGAGAGCTGCTTGGAGTGATAGGAGGGTTTGGTGAGGGTGTGATTGGTGGATCCCTGACAGAAAGAAAGAAAGAAAGAAAGAAAGAAAGAAAGAAAGAAAGAAAGAAAGAAAGAAAGAAAGAAAGAAAGAAAGAGAAAGAAAGAAAGAAAAAAAGAAAGAAAGAAAGAAAGAAAGAAAGAAAGAAAGAAAGTTACGGTAGGATAGATGGAGTTAAGAAATGAAGAAAAAATAATGAAGTAAAGAACATTTTTGGAGTGATAAAAAAGTGAAGGAATGCAGGAAAGTCTAAAACGGCAGGAAGCATGGAAGAAGTGAAACAAATAGGATGGAGTGCAGGAAAAGAAGTGAACAAATGAAGGAAAAGAGGATGGAACAAAGAATGTTAGGATGTAAAAAAAAAAAAAAAAAAAAAAAAAAAAAAAGGAAACTATGTGCTCTCTTATATATGATATTTAGTTGAAAAGCAGTGCTACTGGACTGAAAAAGCTCTGAAGTGTCTATTATGTATTGTATGTCCCAAAGGAAATGACATAATTGATCAATCTCCACCATATTGCAGCCAGTGAACCACAGATGTTTTTTCCCAGAGTGCATCTGTGCTGCAGTGCTCCGATTCTCACTATGCTCTATCAGTTTAACTTCTGCTGAGCTTTAAGAGCAGGGAAACATCCAAATAGTGTTGTGTCTGTCACCCTCAGATATGGAATTATCCACCCTGTGGCACACTGGCTTGCATGGAAATACCACGTTCACCTAGCATCAGTTTTACATCACATTCCCTGCATCGGACATGTTACCAAAGCAACCATGCAATTAGCCATAATGGGGGCAAGGGACAATAAATCAACCCTTGCAGCACCTATGTGGTGGATGTAATGGTGTTTATGGCCATTCCAGTCATGCTGCTGGCAAAAGCACACTGATGTCATCAGTATTTGGGTTGTTCAGGCTTTAAAGTGAATGTCATCAGCGGTGGTGTAAACTCGAATACACCGGGAGAAATCATTTCAGAATTGTCTCCATTGCATGGGTCTGTCACAAACTGTCCATCACATCAACATCTCACCCTACATCTTGCAACCAGTGAGTCCATATATTCAATATCTCCGTTTTGAGTTATGAGGTCATCAGTCACCAGAAGACCCAGAAGTAGCGCCCCAGATTTGTCCACTGGTAACCCTTATAGTGACAGGGCACAGTTGTCATTTTTCACACTTTTATCTGGATTTGAGACCATTTCCCCAAAGTGTTTCCTACAATCTTTGAAGTGTAAAAGCAGTTTCAAGGTTTGGGGCAGAATTAATCCCTGGTCCTTTCGAAAACAAGAGTCTATTCAATTGAAATGATTTTTTTTTTTTCAATTCAAATGAATTTATCCCTAATGAGCAAGCCAGGGGTGACGGTGGCAAGAAAAACTCCCTGAGATGGTATGAGAAAAAAAACTTGAGAGAAACCAGACTCAAAAAGAGAACCTGTCCTCATCTGGGTGGTACTGAATGTACATCCAGGCTAGGGTCTAGGCTCTGCTTCAACCAAAGCATGGTGTGATACAGCATGGTAATGCCCTTGTGCAGAAAGCCAGCTCTATGATAGTTTGGAGCAGGGGTCACCAACATGGTCGCCCACCGCATGAGTCGCCCACGGGCCTTTTCTAAAAATAGCTCACCATAGCGCCACTTACCAGTGAGCTGCATCAAATTGTTTTTGTTGCTATTCTTTTTTAAAATGACACTCGCATTGGTGTGAATTTGAAAATGACAATATTAAAATATAGACGACTAGACATAGATGAAGATCATTAATTATTAATAATAACATATAATTTAAGGTAAATTGAGCAAATTTGTTATTTCAGAACTTGTATGTTATTTCGACTTGTGCGTATCAAAATGGGAGCAGCCGAAAGAAGAAGAAGATGAAGTGTATCAAAATGGTAGCCCTTCACATTAATCGGTAGCCAAGAAGTAGCCATCAGTTTCCAAAGGTCGGTGACCCCTGGTTTGGAGTGCCAGATCTTGAGTGGCCTGCTACAAAACTCTGAGCTCGTCCCCATTGAATACTTTTGGGATGAATTGGAACACTGACTGCACCCCAGGCCTCCTCACATCACCGACATCAGTACATGACTTTACTAATTATTTTCTAGCAAAACCAGAATATGACCACATATCTCTACACTTTACAACCTAGTGAAACAACCTCCCATGTTAAAAAAGCACTGATTCTTATGGTCAAGTGTCTACAAACCTTTGTTCATATAGTGTACATTACAGGTCTTTAGGATTGCTTCTAGCACCAGCGATTAAGGTTTAGGATTAGCCCTGGTATAAAGTACATTAAAGTACATAAGCACCTTTTCAACATCATTGATCCATAAGGTGATTATGGTGTAAATCAAATATAATTTAAAATGTAATCAAAACAAAATTTGACTCTCAGAGATCATCACTAAGCCTTTATTTTTACTGGCTTAAGCTAATGTTGATTGGCACTAATTTTCATAATGTCCCCATTTTTTTTATTTCAATTGTAGTAATTTTGGTATAAAACTGTATTTCATGTTAACCTAAGCTTAGGCTAGCAAAAAAAACTAACTAAACTTGCTGCAGACCTGCAGTTATGAGTATTCCAACATTTAAATCGACAGTGGCTTAAACCCCTTCACTCTAAATAACTAATTGCATACCTTTTTTTTTTTTTTCCAGCTCTGAAACAGCTGGTAAACAGCATGGAAAGAATTAACTTTTCCCACGTGTGCGGCTATGCAGTTTAAAATTTAATTATACTCCGCCATTTGATCCTGTGAAGTATAACATTTGACCTGTGTATAATCAATATATAGTCACTATTCACTTTTATTAATCACTGATTTCATTCCATAACTAAAATCTGCATCATTGTAGTTCATCCAGGACCAAAGTTTGCCCCTTTCCTTTAGGGGCTTCCTTAGATTTTTCATTTTTCCAGTAAACAGGAGGCAGATGTGATGGCACAGCAGCCAATTTTCTTTTGCCGAAATTGCTAATTATCTTCCAGGAATTGGATTGGCGAGCCAAATTTGACTACTTTTGTCTATAATTGAATAATAATTTAGGCATCAGCCTGATTTTTTTATCTTTACATTTGAAACTTTTTTTTGTTATTTCTATTTAATTCAGGTTCTTAAAAAAAAAATAATAATAATTATGCTGTCTTTGCTGGACCGGTTGTTCTTTGAGTAGAATCTATTTAATGTGTACTTCGTTGTCAAGACAGAAATCATTAGCCATTTCTTTGGCTTAATTGGCACAATCAAAATCGAAACGGTCCATGTGGAAATAAGCCTTGACCTTGCTTAATCAATGCAAATTCACTTCATGATGTCTTGCAATGTGTGTAATTAGTATGAGGAAAGAATATGCAAACTAACTTTTAGATATTCATAGAATTTAGCAGGGATGGTAATATGAACTTGACCTGCTTCGGCTCAGACTAAAGCAGCCTCACATACCAGTAAATGACACTGGATAATTAGCTGTGGCAATGTCTTTGGCACAAGCTTGATATGCAGGGTACGAACCCCATAGCCGTTCCACTGTTGATGGAAAATGCATATAAAACAGCTGAAAAATAGTCTGTTTTAACAATACACTCACTGGCCACTGTTAATAGACCAGTTTAACAACACCCCCATATCTCTAGTCATTTATACTATCAGCCAATCACGTGGTAGCATCACATAAAATCATATAGATTCAATTTAAGAGCTTTGTGTAAGATTCACAGAATATGACTAAGGCATGATTGTTGTATTTCACCTGTTGTAAGTTCTGAGATACATTTCTGGTTGTCTGAGTTACCACAGATTCGTCAGTTGCATCAGGTGTACATCCCGTCAGCCAAGAACAGTAATCATAGGCTGTCTAGTTCAGTAGCTCAGTGGTTAAGATGTGGGACTTCTGGTCGGAAGGTTCTAATTGGAAGTGCACTGGCTCAACTCAAAACAATGTCAAGCTGTTGGACCTATGAGCAAGGCCCCTAACCCTCAACGAATTAAGATAATTGTAAGTCATTCTGGATAAGGGTGTCTGGCAAACGCCATAAATGTAAATATATTTCTGGCTGAAGCTCTTGACTGCAGGCGTTTATGCTTCGTGCAGGTTATATGCCCACAACCAATTATCTAAGTGTCCAAGCCTAGAGTCATTTCTGTCACTGGTGGTTGATCCTGGACTTCCAAATGAGGCTTACATCAACAGTGTGTTGGCAGGACTGTAAGCTCATTAGAATGCCACGAGCACCAATGGCATCCCAATGGACCAGCTTAGAAGCCAGGTTCTATGTCTCTAGATACCAGGAGCCTCTTGCAGCACAGGGTAACTCTCCAATTCACGCCTGTTATTAAAAAAAAAAAAAAAAAAAAAAAAAACGTGTCGTGAAAGCTGAGCTGACACCCAAAAGGATCTGGTAAAACCTACATCGGATTAGCTTCCCACTGTTAAATCAAAGGGCTTATAAAGAAAGTCAAGTGAATTTAAACGACGTCATCAGTGTCATAGTGGAAAGTTAAAAAGTACTTCTGTTACTGTACTTAATTACATGGTTCACAGAATAGTTTTTTTGTGATCACTCTTACAAAGTAAAAAGAGAATAATGCATTTCAAGGTAGTAGTCACGAAAAAAGAAAGTATGGACCAAACCCAAGAATTGTTTAGTTTTAGGTTTTTTTTTATCTTAAAAACCCATTCGAAATAAAGCAGAAAATCTGTATTTGATGTCTGAAACAATGTAGACACATGAGCATTTCTGGCCCAGGTGACCCACCTGTAATCTTCACACGTTATCCATTATCTATCTGAGTGAGCTAGATTAGCTAGCCAGATCTTTTGATATTGTCCAACATGAAAACATTGTACTAGATAGCACATTAGCAAGAAACATGTAGCAATCCTAGAAAGTTATTGAGGCCTTAACAATGTTTGGGTAAGTCCCAGCAAGTTCACATTAGATTTATTTATATATCTTTGACAATGGAGGTAGTCTTCACTCCAGCGTAGATGCTAATCAACATATAATCCAACAACCCTAACAAATAGCGGAGATGGCTGCTAGTTCAATCTGTTGTTATAGAAAAGTACAGTGGTCTAGTGTTACATCAACAAGCAAGTAGTAACTATATATTCACATTATATAATCAGATGCCTCCTGTTAATATTAAGTCCAGTGCTTAAATAAAATTGAAGATGCTAACTGCAGTACATTAGAATGAGGTCCATCTGAACAACACACAAAAAATGATGCAGAAATCCTAAACCTAGTTATTGCTTTGCCTAGTTTGAAAGGGAAATTTGAGCAAAGAAAAAAAAAAATCCAAATGTTGACTTATTTAAAAACTGTTGCGTCTTGTAAGATACTCAATCATTCATCCGAGCTCTGTGTGAGGAAAATGTAGCAATGTGAATTTGTTTGTCGAGTGAAATTAATTATTTAAGGCGGATGAATAAATCAGAGAATCTTTAACCACAGAAGAAAATGAAAGTGAACGGCGCATAAAGCATTACGGCTCGGAAGAAATCATTAGAACGTTATTATTAAGACATTATAAAGATCGTCTGCGAGTCCACCGCTCGACTAACTATTAAAATGCCGTGTTGTGTTGGGCTATATCCCAGATGGTCTCCATGACAACCAAGAAGTAGCCTACATTCAAACCAGCTTAATGCCCTGTAGCAGCTCAACTCCAAATCTTCCAGGGGGCACTTGCAGCTAATTCCCAACTGATCCGTTTACCCCTCGCTGCGATCGAACCGAGAGGGATTAACGAACAAGAGAGGGAGCAAAAGTGAGGGAGGGTAAATAAAGAGGGGTAACACAGGTTAAAGTAGGTTACGGTTTTATTAGACCCTCTGGAATTTGATTGGGCCCTTGGGTCCTTTATCTTTATTGAATTGCGGTTTTAAAGGGTGGCTTTTATTTGTCACATTTACATTATAGCAATGTTAGGAAGCTGGGGTCAGCCATAATACAGCTGGAGCAAAGAGGGTTAAGGGCCTTGCTCAAGGGCCCAAGAGTGGCACCTTGGTGATACTGGGCCTTGAACCCCCCAACCTTCAGTAAACTAGAGTCTTAACCACTGAGCTCCCACCTCCCTTTTATTTAACGTTTAGTGTGTTTGTATGTAGACGACAATCTTATTTTAACAAAACCATATTCGGGACATATTATCTGAACATTTTCCCATTTATTTGTCATTTCTTGCCAGACTTTTGGATTCGATGAAGGAGAGAGAGAGACTAACAGCTTATGTTTACTTGTGTGAGCTAGCGAATAAATCTTGGATTTGTCCACTCCTGTACTTGTATCATGTCAGTCAGAGTGGCACCTCTTTACTACTTTAAACAGCTAAAAACATCCAGTCAATTGCCAATGCTAGAATCATATGATAAAGCAGAGATGAGAAAGGTCTACAAAACAAAAAAAACCTGTTGGGTCTAAAGCTTAGCTGCACATTCTGCATTTCTCTGACACGCTAATATTTGTCTCAGTGTGATATTTTTGGTACATAAAAAGGTGGCTGCCTTTAAAACAGAATGTTCTCCTATTTACTGCTCACTATAACACCATCCCACGATGCAACATGATGTGCTGCTTAGCTAATATGAAAGAACAATTGGTACATGGAAAACTCTAGTTTCCAAGTTACAGTTGCTAAGGTCGTTATTAGCACACGTATGTACACATGGACACACACTCATACACACATTCCTCCCAGCTTTAAAGAATAGCACACAAACACACACACTTGTGCTGTTTGAGCATAGCTGTGTTGGCATGCTGCAATTTTTTTCCCTTTTTTTTTTTTTTTTTTACTGTTGACTTTAGTGCTCATGACTTTGTTTCAGTTTGCTGAGCATAAAAACACACTTCCTGCACTAAAGGTCACTGAAACGAGGTACCCCCTGACTTCATGTATGTTTATATCCCTTCACTGTCACATCAATTCCAATTTCATCATCTTCGATACCAAGTGCTGAAAAAACTTGGCCATTTTCTTTCCACCAGTCAGTTCACTATTATACAACAGCTACCAACCAGTTAACTAAAATGTTGTCGTTTATTATTGATAAGCAGTAAAATGCAGGCAGTGTTATTTGTCTACATGTACACCTTCAAGTGGGGTAACTCCTGAACATCTTTATGGTTTACACCTAAATTGCAATGATGCCATACATATATATCAGCTAGATTTTTACTAAAGACAAATTGAAGGCATGGAAGTCTCTTGATGCTTACTTTCTTGCTTGTGGGCACGTTCTAGACATATTATTTTATTATAATAAGATGGTGAACAGTGTAATAAAGTAAGTCTGCCCATTAAAGAACATAAGACACCTCAGTAAGACTCTTCCAACCTAAAGGTTTTCCTCTAGCTTGTAATGTTCTCGCGTGGCATCTGGAGGCACAACCATTTCGGTGAAGATTCTCAAGAATGTTTCTGCATTTTTCTTTTCAATGTCTCCAAATGACAATGTTGGGTGGTGTCATTTAGTACACCACCCCCATATTTTGATTCCCTTTATACATAATTTAGTGTTAATGATAGATTGTGAGATGTTAAGTTAAAATGGCAAGAAAATAGTTGTGAATTTAACGGTCTTTTACACAGAAATAATAATCCATGAAGTCAAAATCCTAAATAACAACATACTATGAAATTTTTACTATAAAGTTTTAATGCAAAGTGCTGGAAGGGGAACAGCGTGAATACGAACAGAGGGAAAAGAAAAGCTGAAGGGTATGATGCGAGACAGATGGTCCAGGATGCAAGGACTGCTGCAGGGTATGACCACACACAGAGAGAGAGAGCAAGAGAGAGATAGAGAAAGAGAGAGAGAGAACACCTATTTTTTCATAATTAGCCATGATCTTGAAAAAAGATGAAGAGAGAAGGAGTTGAAGAGAGACGGCGCCCTCTCTAACTTCCAGGTACAAATGGGTAAACAGTCGACTCTCAAAATCTTCCAGAGGGACATTTTTGATCCACACACAAACACACGATATCTAACACAATAAACACCCTGAGAAGTGCATCGTATGCTACTGGAGGGAAAACTTTGAGTTTGTAATTCGGTGATACTCAGAGGGCCCGTGCTGCACTGGTCTGACTGAACACACTTCAAACGAATTCACAGAGGATAGATTCCAGCAAAGAAGCACTGCACAACCCCCAACTCCAAGAAAAGATAGTCTGTGTCTTTACATAACTCAACACAACACTCTAAATCTCAACAGAGAGAGTGTGACTGTCATTTGGTTTGCTTTAAGTACAAAGCAAATCTGCAGGTATGTAACAAGGAGCTTTACTGCTGAAGAAATAAGAATCATCTGTTTCTGATATATAAAAAAAAAACTAGTTCACATACACTATATGGACACAAGTTTGTGGACACATGACCATAACATTCCTATGTGATCCCCATTTGCTGTTATAAGACTCTCCACTCTTCCGAGGAGATTTGTGCCCATTCAGTAGTAATCAGGCAGGTATCAATGTAGGTGAGGTGAGGAAACATGCAGTCTGGAGTTCTATAGAAGGTTATTTAAGATCGTCCACACTCTTCTAATCCATTGTTATGCTGGCACAAGTTTGGGACTCCATTGAAGGGAATGTTTTATGCTACCCCATCCAAATGTCCATCTTCAACATTGTGGTAACGACATGTGCCTGTAAAAAGTCAGGTGTCCCAATACTTTTGCCAATATAGTGTACATACATTCATTCATTCATTCGCTCAAGTTTCTATCACCCTCCCTCAATCGACATGCCCAGCTTCAAAACTTCGGTTCTGATGCGTCTCTTAATTATGTACAAAATGACCAAGAATTTGGCTTTTTTTAAACAGTTTCCCTGTTGGTCTTTCTGCAGATAGATGTGCATTCTAGAAATTAAAATTGACAGTACTCCAAACACAGCCCTGTAAACTGATCAGGCATGATCAGGGACCCTTAGGAGAGACTGCCTAAGCCAGATTCTTTCCTGCCCCCCTCGCAGACCTTCACGCCATGTGGCAACCACACCACTTGCCCTCCGCCTTCTCTCATTTCCTCACACATTGGCTTGCTAATCCCTTGCCATACCCATGCCAGCCAACTGTCAAGCCACAGACAGATGCCATTCTGAGTCTTACCGCTGCTTGCTGTGCTGCCAGTCCTGACCTCTTGGTGGACCCCTGTCTGGAGCTCAGCCTCTTCCAGGACTCGGAAAAACGCCCCCTGCTGGTGGGGCGGCCCGGCCCTTGTGCCTCCTCACGGGTGGTGTTCACCCTGAAACCCTCTCTTCTTCCTTCCCACTTGCGCTTGGTCATGGCCTTGAACGGCGAGGCGCCGTTGGAACCGGAATCTGGAATCGTTTCGAAAAGCAGTCTAACACTTTTATCTTGTTAATTCTTTCCCTGAAGCTGGCTTAGGGGTGTTACAGCATCCCACTCTTGCTCCTTCTGTCTCTCCTCATTCCCCTCCTCTTCTTGAGAAAGAGGGGGAAAAGATGAGATGAGTTTGCTTTCCGCACCCTGTTGCATGTGCCACTGCTGCCTCGGTTATCGTTTCAGACAGAGGGAGAGAAAGAGAGAGAAGGGAGCATGTGGTTGAGAGTGTGTGTGTGTGTGTGTGTGTGTGTGAGAGAGAGAGAGAGAGAGAGAGAGAGAGAGAGTCCTGGAAAGTGAGTGTATGTGTGTTTGCAGGCTTGCCAGTTAGGTAAATTTCCTCTCGCCTCAGCCTCCCGATGGCTTCAAATTGAGCGGGCAAAGACGATCTCCACGTTTGAGCAAGTCACTCGTGATCCAAGTGCAGCATCCCACACTCTTTCTCTCCACCCTCATTTACGCTCTCTCTCTTTCCCTTTCCCTTACTCCCCTCCCTGCCACTCCATCGGTTCCTCAGGGTAGTTTTTAACCCGCATATTGCTTTGCCATCCCTTACACGGATCCAAGGGGTTCTTCACAACAGATGCTTGGAAGCTTAATGTTTCCAGTTCCATAAGGTTTCTGCTTCGTTGTTTTCCCGACCGGTCTCCTTTGCTTCCTCCTGTGTCTCTGTTGCTTTTAATCGTCACAAGAATGCAATCCAACCATTTGTAAAGCTAGCAAGACTTTCCCTGTATTAAAAAAACCACTGGATACCGATTGCGTAAAACAAATCTTAAGCACCAAAGTTAAGACCCTAGACTGGGAGTTGCCTAAAACAGAGGCCCTTCCAGCCAAGACGTCTCTCGTAGTATTTATCGATGAACACTTCTTCTGCCGTCACAATTCATCGCCGTGTAAGACGTTCTCAAAAACTCCCAAAACTCGCCTACCGGTTGCTATTATTACCCGAACGGGTCTCTCAAGACCTCCTGGCATTACCTTCTGAAAACAGAAACGACTCCCTCCATTGGGATTGGTGCTGTGGTCTCAGATAGCAACAAGGCAGGGAGGGAGGGGTGAGCTGAGGGGTTTTTCCTCATCTCTGTAACATTATAGTTGATACTTATATTATTGTATACAGATATGCAGAGATATAAACAGAGAAGGGAGCAAAGCAACTGTTTGCAGTTTGTATTGTATTTTTATCGGAATGAGAAAAAAAATTGTCAAGAGAATTTACCCCTGCTTTTCCATGTTTCAACAAATATTATATGTATACTGTATTTCATAGCCATAAAATCCAACCCTACCAGATGAATAACGTCTGTTCCGAATCCAAATAGCCAATTGTCTGGAAGCAGCACAATGCATATAATCCAATGGGGTAAAGTATTTGAGTAAATGGTCTTCGTTACTGTAGTGTATTTCTTTTATTTTTTTTACTACTTTTTTAATGAGTCTGAAAGATATTCACTCTCCAGTCCACTACATTTATGGTTCAATAGATGGTTCATATTTTAACTGGCAATGACCAAAACCAATTTCATTTTGCACCTCTGTTGACGATGTCATCAAGGGTCAACACTCTCCTACCTGAATCTGCTGCCCTGTGAGCGACATTATAGCTCTGCCGGCCTTATTTTCAAACCAATAAGTGCTAGAATAAATTTAAAAAACTTTGAGAACCCGCATTTGTTGAATTTGTTGAAGACTGAGAGCTGCATAGAATCCCAGTTAGCTCGGAATATTTGTTTTTACTTTATTTGAAACGATTCACTCTAATTGTATTTGTCCATTGAATACTAATGGTTCTTTTACTATGTAACATGATTCTGTAATTGTATTTGTTAATTAAAGATACATTTTTCAATGATTGCTTTGCTGCTTTGAATTTTTTTTTTTACCGACTTGTTTGATATCTGTTTCATTCTGGCATGTTAAAGAAGCTGTTGTGTTGATGGTTAATGCAGTGCTGAGGTGTACAATTTAATTGGTATTTTAGGAAATAAAACCTCACAAATCAACTGTTTTTATAAACATGTGACTTGGTGTTGAGGAGTAGTGCATGTTGGAGTCAAAGATTCAAGTCATATTGGAATTAGTGACTTCTAAGTTTCGCGGTAAGTTGGCTTTACTTTTACACTTCTGATATAATCAAGCCGACATCAGAATGGGGAAATAGTGTGATCTCTGTAACTTTGACCACACTGGCAACCATCTCTACATAGAATGCTACAAAAACTTCCAGTGAGCAGAAGTTCTGTGAACTGAAACGATTTGTTGATGAGAGAGATCAGAGGACAATAGTCAGGCCGGATTGAGCTGACAGGAAGACTAAAGTAAATCAAATAAACACTGTACATCTGTGGTGAGCAGAAAAGTATTTAAAAATGCACACTTAGAATCTTTAGGCTGTAGCAGCTGAGGAACAGGAATCTCATGCAACAATGTTCACCGAGACTGGACAGATGACCACTGGGGGAAAAGTATTTTTTTTTCTGAACTGATTACGTTAAAGATCAACCATTTAACCAATAAACCCTTCAACACTTCAACATACACATTACAAATAAGCTGGGAATAATCTCCCCGAGATCCTTCTCAAATGTCAGCTTGAATATTAAGACATTTCCAGGCTACAATGTTGATGTGATGAGATTTCATATATCGGGTCATAAAGCATTTCTTTCAGCGCTGCGTTTACGAGATTCAATAAGACTCATAAGGCATTGGCAATAAAGGACTGACTCACACATCATCTTGCCTTAGCTACAGGAGGTGTCTGTGTGTGTTTGAAGATTTGGAAAGTTTTGTTTTCTAACCTGTGTGAGTAACCTGCTGCTAATCCCTCGATGACGGTCTAATTCATCTCACTTGGAAGTCATTTTACTTCAAGAAAACAAAAAACTGTGGTTGTCAGAGCCAAGAATACAAGACCAAAACAACAGCTAAGCTCCCTTTAGTGATGTTGGTCAGCTGCCATAAGAAAAAAAAAAAACTGGCGTTTGGCAATGGAAGTGTTTAGTCAGAAAGCAATTTTCGAAAACCTGTTGATCTTCCAGCATAAGAAATATATTATCTGCTGAATAAAAGGCACTCAGGATCGACAATGCCAACAGGAAGCTTTGGACATTTTTCCTACCTTCATGTCGGTGCCGTGAGACTGCAGTACTCTTCGGCTTTGGGGTTTTCTTTTCATCGGATTTCGTTCTCTGGTGGATTGAGAGAGGAAAATGGCAAATTATTTTGTTTTGCTTCAAAAGGCCAAAGTTATTTAAATAGCAGAACCTTCGATGATATTGGAATATGTAGAAGTAAAGAAGGGGTTTGAAACAGAAATCCTTGCAATCCTGGTTCAAAATGTCTAAAGCGTTATATTTAATGAATAACCTGGCAAGAAAATATGTGTATTGCAGTTTTTGCATTGAGGATTCCTTGACATATTGAGAAATCTACTGCATTACGACATTCACAAACACGAATATGACTGTGGTTCACTAATATAACGTTACTTCAGGAGTATAACTAATGTTTTCTCCTATAACATTAAACCTGACATTGTTATTGCTTGTCTTAGATTTTCTTTCTTCCTCTCTTTTCTTTAAATTTGTTGCAGGAAGTCGTTTACAGTCAACACCAGCTTCCCGATTTCAAGAGGCAGTTTCTGAGGCAGTAAAAGATGGTTGTCAATACTTCTTAATACTCTTACGATCGTGGATTTTCAGACAGTGTCAGACATTCTACGACCTACGTCCACTGACTAGCCAATAAAATTGCGAAATAGCTAGCATCGTAGCCTACAATACAATAGGTGTCATCATTGCATAGTCTACCAAAGTTGATCACTTCTAGTGATTTGTAATCCTATCATATAAGATTGCTATACACGGTGTATAAAATGTATATGTTCTTGTCACCTTTTGGTTTCATTTTCTAATTCTAATATTTTAACAATTTGTTTTAGGTGTGTCTGTGTGTGGTCAGTTTCCACCCACATTCACTGGCATTACTAGAATTGTGTTTCAGTACGCGAACAGTGTGGGTGTTACACCTGGGAGTGCTCGATCCACTTTCCCTTCGTCTTTTTTTTTTTTTTGTACAATTTTCCCCCTTTTTTTTCGCACTTCCCTTCATCTCTTTCATCACTCACATTCTCTCTCTCTCTCTCTCTGTTGGGTGCATGACCCTCGACCTCCATTGCCACTTTATTTCTCTGCAGCTCCTCTCCCTCATTATACAGTATCTCTCCTTTTTCTGTCATTTTTCCTCTCTTACCTAGCACACAAATACACACACACATACACAGTTGTCAGGTGATCAGCCCTCCGAGCTCAATTATCTGTCGAGGACTCAGACAGTACCGTTCTGCACTGACGTTAATTACAAACTGTGCTTTCCTCGCTCTGTTTTAGATTCGGCGGTCGTTTCGGTGTTAAGGAATTTGTGTCATCCACGAGCACACAATCCACAAGCTTTAAGTACGATTGCCTTATCTTTTCCTAACAGCCAGTCTAATTGGCACATCCTTTTGATGAACGATTAAAGAGGTTGGGGCTGCATTTTTGAACAGTGTACAGCCATCAATAATTCAGGGGCCGCACCGACAAGGCGGCATGTTCGCGCAAGCCTGTGATGAAACCATTCCGATTGCAAATGAAATTGGACACAGTTGTTTTTCTCACTTGCTGATTTTCAATCAGTTGAGCTCTGATTGTCTTTCGGGTTATTATATAAATGTATATACAGTATATATTTTTTTCTTTCTTTCTTTTTTTTCTTCAAGTTCCTAAGAATATTTATTTGATAAATAAAGCATGCAGAGTTCAAAAGGTCTGAGTCCATGATCGGCAGTTCTGAAAGAGTGGTGACATGAATTAGAATGAAATATATAGCAATGAATAGTAGTTATTGGTAAGTAATTGCTATTATATTGTAACATGCACATATATGTCAACAATGCACATTTAGTTTCTTTATCAGCATTGAACAAGGTCATCAAATATCTATATTTTATACTGTAAAAAAAAAAAAAAAAAAGAAATGAAATTCAGGCTCTTTTTTAATTAATGAATACAAATCATTAAATGACTAAATTATTTGTACCTTTTTTTTTTACACAAAAAACTGTGATTGTTTATGTTTCTTTTGTTTCACTTAATGGGATCGTTTTCATTTAATGAAAATGTAAATAAAAAAAAAATAATAATAATTTATTATTGTTTTTCTTTTTACTATTCAATAAAATACTTAACTTATGGCGATAAAGGAATTATGAAAGCATCTACGGAAAGTATCCTTACATGCATCTGGTTGACACACCACGATGTAAGATCTTTGATATAAAACAATGTCTAGATCTGTACAAAGATTTGGCTCCTAAAGTTTCCCAAACAGCCGAATTTTTTCACAAATGACATATTACTACTCAATGGGTAATACTAGACGTTCTGAGTTTGAGATATAGTACCCAATTTACAATATAAGCACAAAGTAATTGCTCATAAGGACCACTGTAGCTCAAAGCGTGAAAAATTCTGCAGCGATTTGATACAACCATTGAAAACTAAATGCCTAATAAACTTTTGACAGGTTTCCATTTTTCAAAAAAAATGCTCACGTCGTGCTCGATTAATGACGTATATTTACGAGGTAACACTCCTCCCAACACTTCGTGATCGTCTCAGATAATTAGATAACTACTTCATTTTGCAACGACAAAAACCAACACATTTAGAACCGGACCAGTGAATACCAAAGTACAAAAACCTGAAAGATTTTTTTTTTTTTTTTACAAATTTGTATTTTCTGGCTTGGAGATCATAACGAATAGGTTTTTAAAAGTTGTCATGGCAACAAATCTATACCCATAAGTCGTTGGTTTTATAGTTTGTTTCTATGACGGAAATGCTGGTGTTGGTGTGAAACAATTTGTCATTTAAACATTTAAACATTTGTCATTTAAACATTTTGCCTCAGGAATTATTCGAGTGTAATATCAGCAGCAGGGTATGGAATTATACGGATTTGAATAAAAATAAAAAATAAAATAATTTTGACATTCCTCATTGGAAGTCATGTGTACAAATATGTGTGTTTGTGTGTGTATGAGTGGAGGAGAGGGAGAGAGAGAGAGAGAGAGAGAGAGAAAGAGAGATAGAGAGACGCTCGTATCTTCGTTGACATTTTCAGTCAGGCTGCTGACTCACAACATAAATACACATCATAACCAATTTTCTGCTTTAGTCATGGAGCTAAAAGGGAAAGTCTTAGGATGGAGTGATTTCTCCTCAAGACGAAGCATATGGTAGAGAAACCCTCATTCTAATCACACAGCACATTGCCACAGATGGTGAATGAATAACAGCTATCATTTATTTACCGCACACAACAGGGAAAATCAACGATGGTTAATCAACAGGAGCAGATTTTCTTTTGACCCAACTGTGAATTCGACACGGCGCGTGACTCATCCGGGCGAATTGCGTTACTCGAGTAGCCAAGTGCAAACAGCAAAAATAATTCATATTTTTAAAAAAAAGCAGAGATTTTTTTTTGATGATTTACGCCCAGTTGTTTTTTTTAATATATTTAAACTCAGACTACCTACCAGTATCAAAGTCCTTCTTTTTATTTAATATTCACGAGTCTCTCGTGAATCCCACACAAGGTCCTAGAAAAGAGCGAGCGAAATGGCAGCAGGTTTTGTTTAAAGGCCACAGGTCACGGCCTCGCTGTGGCGACTCGGAAAAATTGTTTAAAAAAAAAAAAAAAAGTTCACGCCGACCCCATGACACTGGCAGGTGTCCTTTCGACTCGGCGTCACGTCCGATCGTGAAAAATACCAAGTTTAAAAGTGTCGACTCCTTCTCTTCATCTCCATCACAACTTCAACTGGAGTTGGCCCATTCTACTGTACAGTGAACGTGCTGAGAAGGCCGCAAAATCTTGCACCGGAGATGGAAAACGAAGAAGAGAGACAGGAAAGGAGGGATGAAGCTGAAAGAACGTGTGTCACGCGTCATTGGGAGGTGGCACCTGGGCAGCACATGGGCGTTTAACACCCAGAGAGGGTGCAGGGGAAGCCGGCAAGGGGGGGAAAAGCCACAACCTCGGTATAGGTTGCTAGGTGAGGGAGCCATAAGCACTCCTGTTTGGAGGAGGACGGGCTAATGATGTCAAATAAAATAAAGCAAACAGTCGGAGGCTAACGAGTGCTAATTTGGATCGGGTGATGAATAAATGACGAGCTCCCTGCTGACCTGTGAGAGAAGGAGGATAAGTGGGTAAGAGAGGGAGAAAGAGACGGTCTGTTAAAAACAGGGACTTGATGCAGTGTTTAAGTCCAACCAGCAGTCAATACGCAACAACGATTTTCAACAAGCTGTTTAAAATTAGAGTTGTTGTTTTTTTTTTTTATGCCCATTTTCGCATCAATTTGTTGGTCAACAAAATAGTACCAGGATATTTTCAAATTCCAATGAAACGATCAACAAATACACATTCGATAACTTCTGGACTTTTGACAGGGATGTCGTGTGACGTTATTAACATAATAACAGCCTAAAAAGGGGTCTCCTTCGAAAGAAAGAAAGAAAGAAAGAAAGAAAGAAAGAAAGAATAGAGTAAATAAATTAATAAGATATAAGGAATACATTTGGATGGAGTGATAAAAGAAGTGAAGGAATCGAGAAAACCTTAAAAAAGGTTTGTGAGGTTGAGGTTGTGACAAAAAAAAGAGGAGGATGAAGGAAGAAGGGAAGAAAGGAAGGAATATGGCTAAAAGAAAAAAGAAAGAAACAGCGTACTTGCTATCTGCCCTCTTTTACATACAGTAGTTCACAGATGGATATGATTGGCTATTGCTGACTGACAGCATACTATGATCACAGGTAGCTTCTATTAGTTTGACCGCATTTGTAAATATGTCCGATTTACGTTTATTTATGTACTAGTTCTTAACTAACTGCATTCTCTCAGTTTTAAAATATCCTTTAATATTTCTCCACCTTTCTCTCTCTCTCTTTATCGTTCTCGATTTTCTGTTCATTTCCATGCTCTGTCGACTGTAGTGCAGCCCTTGGCTTAGATTCACTTCGCTTCTAAATCCGTCGTGTCCAGAAAATTCTGGATGAACAAAAAAATAAAAAACCTCTGTGCCCTTTTATCACTGAGGCCTTATGTAAGAAGAAGAACGGACCAAAATAAAACCTTTATTTCATCCGATCAACTGCGATTTCAAAGATTTGGCAAATGCAAACTGCATAATCCTTAAATATGGAGGAGATCATTTGTGCATGTAGCGAAGATAAAAACAAACAATTTTTCTTATTTTGAACCTCATTCTAAACCTTATATTTTTGCCCAATGTGTAATTACACCGTTTAGGCTATAGATGGCGCTTCTACGCCCACTGTGGCTCAATTAGATGCTATGCGCATGCGCAGCTCATTAATTAACCCGACGTTTTCTTGAACATGAGGAATACTTTCTTCTCTGAGTCACAGGTATTGTAAAACAATATATAAAATGCTTTAAGGTTGCTTTTAATAATAAAAGGTCTTTTTTTTGTTTCAATTCCATCGTTTAGTTGTCATTTTTCCCCCGTGTAACTGTTAGCCCTGGTTGCTAATCAGTCCTGTCAGGGTCCACAGTGAGGGAAACTTCTAGAAACTTCTCCGTGTTTTAGGTGTTTAAAAAAAAAAAAAAACGAGTTAAAAATTGATTTAAATGTTCTGCAACACTTTGCAATGTGGATTTACATCGTTTTAAACTTATTAAAGAAGGTGGGAGACTAGATTGTGAGTTCTGTGGTCCAAAAAAGCTAATAAGTTACTTTTTTTCCTCAGTTTTCTCTCAGAACGGCCGCCATTTTTGTTCCATTGGTGGAGATTTTAAAGGAGTGACTGAGTGTGTTGGGAGAAAGTGTTTCTAAAGAATTGTTTAGGTTTTAAATGTTATTAAATACTTGAATTGAACTATTGAATTCTTTATTTGTCACTGGAGCCATTGATGCATTGCGGAATTGATTAAAGGTGGTGAAGAATGACATTTTTTCCAAAAAAAAAAAAAAAAAAAAGATAAAATAATTCGGGTCAGTAATAAAAAAATATTTGCTTGAATTTGGATTTAATTTGTTCATTTTTTCAACACAGCCTCAGAGAACCGCTTCATGACTTGATCACCAGTATTGAGTCTTGTCGGTTGGGGACATACACTCACTAGGGATGTTGACCAAGATCCACTGATGACTGAAGACATTTACCAATCACTGCTAGGTATGAACACACACACACACACACACACACACACTCACACAAATCCATGACCCTTACCAACTCAACGCCAGGCAGGCAGTTTTGGTTTACTGATGTAACCGGCTGGTCTTTCTGAGTCCTACTTTGTCTTAGATGCAGGTTCCCGACTAGGGCCATAACGCGCGAACGCAAGTTCGTTTTTATTCAAAATATAAATAAATCAAAAAGAGGCAAAATGAAAACCTTCAACGCACCACACATTTATTCACGACGTCCTTTCTTTCCTCAGATATAAAAATAATAAACTCTCCTGGAAAAAAAAAAATTTTTAATCATCACACATTTGTTTGCTGATGCGCCAAGTCTCAAATCGAGCCCCAAAATCAGCCACGACGCACGCATCCCGGCAATTAAAAGCGTCCGTGTGGAAACGTAGCAAAAGCTCCGAACATTTTTCGAACATTTACAATATTTTGTCTCCCTGCTCCATGTTGTGTTTGGTTTCGCTAATAATATGATTGATCCTTTTTTTTTTTCCCCATTAGTTAATAAAAGGTACATTGACGTCAGATAGAAATGTGCGATTTTGTTGGGATTAATCGCAATGAAATATTCGAATCTTTTGACAGCCGTAGTTCTGACGCATGAAACTCATGGAAATATAGTGCTGGCATTTGAGAAATATGAGAAATTTTGCACTCTGGTTCTCTGGGACTGTTGATATTTCAATTTCAATTTACTTTAGCGTTAATTAATATCCGCCTGTTCCCTGGTGGGGGCGCTGCTCAGGGCTGCACGAGTTGGGGTTGTGGGTTATATTGCGATATGCGATTGCGATATAGTAAATGAAATCATGAGTCCACTTGGTTGGTTATCGAGGAAATCGCGTGTGGGAAACCGGAGGTTGCCAGGTGACAGTGCGCCGGTTATGTTTTGGCATTGAGGAAAAGAAAGTGGCAGGCAAAAGTGAATGAAAAGTAAACGAAAGCTCTTGTCTGTTGAACCACCTGCCTGCTGTCTCTTTCTTCCAACCCGGAACCAGCAAGATCTGTTACAGAATTGTCATATTGCCACGCGATTCACTTTAATTCAGCGAATCTTGCACAGTTCCTCCCTCTCTGCTCAGTGCTGGTGATATTAATATCCCAATATATCACCTTGTTTACAGTGTTGAAAAATATCGTCTCGCAGTATCGTTAGTGTATTGTACCGCCAGATTTTCTCCGGTACACAGCCGTGTTTACATGCTCGTTACCAGATCCGATAAGCCCTCCAGAAGGGTTCCAGTGAGTTTAGCACTGTTTTGTTTTGCCTCATAGAGCCTGTGTTGTGTCCACTCGGAGTTTGGCTTGGGAGCAGTTTGCAGATTTGTATAATTGTTTATTGATTTAGGAAACACACACGCACCCTCCTGCTGATAAAATCTACCATTTGTACGCTGGCAAGATCAAATTCCTGCCAGTAAAGTGGATGTTCTCCCACATGCGGTTGATTCTTATTGGTTATCCAGTGATGTGGAACATCGAATACAGTGTGTCCGTGTTAACACATTAATATAAGTTATGATGATGATGAGCGTTAATATAAACCTTTGCAACGTTGATTTACATGCAGGACTACCGTCCGAGCTGCTGATCAAAATATGCAAATTCAAAAGTGCTCTTTTATAATGCATAATTTGGCATTATAAATGCTGTATAGTGATCCAGCAGAGAGTTCTTGTCTCTTTTATGACGGAAATCGTTAAATCTCTGAATAAAAAAAAAATCTTCCAATCAGTTCTGAAGTGTCTATATAATTGTAGTTAGTGGCAACATAAAAGCAGAAAGGAAAACTCGCTTACTGCGATATCATTTCGGTCCTTTCCCGAAACATTTCAAAGATGCCGTCGAGAGTGAAACTGGTGGCGATTGTGCCTAGTGATTTCCATAATTAGATGACTCGGATACATTAGCGTGGCGAGATGAAATGAATCAAGAGAGGCAAAGTGAACGTGAGTGAGCTGAAGCTTTTAAAACGATGCCAAAATCCAATCAACACTGAGTGTTTTTCTAACCACCTCAAAAAAAAAAACAACAACAAATAAAAAAATCCATAACCCATCAGAGGCCCAAATGGAGCAACGCCGAACCCGCATACGAGGAACGGCTCTATGGCAACAGGCAATAAAATCCATCACCTATAAGCCCCATCACTGAACAGTGTATCAACAATAATTCTTTGGAAAACCCAACTTGTGATTTAGAGAATCACCAGGTCATGTAGTGGATACAGTTCGCTGCAGACAAGATGAGTCAAGCCTGGTATGGGAGCGTGGCATCAGGCCCATGTTAACTGTGTCTACATTTCCAGCTGGCATTGTGCTACTGACTCACGGCGCAACCGTAATTGGAACAGGCGCTTTCCGGGGCGAAGGAAAAGGATTCCTAGAGGTTCTTGATAGATTCACGTAGGGCTGAAATTCTCAGCTCAGAAAACAGTTACACAGTGTTGATACTGCCAACTATAGCTAGCATAACACACACTCATATCCCGCATACTCACATGACTCTGAAAGCTTTGCTAAGACCAGGGTCTTGTTAGTTATGATGACAACACAGTCAGAGGCGTTTGACCACATGAGACGTGTCTCACTCACACACAGACTCATACACTCCTGAATGCATGCAGAAGCAAAATGTAAGGTGGTGTAAAGTACATTTATGTGTACATTTCATTCATGTTTCAGCATTACTAGAAAAAATAGTTGTTTATAACGATTTTGATGATTCTGATTTGTGTGTACTGTGTATATATATATATATATATATATATATATATAATATATATATAATATGCATATGCGCTGGGGAAATGCTGTCCAACCCTACCTGCTCCTATGTGAAAAGTAATTGCCCCCAAATTCCTCCACAGCGATGCGAAAGGCTCATTGGCAGTTATCACGAAAGCTTGATTGCAGTTGTTGCAGCCAAGGGTGGCACAGTCAGTTATTAGGTTTGGGGGCAATTACTTTTTCACACAAGACCAGGCAAGTTTGGACAACTTTTTTGTTCCCTAAAGAAATAAAATCATTAAGGGAAAAAAAACATTTTGTATTTACTCGGGTTATCTGTGTGATAGTAAAATTAGCTTGATGATCTGAATAAAAAAAAAATAAAAAATAATAATAATAAATAAATAAATGTGTAATAAATATATATATATATATATATGTGGACTTGCCTCTCTTCTTACCTAAAGTGAGAGAAAAATGAGAGGCAGCAAATATTTTGAACTTTTTGTGGACTTGCTGACAGGACTTTGTAGTTTTGTCCTACACAGAAATAATTCCGTGATGCTCTATGAATATGATTGTAATTCGATGGCTAATTGCTGTTGTGTTAGAGGAAATAAAGCGCTTGTGCCATTATTGGAAAATCTTCGACTTCAGAAAAGGGAAAAACCCCTGTAGATTGTGCCATTTAAAGCCGACCAGGAATCTCCTGCACACATGAACTCCGAGATCCTTAGCGGGATAATTCCGATTTATTTTTTGGAGGATTAACGGAGTAGTTTGTGTGTTTTATTAAATCCTTGGCTGACATTAGAGGTGGCGGCATTTACATTACCCCACCAAGTGCCAGGGCTATGGGAGGTCGTCGCCATGGCAGCGCCCCCTTATCCTGCTTTCAGGGCCACTTAATTATTCACAACCCCATGCCTGGGCTAAGCAGGAACATCCTCGACTGCTGCACCACACACACACACACAAAGTACAAAGTACAAAGTAAGCTATATTCACCAGCATAATAGAACAAACAGACTAAACAAGCTTCCTAATAACCCTGATGTCCTGATGTTAGTATGTATGCAAAAATGTGGGGCGAAATCCCCGGATACTCATTACTAGTCAGTAGAACATTGTTTGCATGAGAGACAATTGGCCATATTACAAACTTGAAGCAACATTGCATGAATATTAAATGTTCAAGTTTAGGATCCATAGTCTATCCATTTAGTTTTTTTTGTATGCCTCTGTTTTTCACAAGGCAAAGCAAAGATCTATAAAAACAAATAAAATTAAGTGGTAAATCTATAACAATCTATCTATAGTACATTATTCAGCTTTATTAGCAAACCGAGCTGTGTCAAGCATGTATAGTAAAATTGTCCATATATGCACTGCAGTATTCCAAATTGCAGACTGTGTTGTTATATGGAATTAGCCAGAGTTACACACATTGCTAAGTGAGTAAAATTCTGACTTTAAATTCCAGTGCATTCATCTTGCATGATATTGGGTAGCAAGTTCAACATTCGTCTTCATGTTTTGAACTGTAAATATGCTTTGAAATATGGAGCATATTTTTTCCCTTTTTTTTCCCCCCTTTATAGAAATATATAGGAAATCTATAATTTATAGGGTTTAAAATCTGACACTTAATAATAGTAATAATAGTGTTTAGTAATAATGATATGTACTATGGAATAGATTACATAACTACACCATGTAGTCCCTGGGTTTAGGGCAGTGTAATCAAACACGATTTAAAACCTTTCACCTGACAGCAAACTTAATTTGGCCATAATCCCTGAAAGACATGGTGTGCCTTTTGCTTTAATATTGGTTCCTGGAGAGCTTTGATTTAAGCCTTAATTACAGTCAAGAAATGTGTGCTGGGAAGTGAAACACTAGTTTTGTTCAATCAGAACTGACTTTTCCTTCCTTTTTTATTTATTTATTTTAAAAAGGAGCTTTTTCATTATAGCTATACAAATGAATTTTAGTGTCGTTTCAACAAAAGCACCGGTTTATCTATAACCTGCAGGAGGCTGGTTTGTCAGACTGTATGGGTTTTTACTAAACTAAAGCCTGATTGACACTTTTACTATTTTATTAGCCTGCATTAGAACACTTCGACACAAAGGCACAAAGCACCACAAATGCCCTCATGCCAGGTACTAGCTAGTGGCATTACTCTCAATGTTGGTAAAACATATTATTGCTGGCAATATGGAGTCCGCTGTTTTGCTTAATTGTAGCTAAAAAACTGAAAGAAAAGTGTCCTATTTTCAGTTTACATCAGGATTTTTGATTCAAGCCATTTTACTAACATATACAATACTATTAATATTAAAGACTACACCAGTCTAATAGTTAACTTGGAAAAGATATATTGGGGGACAAAAAAAAAAGAAAAAACAACAGAGGGGGTAGTGTGGCATGGATCGACATGAAGCAGAGCTACTTTTACTGCTCTTTTACACCACCACTGGTCGACAGTTCCAACACTATTTATATTTGTAATTATTTTTTTTTTTAGCTGTTTATATTTCAATTTCATGTGTGGAATGTCTGTAAATTGTATGTTCCTGGTATTGCTTACATTATAGCAACACATTGTGAATTCTGTACTCCTCTGCTCCCATCACATAAGTATTAATCCCTTCATACCAGGAACAAGGAAACAAGAGCTTTTTTTTTTATGGATATGCTTCGACTCAGACGTCGTGTCATCAAAATTCGATCCATGTTCAAGTTGCTAAGATCCTTACTCTTGCCCTTTTTTCTGCTTCCAACACATCAACACTGAGCGCTGACTGATCAACTGCTCCCTAATAGAGCTACCTTTGATAGGTGCCATTGTAAAGAGATAAGTGTTATTCACGTCTCTTTTCTTTTTTTTCAACGTTTCATGACAGGATGAAGGTCAACAGACTTAGAAACTCCCACTAACTCAGATGTCAGTGTCTGGGGCCCTACCAGGTTAAACATGTAAAAAATATAAGATTCAGACTGCATGTGGGGGAATGTAGCTGCCAAAGCAAAACACCATCACCAGGCGAAATGTAAGCAACGAGGTCTGATGGAGCCGAAGCGGACCGCCTGTCAACATCCATTCAGGAATTAATAAATCAAATTAATAACTCGCTCTGCAGGCTACGCACGCCTCGGAGGTAATACAGAAGGATAATTTGGTCTGAATTGAAGACCTGTTGTGTCCTGTGCGACTGAGAAAGGGGGAGAGAAGAGATTCCTTTTGAGAAAGACAAACCACTCTGCCCCCCAGTGGTGATCCTAAATACTAGTTATTTTTCCTTCTAAAGGAAACGCATGCAAACCCCTCAGCCTATACATTTGTGTCCTTAACACTACCAAGTGTCGTTTTAATATTTCACCAATATAAAATGCTACACTACTTGTCACATCCATTACTTTGAAGATTAGTAACATTTAGTAATATTAGTGCATGTTTCCATTGAATTTATTTTTAAGTATTGTATATGCAAGTGGCATTTAGTGGTAATCATTTCCAAAACACTTATGTCCCTCTAGTGCAAAAAAACATTTAACAGTCCTGGGCATTAGTAAGTAACAAGGGTTTATGTCACATAAGGAACGGTAAGATTCCCATCGGCATCGGCATAAAAGTTAACGTTGTGGAGCATCGATTTCGAAAAAGTGTGCATCAGATAGAAGCTGGCATTTGTAACATCAGTTAAAATCTAATTATTTATATAGAATTATTAGTCGATTATTATTAAAAAGTGACCTACATTTAATATGTAGATCGATTTCTTCTCGCTAAACTGTTTCTCGAGCGCGTTCCCTCAGCACCACTGCTGCTACGTTTATGACTTATCACAACACTACGGAGACCGAGGCGTGTCCTGAGAGTCACATAGAATACAGATTAACATGGCAGAGGTAGAGCTGCATCTTCCTGGAGACAGAACAGGAAAAAGAAAGGGGGGCAGTGTGAATAGATTTCATAAAACTTTATTCTCGCCTTCTGTGGACAGAGACATTTCTTGACATGTAAATATGCTGCATTTGGATAAGAACAGAGCTGCAAGTACAGGAAAGCGGTCCTGTATGATAAGCAACCTGCGCTTTCTATAACTCGTTTCAACCACAGATGAGTTATCCTCCTTGGCTTTTTTTATCAGCTGTACTATAATATTTAGTTAATTTCTGTTACAAATAAATAGTATTATAAATGTCTGTGTAAAATTATACCAGAAATGCTAACTCTTGTTAATTTCAATGGCCTCTGCACGTCACTTACAAGGATTTTCTTTTTATTAGCATGACCTAGTCATACCTCGGATGGCTCTAAACTGTTGGATATTCTAAATATGGTCATAAATCGGATAAAAAAAGATGCAGACCATCATTTCTAAAATACAAAAGTGTCTGTAATTACATTTCTACTAATAAATACTTAGGGGGACAAAACCCTAAAATATCCCACCGTGCTAAAAACTGTAAATAAAACACGTTTACAAAAATGACATGAGAAAGTATAAATGTTTATCAAAATTTCAGCACAAAAGCAATAATATAGAAAACAGAAACTCAGCATTTGAACATTTAAAAAGTATAAGTAATACTTGAAAAGGGGGCAAAAGGCACTCGTATATAATGTCAAGTCCTCAAACCGGAGCAAGCTTCTTTATACCTTTTAACAATAACACCGATCAAAAAAACTAAAGAAAAAAAAAACATCTATCACAACTATTTTTAGCAATACAGTGGTTAACAAACAGGCAATTTCCCTTAAAGCAATACGGACAATTCGGCAATTTCATTTACGATAAAAGGAACACTGAAAACATCAGAAGGTTTTATTTCCGATCTGGCATGAAAATCTGGGTCGTATAAAGTGCTAGATTTCACGCTCCAGCACAGTGTATTATATTCTAAATACTGTAAAGTAGGCATGCACCAATTATCAGTTATACTATATAAATTATACACTATCACTGCTGTATCCTCACATTTAATTGGGCAGAAAAACGGTAAAATGCTGTTTATTTAACGGTATAATATGTATGCTAGGATGTTTCCTGCAACAAAACATCTGTGCCAGCACGGAGGTAAAGCTGCAACCAAGTTGTTTCTCTGTAACATGACAACCTAGAGGTTCTTTAATGAGAAGAGAGTCCAGTGCATATATTTATTGTGGACACTTTCAAATACCCTCATTTTGGAGATCCTTTTTCCATCAGCATTTCATAATACTGTACACTGAATGAGAAATCTTTGAAAAAACAGATTTTTTTCCAACTGCAGATCTTTGGCAATGATTAGCATACAAACTGTAATATCACCCTATGTCCTACTATGAAATGATGCATTAGGTGTGAAAGGTTTTTTTTTGAGCAGCATTTCTTTTATACTATACTGTCTGAGGAGAAAAATGACATACAGAGTAATAAATAAAAATCATCAACAAAAAAAAGAGAAAGATCGAATCGAACAAAACCCGAACCGTTAAGTATAGATACAGCAACGACTTTCAGGAAGATGAGCAGTTTGTGTGGACAGTGGAAAAACACTAGTGTTAGAGGAAAAGTTATTCCAATCCATTGCGAAGTCACTTCCTCACAAGTGAGCGTTATGTAGTTGTCCCATGTTGCGGATTTATTAACAGCCTGCGACCTGAGCCAGCTCTATACAGCTCTTCGCTCCTCTGTCGTATATCTGCTTGAATTTGAATGGACAGCAGAACTCTGATGTACTTTGCTGCGCTGGATTAGGCAATTCTGTAAGAAAGTAGATCTGCAGGAACAGCTTTGGTAATTACGTCACAAAATAAATACAATCTCTAGCTGCATGTTGCAGATACACTGCTAACGTTATCCTGCAATACATTCCTCGATCACAACAATCAAACATTCACACGCCATCTCTCAGAGTAGGAACGAGAACCTGAAGCACATCCACACTAATGAATGGGACTAGCCAGAGACACGGTCCGGCCACAGACACAACACTACTGAAACACCTTCAGAGCGTATGGTTAGAAGGTTTTCCCGTGCCCTCTAGTGTTTGGCATTGAATGAGGATTGAGGCAAAATTGAACTGGAACCTGCTGTAACTACCGAGGTTCATGTTCTCTTTTTTAATGAGCTCGCACTGGTGAAGTGTTTCTTCTAGCTTTTTCCAGGTTAAGTGCTGTTCACTAGTTTTTGTTTCCTGCTTGTGTCTACTGTGCAGCTGTTCGCTTTCAACTTGTTTAGACTCATTGAAGTGTTCATTTCTGTACTTTGAAATGGTTGTCCATGTCCTCTTTGTTTATCTGAATCTTTTCTGCTGACAGTTTGTTTGAATTTCCTAAAAGTGCAACACGCGGTGCCGAGGACTTGAGACAACAGCGAGACAAAACACGCATAAAAACGCACAGTGTATTCTATATAAAAAAAAAAATAATAATAATAATACCCCCATGATGTTTTGTTTGCCATAAATAAATAAAGTTCACATTCAATTGTTTTTTTTTCTCTCTCTGGGTTGTGGGGGGGTGTCGCCTGTCTTGTTCACATTGTATGGTTTTAACTCAGAGCTTTCTTAAGCAGTTCTAGATCTTTGCGCTGTGGTTCCTCCCTGTCCGGAGTGCACGAATATTCGTCTAGGGCGAGAGGGATATATTTTTCCACAACCTCTTGACCCTGATTCATCAGGAGGGAGACCCACGCCGGAGACGACAATGCTCCTTTGAAGCCAAAAAATGACAGACTCCCTGAAGGAAAAAAAAGAAAGAAAGAAAAACAGATCTGTTGGCAATCCATAGAAATGTGTTCCAAATGGCACTGAATTGCTTTTTTTTTTTTCCCCCTTCTTTACACTGGAGCCCTCGTGAGCAGACCCTGTGGCATGAAAACATGTGTCCTCTGGGGAGGAATATAAAACTGTAGAGAAAACAAACCTGTCAACTGTCTTGATGATTTATTTATTTATTTGTGGCATTTGAGGTTTTATTCTGTGCTCTCAATTTTATGCGTTTATTCTCCTGGGATGTATTTTTGTGAAGTTTAAAACCTTTCTTAACATCTCTCCGAACTTCATGAAGGCTTATGAAGGCACGATTCTAAAATGATAATTATGCACAAGACAACTTTGTGCAACCTGAACACCAGTAACCAGTGCCCAGATAGAGAACAGGATCAGCTTCACACATACAATCATTCACAACAAACCTTTCCCTTGCAGATCTGCCACTTTGGCTGCTCCCAGTGGGATGAGATACTGCGCAACACCAGCAAATCCATCAGGTTGTCCTCTTGAGGCCAGCAGGACAATCGACCTGGGAGAGGAATTAGACATTTTTAAACACTATATAGACATTTTTTATATTGTTCATTTAAATTCAATTAACAAAACTGTGGCATAACAGGCATCCACAGATTCAAGGAAAATGGGCAGAGCTGAACAAATTGAACTGGGTTGCAGGAAGCTGATTTGGGTCAGAGGAAGATGAGAGGCACAGTTATTCTCAGCTGAGAAAGTGAAGTGCTTCATATGTGGCTCTAACAGATGTTCTGCCAACCCGAGTAATTCAAGCGCTTTTAAACCCCCTCTACAAACTCGTTTGTCCTGCCTCACAACTCACCTACTTACCGATTTCTCATAAAAGTTCTAGGACTTGAAAACGGAAGTCAAATCGAGAATTGAGGCAGAAGAGCAAAAAGACTCGTTTGAGCTGATCAGATGGCTACAGTCCACTATCGGTCGACCTCTAGTATGTTTATAGAAGTGGTGGAAAGATGGGGTTGTATAGAAGTAGAACTCTTGTCAGTGTCCTGATCAATTTTAGAAGAAGAATGTACTACAAAAAAGCTTACCGTGCTGGAATTCCTGCTGCGAAATATTGCGCCATTCTGGAGTCCTGCTTCAGAAAAAACGTATTCTTGATGACTTTGCCAGTGCAGGCGTCCACTGTGACGGCGAGGAAACCCGTTGTACTGAGGTTAAATTGTTTGCTGTTTACCTATAGATAGACAGACAGAGAAATAAAGCATCTTCAGATATATAATGTAGTTTTGCTTTCTACACTACAGGTGAAAATTGTGGCAGCTCACAGTGATGAAGGCTTGCGTGTCGTGTTTCTGCACATCAGCGACACTGAGGGATTTGATCTGTGTTTGGAGGTAGTTGTTCCACGGGTCACTGGAGATGATCAGCTGCACAAAGACCAATACCAGATTATAAATGCATCTATAAGCAGTGGTCAACAACAGAAAAATAATCAACAACAGTGGAGAAATGTGAAAAGTGAATTATTTCTGTGTTTTGCTCCACTTTAATTGCAGCAATTTGCTAATGGTAATGCAAATACAGGAGATGTTACAGTAGAACATCTCCTGTATTCAGCAGAACAGGTTCGTTCTTGTTATTCATTATTATATAAGCTATAAACAGCAGCTTGTTTGAGAAATTATGTTGGACAAATCTTGAGAATCTTCACCTTTGAGGCGCCACACTTGTCGCAGGGCTTTGTGACGGCTGCAGGCATGGGCACTGTCGCCCTGGGCTCCTTGGGCTTGGCAGTAGTGAAGTTACACGTTTGGTACGTTTGTTTGCTCATGGTGGCGGTGATCTTCACCCGCTCGCAGCCTCGAGTAGAGCAGTAACTGTGGCCGTTACGGGGATGCCGTGCTCGAGTGTACAGCCACAGCAAACTGGGGAGAACAGTGAAAATCATCTCAAGTGTCATGGCTGGTGGTTATTACATTGTATATATGTTTGGTGCTGTACGATGATAGAAGGCCTACATTTAAAAGAGGTGGGAAAATTGGTGTTTCTATTAAAGGAAATCTTGATTGTTGTGTAGTTCAGTCATTTTAATACTGTTATATTGAACATCCAGCAACGTTTTAATAAGAACAAAAGACGGTGTTGTGAGCTGGACTTTGTGATCGGATCAGAGTGATCTACCAACCGCCCGGATCATGAAGCATAATCACGAAAGCAAATGAAAGCTGGATGTGTGTGTAGGTTTCCTCAGGAGTTTCCTTTAAATATAAATGTGATCAGTATTTAAAGGTATGTCTGCTTTTTCTTATATTTGATGCTGTGAAAACGAGAAAACAAAGTTGCTTTATACTTGTCAAATGTACTTTACAGCACAGAAAGATGAGTCAGGGTCAGCGATGTTACAGCCCCCCAGAGCATAAAGAGGATTGAGGGGCTATAGCTCAAGGGCCCCAAGAGTGGCAGCTTTGCGATACAGAGGCTCGAACCCCCAACCTTCCAAACAGTAACCCAGAGCCTGACCCACTGATGTAGCACAGTGGCAGGGCAGGTTAAACCTCACGCACTGATTCCTCTAGAGCTCAGTGAATATCATCCTTATTAATCAGATAATCCTGTTTAATTGAATTATACAGATAGGAATGTTCTAATTGCATTACTTTAAATACAACTTTATTTAGATTTTCACTGATGCCTCAGCACTTGCTCAAATTTAATCAGTGTGTGGAAATTGTGTTTGTAGAGTCGAAAAGTGTTCTCTGCTACATAATTGTATATTGGGTTACTAATGGGAATGTCGGGGGGGGGTACAAGTCCTGGTACCAAACTGCCACTTTTGGGGCCCTTAACCCCTTTGTGATCCAGGGGTGCTGTATCGTGGCTGACCTTGCGCTCTAGACCCCAGCTTTCTAAAAATCGATGTGATATGGGAAGAAATGAATTTCACTCTGCTGTAATGTATATGTGACAAATAAAGGCTCTTCTTCTAAAAAAGAAAACAAATAGTTTGACACACTTACCCAGTTTCCCGGTCGAAAAAGTACTTCCTGTCCTGCTGCCGCTTTTCCAGTTCAGCCAGAGAGGAGACGGTGCCGTAGTCCTCCATGCCATCGAACACGTTGTTCTGACGGTCGTAAATGTCGGACATCACCTGGAAAACCGTGTCTGAGGGGTAGCAGAGACCAAAGAGCGCCCATTCTCCTCTACAAGAACACAACACGTTTTTTTAAATATCACACCATCTGCTCAGAACGCCCTGTATCACGCTACACATGTACCGGTTCTTCAGTGCTTACGGGTCAAAGTTGGCGAGTAAGAGGACGATTTCTTTCGGTGCTGTGCTTTTCCAGTGCAGCGTGTAACTCTTGCTCAGCATCAAAACGGGCTGGTACTGCTGTGAGGGTGCTGTCTGGCTGTTAATGCCCCTTAGCACCAAGGGTTTATCAGGATACTCGTCCCTGATGATTGACAGGCTCAGGTTGGGCACGCCCTGTGTCTTTATGTACACCTAGTACAAAAATAAAATGGAGCATAAAGGAAGGGTATTTATAACATTTCTGCACTTTAGATTTTTAGCTCATGTTATTAAGTTGCATTGGGTATTATAGAAAGAACTGATTATATCAGTCCCCAATACAAGCACATCAACAGTATATAGTTTGTACAGGCTTATACAAAGATTATACCGCTATGCTATAGTTTATTATTATTATTATAAGTCAAAATTGTAAAATGAAAACTGCTGTAGCGGTACAACAGTACATTAAGTCTATGCCATGGTGTCTTGATCTATTTTTTGTTCGTCCTCACCTGAGCGTAGCGGCCGCTGCACACACACCCGTTCCACTCCGGCACTTTAACACAGTCACGATGTTGGAGCAGGAAGTTGTCTGCTCTCACCACATACGTGTCGGGGTAGCCGGTCACTGAGCCGTCCAGGTCGTGAAAGATCGAGTTTTTATCTCCGTCCAAGTCGTTATCCTCAAACCACTGACCAGGACGGCCAAAAAACGCCCTGAGGCTCACCTGGGTACGCAGGAGGTGTTGAAATGGGTCACTAAAGTCCTCAAAGGTTAACAGCAAACTGACTTTTGGGTTTCTTTGGGTCCTTGTAGTGTAGCGGATGAGTGTGTAACTGACATCTGGATTTAATTCAAACCATATTGATAAATCTTCCAGTGTTCCTTTCACAGGGATATTTATTATATGTGATATTTCTTAGATGATTAAATTCAAATGTACTTATATGCAAATTGCATTGGTCAATTTTTGTTTTTGATCCAATATAAGCAAAGTTTTGAAATCTCATTCAGTTTAGCACCAAAATATATGCAAAACATTTATTTTCACAAAATCTAGGTTTCACTACTAAAGCATGGATGATGTACAAACACCACTTAGAAAAAGGATGGACTGTGATACTGAATAGTCAAATCCTCTAGATGGCGGTGTGGATTAATTTGTTTTTTTGTGCAAGGCATTGAGTGAAATCGTTCGAACACTACACACCCATACATTTAAAACCACCTGCTTCATATTGTGCAGTTCCACTTTGTTCCAAATAAAGCAGCTCTGACTTATTTAGTATGGACTCCACAAGACCTCTGAAGGTGTGCTGTGGTATCTGATAAGGCATTCGCTTCAGATGCTTCATTGAGAGGTAGAACCTCCATAGATTGGATTGTGACGCTTAATTAGATTAAGATCCAAATAAATTACTGGCCACCCTGTACCCATGTTTCTCAAATAATTCCTGAACTTTAAGTGCATCAAGCAGTATCATCCTGCCGAAAGAGTTCGCTAGGGTATACCGTTACCATGACGGCGTGTAACTTGGTCTTTGACAGGTGTTTAAGCAGGTGGTACGTGTCAAACTAACATCCACATGAATGCCAGAACTCAAGGCTTCCCAGCAGAACATTGCCTAGAGCTTCACACTGTGTCCACTGGACTGCTGTTTTCACATAAAGCATTCTGGTGCATTTCTTTCCCAAGCCGTCCAATCCAGCAGTGTGACATTTGAGACACAAACTGTATATTAATGGCTTTTACATGTTGTTTTTATGACTCTGTGTGTATGAGAGACTTACACTGGGCAGGAAGGACAGCGAAGACAGGTTGTTCCGCGGCGTGAGCTGCCAGGCGTTTTTGAGGCTGAAGCCCACGGCACTGCTGAAACGATCCAGTGTCGACGTGTAGGACCTGAACGTGCTCTTCATCAGCCGCAAGGGTCCGTCAAAGATCTGAAACCCCCGGATGGGGAACGTCCTGTTCACGACAAAACACACCCATTTGGAAAAAAAATTCTGAAATGTTATAAAGCAGGTTTCTTTTTTCCACAGAAGAAAAAAAAAACTAACCACCCACTTTGTGGTTTTCCTGCAACTACAACAAGCTGCAATTCATCACCTGTCATGGCTTGGCATCACTCTGTTACTTTCAGTTGTCTGTGATGAAAATCTACCACCAGACTCCGTAGTTGCACTACTTGGGGACCCTGTAGAGGGTTTTCTCGCTACTAGTAGCACGACACACTGTTACAGTGAACCCGTGTTCAGCTGCCAGTGTGCCCCGAACAGGTAGATGAGAATTAATTATAAACACCAGTTCCCTTACTGCTGTGAGAAAAAGATACACTATATTTCCAGAAGTATTGGGTCACCTGGTCATAAGTACGGTATGCGATTTTTGAGCATTGCATTTCACATTTAGTCCCAATTTGCTCTTATAATTCCCTCCACTCTTCTGGGACTAGGGTGTTATGAAAGGCAGGTGATGTAGGTGAGGAGGCCTGGGGTGCAGTCAGCGATCACATTCATCCCAAAGGTGTTCAGTAGGGATGAGATCAGAGCTCTATAGAAGGCCACTCAAGATCTTCCTCTCCAAAACATGTAAACCAGATCTTCAAGGAGCTCACTTTGTGCACAGGGGCATCGCCATGCTGGAACAGGTTTGGGTTTCCACGTTCAAGTGAATGCAAAAATTATATTATAGCAGCATCTAAAGACGTCCTGCAAGATTAAGTGCCTCCAGCGGAAAAGGACCACGTATAGCAGGAAAGGTCTTTTGGAAATATAGTGTGTGTGTGTATGTGTGTGTGTGTGTATATATATATATAAAAATAGATGTTAATGGGTCTTTTAGTGGTAAATCTTTCTCTCTCACACTCACTTGTTTCGGGGTAGAGTCCTGAGGATGCCGTCCACTCCTCCAACACCCCAGTACTTATTCTGTCCTCCGTTGGTGCCGCGGTTCCGGCTCTCGCCCACAAACAGAGATTCGGACACCTCTTGACTGGAGCCCACGTCTTTAGGGTAGCTGCCATCACTAACACACACACACACATACAGACACACTTGTTTATGCATTCATTACATAACAAATCACAGGTTTAATGACAGGAGGAGCCTTGGACTGTCAATCAAGTGTGCTTATTAGAATATTAGGCCAGACCCCCATGACCATTTTTTTCCGTACAGTTTGGGGACGTTTTATTAAATTTGATAAAAATATTTCACTTTGATAAATGCTTTACACACATACACACACACACACGTTACCTTGCAAATGACAGTCCAACACCGTTGTCTGCAAATCTGTGGCAGAGAAAAAAAAAGTGCAATGTTTTATGTTTTATAGACCACACACACATCACGCCGCTGTTAATTTGACGATGTCACCAACCCTGAGTTCCTAATGATGATGTCACCGCCACGGATCCAGGCGCCAAGATCGTTGTTCTTAAAGGTGATCAGCGTGTCAATCAGAGCCGCCACACGTGGCCTGGTCGGGTCGGAGTTCTCATGGGGACGAAACCTGAGGCAAAGGCACATTATAAATTGGTTAAACCAGAACCCATTTCACACAGACACACACCCACAGAGCAAAACCAGTGTAACATGAGGCTTTGGGGGGGTTTTCTGTTTACTTACACACACTTCACAGTGAGTGGGCGCAGAGGAAACTCCTTCTACATCGACAGCAAACACTGTCCAAGTTTCTCAGATATAGAAATCAATAATAGCCCAAGAGGTTGCGAATACGAGTTTACAAGGTACAATCTATAAATACATCTAAAAATACTGCTTAGATTCACTGTGGTTTAACTTCTTACTTATAAAGCACTAAATGGTTTGGCTCCCATGTATCTCTCCAGTCTTTTAACACGCTACAATCCGTCACGCTCCCTGAGATCTCAAAACTCTGGGCTTCTAGTAGTTCCTAGAATAGCAAAGTCCACTAAAGGCGGTAGATCATTTTCACATTTAGCTCCTAAACTCTGGAATAGTCTTCCTGACAGTGTTCGGGGTTCAGACACACTCTCCCAGTTTAAGTGCAGATTAAAAACGTATCTTTTTAGCAAAGCCTATACATAACACGTCTCACATCATAACCTTGTGCTCCAGAACATCTGATCACATGCACATTATCAACTTGTGCTGTTAATATCATGAACAGCAGCTACGCTAATTCCTCTCCACTGCTTCTCTTTCTCTCCCCCATCCCGAGGCATCCTGAGGTTGGCCAGCTCCAGTCACGTCCCACCTCATGAGGATTATGGACCTTTGAAGAAGTAGATGCCGAACTTCGCAAACATCTCGAACCATCTAGAGACATACCAGTGCCAATTGGATCCCGCTACATGTGTGGTTTTGACATTGGACCTCCTGGAGTGTTTAAAGGCTCTGGCATGGAGAAGCTGATGTTGGATCTGTGATGATCAGAAATGTTGAGCTCATAAAACTAGTTGCTACTAACCATATAGACTGTATAAGACTGCAGAAAGAACATTACTTATAATCTTATACTCCAGTACTCATGTTAGTTCTCACTCTCCAGTGTTCTGTATTGTTGAAAGATTTATGATCAAACTCTTGATATCACCCAAATGAGGATGGTTCCCCTTTTTAATCTGGTTCCTCTCAAGGTTTCTTCCTCATAACATCTAAGGGAGTTTTTCCTTGCCACAGTCGCCACGGCTGCTCATCAGGAATAAATACACACCATTCATCTTAACTGTTGATTTCTGTAAAGCTGCTTTGAGACAATATCTGTTGTGAAAAGCGCTATAGAAATAAACTTGACTTTTATTTAAAAAATGTGATTATTTTGTGCGCATTTATTACGCTGCCAAAAATCGCATCTCGGTTTTGATCACTTCTAACAGCAGCACTTCTCCCTCAGCTGCTGTGAAATTTACGTTCCTTCATCCGTTTCCTTCCTTCTTGATCGTCTGCTGAAATAAATGGTTTTCCCTCATACTTGCACAGTGTTACGAAGAATCAGATTACATACTTTCAGTGTGTCTATTTTACTACAGCAGGTACTGTATGTTTCTAGTTATAAATAATGAAGGGCTGAGAATGATCTGGAATGGAATATTTGGTGAGGTTTTGCAGCTTTTTTCCCCCAACTTAAGTATTTACAGAAGCATTTTTCACAGTGCGTGTTTTGTTTTGAAACGTGATCAGGGTCCGACCTGGCGTTGTTGTCGAGGCAGAGATACTCGCGAGGATCTGCAGCGCTGGCGTTGCTCGTCTTCACTCCCTTGTCGATAAAAAGACCCGCCTGGAGGAAAAGACAGCAAATTTTGATCTTTTTAAATCTACTACTATGTGTTCACACGGTTAGGACTCGTGATCAGCGTTTATAGCGTGTTTACAACAGTAGCAGGCTGAACAACAGCCAAAGATTTTCAGCGCTGGAGTTTCCTCCGCTCCGAGTTGAGCTATTTGGCCGAGCCCGCAGGGAATTTGCAGCTGGACACAGAAGTGATTAAGGGAAATAAAAGTATGGTAATGGATGGAAAAGTGTTTTAATCTTTGTTCTGAAAAAAGTGAGCAGTGAGGTAATCATCTGATCGTACACCATGACTAACCGTGACACGCCCAGTCGAGTGATTGGAGCGGTTATTAACTTGGGAACGGATTGCACAGCAGGACAAGTACCTCAAGGCCACGTGGAGATTTGTAAAAAGTCGATTTTCATGTTACAGATGTCATTAGGAATTCGTTTTAAATGTCATTTTATTCAAAGTAATATGCATATGAAGAAAGGCGGCTTATTTACGCCGTGTTTCCATTTCCTGACCTACTAATGCACGCTGAAACAGAGGACTATTATAAAGTGAGAGAGTGAGTGTGTTTGTTTACACTCTGGGGAACTGCCACCCGGTTCGATCGGAAACAATGGCGCGTTTCCAGAAAGCGAGCGAGACGGGCTTTTTTTGGCGCAAAATAGGAACACTGACTGCTTCAGCATTCGAGTTTATACACTAACGCACTCGGAGCTGCTTTGTTTCTCGAGCGCCGGTTTACCTTGAAGTTGGAATGAACCCGATTGTTGTAGAAAATCCCCAGCGGAGTGAGTTCCGCTTTGGTCTCCGGTACGAGCCCGTGAGAGTCTCCGGTGGAAGAATTGTGAAAGATGTACCAGATTCCTGCATCCTAGAGAGAGGCGAAGAATACAAGTCATGTTCTCACTTTTTCACTACAACACTAAATATTCTGAGATGACATCACCAAGCACAACAGCCAAACACATGGGGTGTAGGAGAAACTGGAACACACACACCACCAACCTCATCGTTTATTGTAATCATAATCATATGGCTCTTTACTCATTTTTTCATCGCCTACAGGCTAATAACCGTAGGATGAACTGATGCCACATGCCCAAGTTTACATAAGCTTTCGCTCATAAAGCACAGAGTAACCGACACGGGAATGCAACACAATGTTTACTGCCAAATAAAATTTTAATAAGAGAGTGAAATATATACGCAGCGTCCTCATAATCTCCATTAATACCCTGCAATATCACAGTCGTAGGACCTTAAACCCTACTGTAACCCTCTTTATTACTATAAATATTTTGCAAAATACATGCGTACCTTCTTAAACCCCAGATAGTGAAGAACTTTTATATTCTTGTTTTCCTTTAGTTATAAGTGGTCTGGCACATGTAAAAGAACTCGCTGTCTGTCTTGCAGCATATTGAATCAGTAAACAATTTATCACATTGCATTAAAAATATAAATGTCAAAATGTTTTTTTCCTGATGGCACCCCTTTCACATTTCCACAACCTCAAGCTATGACTCGATTACTAAAACTGAACCAGAAGGGTAAGTCAGACTTCCTGTATGTCTGTTCTATGCAATAGACTCGCAGGTCATTCAGGTAGCAGCGATAACAGAGGTGACTATTTTACCTGTGAGCCAGCGGCTGCGTTGTTGATCAGATTGTTGTTTGGGTTGGCGATCCAGAACGTGGACACGGCCCTAGAAACACAACACACACAGTGAACTACTGAGCAACTCAAGAACTTTGAGGATGGATTTGGAATGTGATTAATATCAACAGTCTACTACTCGCCTCGCTCAATTGCTGGGATTTGAACTCACAACCTTTCGATCGGAAGTCCAACATCTTAACCTCTGGGATTAATTATTAATTAATCCCAGAGGTTATTATTATAACCTAATAATAATAATATTATTATTAATTTTTAATACACTGATGTGTGCTTTATTGCATATTAAAGTAATGCTCTAGGATGAATAGTTTTACTCCTGGGGTTGGTTTATTATACTTAATGTTTCTACTGGCTCTAAAACATACATTACTCCTATTGTGATACATTATGTGGGAGAGACCATATATAAAAAGCAAGTGTGGATATAAATGTGTGTGTGTTCGCACTTGCACTCAGTGGCAGGTGATGGTGTGTATCCACCGTGCACCCGGTCTCGGATTTTGGTGCACATGGTGTCGTTGCGCTCGGTGGGCAGGATGGTCCCCGGCCTCGTCACTAATCCAAGGTTATGATAAAATGTGTTCCTCTGCTCGATGCCGTCTGCCAGGAAGAAACAGTGTCCCAGCGTGTCGTATCCCACCGTGTCCCTCACCTGAGACAACACAAGAACAGCAGCACTTCACTACCGTGTGTGTTTCTGCGAACGTCTCCGAAGTTCAGCGCGACCCCTAAAAGTTAGTGACGCACCAGCAGGCCGTTAGTGGCGTGAATGGAGACGCAGCGGGAGAACGAGTGGTGGATGGAGAGCGAGTCGAGGTAGGCGTGGCTCTCGTCCACGTCTCCGCACATGTGGAAGTGGACTGGGTGGCTGTCCCTCTCCGCCTGCTGACCCATGTGCTTCAGCTCCACCTGAGAGATGTGCACTGAGGAGACATTCCCCAGGATCTACACAAGAGAATGATATACAATTAACTAGATAACTAATATCCTGCAATACATGCATTTTGTGTTACTCATGTTCGATTCTCCAACCTTGATGTGTCCTCCGAAGGAGTCATAGCTGTAAAACTGACACCAGTTGTTGCCGTAGCAGGAGCTCTCCATCTCTCCGTGGATCAGGATGTTCCTGGAGAGCAGAGCTACCTCAGCGCGCATGTCCACACCATCCACGATTTCGCCCATATGAGTGAACTGAGGTTTGCCTGAACACCACACACACACACACACACACACACACACAGTTAGTAAAAGTGCTAATGCAGGATCAGGCAGTGTGCTGCTAAACCAGATGTAAAGTTGTCTTGACAAAAAAAAAGTGTAAAGTCTTCTTGTCCTCCCGTTACATGTTCACATATAATATATACTTCATATGTTGGCTCTATGATGGTCACAAAATCTTACATTCCAGTGCTCATGTTAATTCTCACTCTTCATCACACTCTTGATATCACCTAAATGAGGATTGGTTCCCCTTTTTAATCTGGTTCCTCTCAAGGTTTCTTCCTCATAACATCTAAGGGAGTTTTTTCTTGCCACAGTCGCCACGGCTGCTCACCAGGGATAAACACACACCGTTCACCTTCACTGTTAAATTCTGTAAAGCTTCTTTGAGACAATGTCTGTTGTGAAAAGCGCTATAGAAATAAACTCGACTTGAAACGGTGCTGTGCCAGCCCAGCGTTAAAGTGACAGTTGTATAATTTGTGCAAGATAATTGTGTAAGGAAGGAAAAAGTGAGGCAATGTTGGGATAGCTGAGGTTTTTCACTATCTTCCTGGTCTGGCCCCGTTTGGTGTAGATCTCTCAGGACGCTCTCAATGGTGCAGGTGTAGAAGGTCCTTAGCGCCTGAGAGAGTAGTTTAAAGTCAGTTAAGACTCACAGATGGTACAGATGCTACCAGGCCTTCTTCACCAAGGTGTTGATGTGACAGGACCAAGACAGATCCTGCTTTATGTGAACACCTTGGTACCAGAAACGTTCTACTCTCTCCACTGGGGTCCCGTTGATCTTTAGCGGTCATACCAACTAAGTCTGCTATAAAAAATGTTTGCAGTCCAGGTGGCTCATTGTTATGTGGAGATGATGTGTAATGGCCGCTAGCGCTGTTAGCTGCATCCTTGAACCAAACATAGAGCTATCATGTTTAAACTGTGACTCTAGTTTTCTCCCATAGCTTCCTTCACCACACGTGCAAATACGATGTCTATTTGCGATTACTCCGGCATACTACAGAAAGCATACTGCACGTGTGTATGCACACACTAACACACACAGCGACATCCAAAACATCAAAGCGCATTTCTGGAGAGATCGTGGCCTCTTCACAATCTCGGGCCATTGGTCCTTATGGACCTCACACCCTTTTCCTGTTTCTGAGGAAGACAGTGTTTAAGTCAACAGTCGATAGTGCATTTCTCTCCTGCCCTGGGAAACTCTCCTATCTCCCAGCGATTAATCATTTCAATCGAGACATAAAGCTGCCGTCCTACATCCAAAACACAGCGATAAAAGCTGATTATCTGCCAAAAAAGTGGATGATTTCCAACAAGTCGATTTGTCAACATCCCCGTCCTGCAGTAAAGCCAACACGCTCTCAAACACATAGCAGGTGGACGAACCAAAAACGTATTAGCTCTCCCAGAAGGCAAGTACAGAACTAAATGAACAGAAAGGCTGTTCATAAAAGAAGAAGAAAAAGAAAACCACCCAGGGAAGACCCCAGAAAAGTCTCCAGACACTCGAATTGAAACGTGTACTTCGTTGAGAAGAGACTCGAAATAAACTTTTTTTTCCACACACAACAGGCAGGGAGACAGATACAAAGACAATGAGGAAAGCATGGAGAGAAACCCACACTCAGATACAATGAGAGAGACACACAGAGAAACCGACACAAAGAAACACACACACCCCCTCCTCCTCTCTCACCTTGTATGCGGAGCTGTGTTGTAGTGCAGTGGGGGCAGGGCAGCAGCGTGAACTCTTCAGCCTGGTGCATGGAATAGTCCGTGCTGGCGACCACGATCCTGTCTCCTGGTTTCCAGCTGCTCACATTGTCCTGCACGTTCAGCACCATCTGGTCCACCACGTCCACCTGGAATCCCGATGTGGCGAAGCCTGGGAGACAAACGGGTTTTGAAACAATACGCCAGCTGACAAAGGACTCTGGCGTAATGCATGATGTTCCTCAGGAGAAATTTGTATCAGCTCTGCATGTACTCTGCTCATTTAGTGCTCCTGGGATTTTTTGTCAAACATGAGGGTTATGGCAGAATTACATTCTTCTTACATTCATAGTCTTTTATGAATGGGGTTCAGAAGCTCTCATGAAGCATCAGTGTCAATGAAATCACCATTTTTGTGGCCTTCTGACTCGATACTCAAGTCATATTGGTATTAGCGGAAATTTTTGAGCAACGAAAAGCGGAACTTGCACGAGGCATACGAAACGTGTTGCTCAAAGAGTACTTTTCGAGAAGCCACAGATCAACCACAACTGTCTTAACGCTGCGTCTGTCTCTTGGCCCAGAGGCAACCCTACAATGGATATAATTGGACATAATTGTCGCCGCAAGCAACATTTCCAGACCAAAGAGCCGTCGTTCCGAGCGGGTCAGCCTGCTTCATCGTCGTTTCTAACAGCAGTGCTCAGAGCGATGCTGCTCAGACCTAATTCAGCGTTAATAGCTGGAGGTGGATGAATACAGTGTAGAGGAGAAACAGCTTGATGCACAGAGCGCTCTTTGTGTCTTGGTAGGACACTTCCAGTAATCACTTATATGACATCAGGATTTTCAACAACGGGTTTATTTTTGACCGTATTAAACAGACACTATCTCGTTATTTAAGAGGAACACTGGCTCTGGGTCTAAACAACTGATCAATTCAGAATTTTGGTCACGAATTGGTCGATTTTGGTGTTGGTTTGAGAAAATAAGGTGCGTATTATGTGTTTCTTTTCATTCGTTTTCTTTTCTATAGGAACTTTTTATTCATATAAGTTTAAAAGTTCTTTGGTTTTAACATCAATGAAGAAAAAGAAAAAAAAAACAAGGACAATGAGAGGAATAAAACACATCGGGCCATGGTGTAAATGGAAAATTAAACGGCCCCACATTATATTATAAGATGCTAAAAAGCCGGTCGGTTCATTAAATATTAGTGCATGCTAACTCCGGAGTTTTACTGGAATTGCAGGAAAGCCAAATATAGGTAGTATAACATGCACACAGCTGGAACGAAGCAGCAGTGCAATTAAAAAAAAGTCTCCTTCGAAAAAAAAAAAGTGTTTAACGAGCATGCGAGTGTGTATGTGACCTTGAGGTCAAGCCACAGTGATCATTAGTGCTTTCTTCTGGAAGCACTAATGATCAATGGAACACAGTTAAACAAGTAGTAACAGGTAACTCTGTGCTCCCCTGAATCGTGATGATGCTTTCAACTGACGTGGTCATTTACAGCTGAAACCCATTTAGAGTTAGTAAAAGTGGTGCAAATTCGATGGCATTTTGTAACTTGCCGTTCCACCACTCGCTGTAGGCCGACACAAAAAAGCGCCCGCCATCCACGGTGATGAAATCGCGACGGGCCAGCGCCTTTCCCCCGGTGTCGTGGTTCTCGTGCTCCCGTACGTCCTCCGAGCACGAGCCGTTTTCTTCACCGACCACCGACACCAGCGCCCACGCCTGCCTGCGGAAGAAAAAAAATTATTTAACCCCAAAGAAACTATCAGTGTTTCCCCTCACTTTAATCGAACTACTACAGTCTGATCATGAGTGCATCTCATATTGGTATTTATCTTCTGGTTTACTTCATCACAAGACCATCACAATCACGGTGCATAGCAAAACAATGACGATGCTATTTGTGTACATATCATGCAGCGCTGTTTATGCCTATAATCTTGATCGAACATGGTTGATGGAATATAATTGTTTGTTGGAAGGCGACCCTCCACCATAGTTTCAAGTCTCTTGCAGACTGGAACATGGCTTCCCCTAGGATTCTCCTGGCACAATCTATCCATCCCTTCCTTCTCACCCCTTATTCTGCCTAATTTACCTGTGCACTACCACCACCATGCTTCACTATGGGAATGAGGATTTCTCTGGACCTGCCTGTTCCTTCCTGATGCCCCAATTCTGGTCCTTATACATTGGAAACCAGTCGACGCTGTTGAGAATGGCTGCACATACACAGCCTAAAGATTCATGAGGTTACTACGGAGAACCATGAAGATGGATTTGGACTGTAATTAATAGAAACAGTTCGCTACACTGCAGATGTCATGAACACTTTTGAACTTATGTGTCAGTTGATAACCTCAAGAATAAGAGAACTATAATGAATGGACATTTGGTGTTACCCAGATGAGAATGAGTTCCCTTTTGAGTGTGGTTTCGTTCAAAGATTTTTCCTGATTTAATCTCAAGGAGTTTTTCCAGCTCGATCATTATAGTGTCTAATATCTGGGTTTCTGCTAAACTGTTCATTGTTAAAAATGCTATACAAATAAAACCGAATTGTTCCCCAAAAGAGATTTCATATAGTTTGCGTAAATAGTGGCGTCCTTTTTTTCCACTATTAAATAAATCAATGCCTGAGTGTCTGGGTTATGGGTCCTGCATCTCTTCAGTCCCTTCCAGAGTTACACTTGGCCTGCTTGGTTGCGTATTCTTTCTATTTTTTTTTAAATAAGAGATTTTCATGGCGCTTCACAGCATGTTTAACAGTGGGGCATTTTTTTAATCAAACCCTGAGTTGTAAATCCTAAACTTCATCCCACTCTTTTGGTCTTCATAATGTTGGGTGTTTATTTATGTTCTCTAAAACCCTTCAGGAACAGATTTGTTTCTATTGAAATCATGTGACTCTTAACAGAACTCCATTCACGCCGCCAGCCTCATTCTTTTTTTTTTCCACCCCAAATCAACTACAACGCACTAAAACTCCTTCCTGTGGTGGAACACTTGGGCACAAGACTCCTCCTATAAATCTAAGCAGTTCACTTTCCACAGTTCTGCATGATTTCTGTTCCTTCTCATCACGAATATGGGAACGTGAACCCGCTGCTTCTCCGACGACAGAAACTGGCCATTCTTTATTGTTATAACGAAGCCGAGCCACGCACAGATCCCTGCGCTACGAAGTGTTGACGTCGATCGGTCCGCGACGAGAAAGAGGAAACGGCCCTGGGTGACCACAAGCACCACAATTCATGACAGATGAAGCACACAAATTAGTCTCTTCCTTCCTCTAAAGCTGACACGAACGCTGCAACAGCTTAAATAAGCGCGGTGTAACGTATAGTTTTAATGCCGACTGAACTGCAAATTAGGCAAATTGTAATCATGCTTGACTTCATGGGTGGAAATCCAGACTCGCTACACAGTCGTCTTCAGGATATCATCTCTCATGCGCGCACACACACACACACACAGACACACACACACACAGAGCAACATGATTACGTTCAGTGCCACTGGAGTGAGTTTTAAAAGCTGGTTAGGCTTAATTTAGCTTCAACTATTAACGCTACTGCTTATTTTAAACATTCACACATGATTGATTCTTAGTCATGCTTTATTTCTGCTTCTGTGGGTGCCTAAAAACATCTACAATCCTCAGAAACACTAGTACCAAAGAGTAGAAAGTCTCCAGCAAGACAAAGACTAGCATTTGTAAGCACAGGGGTTTTTCTCTTTCCAATTGTGGTAGCATGAGATTTTACCTTCACACCAACTAGGAGACGAAAAACCTGTTCCAGCATGACAACACCCCTGTGCACAAATTACATGGTTTGCTCCAGTATGCTTTACATGGGTTGGAAGATCTTCAGTGGCCCAGTCCAGAGCTCTGACCTCAAGCCTATAGAGTACGATGAATTGGAGCTCTAAGTGCACCCCAGGCCTCCTCACCTACATCAGTACCCCACTTTACTGTCTGAATGAATCTCACACAAATCTCCATAAGCACATTCCAAGATCTAGAACATCTTCCTAGAAGAGAGGAGGATATTATAAATGCAAATGGGGACTAAATATTGAACAGGGTGTTCAAAAAGCACACAGGAACATTTTTTTGTCCATATAGTGGATCTTCCAAAAGAATAAAAGCAAACGCCCTTCCTCTGACGATCACAAAATTTTTGGGGGTTATCCAGGAAAACATCATGAGGAACGGGGGAAAAAAAAAAAAAAAAAAAAAAAAAAAGGGTACATTTTCCCATCAAAGTTCAAAAAAACACAATGACAACCATTTCCTGTTTAATGAAAAGTAGAGCCACCTGGGTATAGTTCTGACAGCGAGGCAGGAATTTTTTATTCTTGTTTTTTTTTTTAAAGGTGTAGTGTTTCTCTAAACAGATTATATATATATAAAAAGAAAAAAGATGTAAAATGAAATAGGTGAACATTACAGTTTCTTACCACAATAACTGCCTGGCATTTTATCTCTTTTTTTTTTTTTTACAGACTTTAATCCAGTTAGTAATAAGTTGATTTCTGTGATTGAGGCTTCACAAAAACCAGAGAAACGTTTACGGCAATTTACAGGAGGAGTCTCCAGTGTCAGTGATTTGCACCAACCAGAGGTAAAGCTGTAACTTTATGTTTAATGCTGAAGGAAAGTCCTCAGGACAAAGGGAATTTTTTTGTCTCAAAAAAAGGAGGGGGAAAAACAAACAAAAGAGAAACCAGTGAAGGACCGACATTTATAGCTGCTATAATGTAAAATGATTTTATATAT
>JAAIIK010000102.1:1338855-1350674 GCA_014706435.1 Silurus glanis | reverse complement strand
CATATATATATATACATATATCGATAAAAATATATATATATTTATTTATTTATTTATATACAACATTCATCTGGTCCCATCTCATGTTCTGTGGTATCATCAAACATCAAATTGTTGCTTTAATCTAAATACTGCATCGTGTGGCGAGCAGAGCCGGATTTAGCTTGATTAGACGTGCGGTTACAATGTTTACAATGCAGATGAAATATAATCTGTGCATCATAATGAAGAAACTGCAGACACCCCCAACATCTTGTGTTGCCTTCTGGACATTGAGGGCTTTTCTACATCGGTTTTCCAGAGAGCTGTTGAAAAACTTCTAATAACAACTGTAGTGGACTTTTTATTTTATTCCACAGTAAAACTCAAATCCAAGTTCTCTGACCAGAAAGCTCTTGAAGCGTGCACACACACACACCCACACACACACACACACACACACACACACACACACTCACACTACCCCCTGGTGTGTAGTGAGGTATCGGTATGTGTGTGTGGCGAAAACTGAAAAGAGAGGAGGGAACTTGGCCTGTGAGTTACACAAGTTTGAGCCAGATGTTTCTGTTTGTGCAGGGGGGGTTCACAGGAGAGGGTTCATGCCAAGCCTTCAAAGACACTGGAACTACTAAGATGGGTGGAAGAAAAGAAGAAGAGTGAGAGGAAGAATCAAAAAGAGTTTCTGAGAAAGGAAAGAGTGTGAGCATGAAGGCCGGGTGTGTGTAAGCATTTTAGAGCTCAATGGGTACAAAAGCTTTGCGTCAAGACCCTTAATGTCACTCCACACTGTGTGTGTGTGTCCTTTTTAGCTTGTCCTTACACTGCCAGGTCAGAAGAGACCGTGTGTTTTGTTCCGAAATTCACACACGTCAGCTCATTTTTTAGCACACATCCTGGAAACACGCCGGCCAAACCCTCCAGTGCTTTTCCTGTACAAATATGCCGAGAGGAAAGATGGAAAAGGCTGCCAATCCATATTTTGGATCCCCCCCCCCCCCCCCCTTTAAGGTAATATGCCAGGATGGGGTTAGGTTTTGTGCTGCAGAGAATCTAAGGCCCATTAGCGACACATTAGAGCACGGATATGGCAAATATCTCAATTGGTTCCACATTGGAGGACTTTGTGATTCTGTGTGTGTGTGTGTGTGTGTGTGTGTGTGTGTGAACGCTTAAATGTCCTTGTAAGTTTAGCGAGATCTCTATGCCTAGCGTTATCAAGCCAATATACAAAAAAATAAAAAAGGATTAATAACGCAACACGGTACCATTCTATTTCATGTCGAAATTGACGTCACGCCGGTGATAAGAGGTGTCAGGAAGCTGCGTGTTATAATTATACTTTATACAATTAGACGTGAATGTCGGTCATTCTCAAGATGCTCTTCTAACGTATTTCTGAGCAGTAATGCAGAGCTGTATGTGAAAAGTGTCATGCTTATCAAGTCTGCAATGAATGAAATGTCAAAACCTGATTATTTGAATTGGGACATTTAAAACAAGAAAAGAAAAAAAAAAAAAAAGAACTATGAGACAATAATTCATAAAAGTGTGTAGGACTGAATGAAGCAAACCGGATGGATCAAATAATAAAAATTTCCACGTTCAGCCTCACACGCAGATATCAAAGCAAACTTGCTGGTTTCATTTCCTCCGCTACTTTTCTCGGCAGATTACAAATAGACTACAAATAAAGACATTATTTTAGGCCACTCAAAATCTTCCACACACTTCCAACCATATCTTCACAGAGTATATGTACCGGGGCATTGTTCTGCTGGAACAGGTTCGGGTCTCCTAGTTAATCTAAAGGGAAAAATCATGCTACTGCATCCGAAGACGTCCTATACAATTGTGTCTCAAATTTTGTGGTGACAGTTTGGGTAATAACTACATCTGGCTGGAAACAATGGGAGTCCCAGTGCTTTTGTACATATAGTGTATTTAAACCCCTTAAACCAGGGGGTCCAAACTTCTCCCAAAGGGCCAATGTGGGTGCAGGTTTTCATTCCAACTAATCAAGGGCCAGACCTGAAATGAAAACCTGCACTCACAATGGCCCTTTGTGAAAAAGATTGGACACTCCTGCCCTAAACTGTCAGGACCTTGTGGGTGTCCATACTTCTGTTTCTCTTGCTCACGCTTCTTTTATTTTCACTATAATTTGTCTGGCACAATATAAAACATTACCTGTATTTGAGCTGGCCAACGTAGTGGCTGCCCAGAAGCTTCTTGATGGTCTCCCTGGTATCCTTCTCGAGGTTCTTGGCAGCCGAGTCCCCCACAGCGAGAGCAACTATGCGACCCTTTGGCAGCAACTGCAGCATCTGGTTCAGACTTTTGCTGTCGTTCAACGAGTCGTGTGTGTCGAATCGGTCGGGAAACTTTAACAAAGCACCGGTGTCCTGGTCCACTACACGAATGTTGATCCCTCGACTGAAGTTCTTCTGGAAAACGTAGCTGCCTGCTTCCAGGCCCGTGGCAGGTACAGTGCGTGTGAGTAGAGTCCAGGATGGCCGCTGCACTCCATGGAGCTCCAGAGTGCCCCCCGGAAGCACGCCTACAAATTTGCGTCCGAAATGGGGCACAGCCGGAACAGAGGCGTCGTCCGAACGGCCCACCAGCGTGATGGTGGCGTGGGATCGATATCGACACTTCGGGGCACCGATGTGAAGCGCACCCCCTCCTTCGATTAACACATAGTGGGTACGTAGAGTAATGTTGTTTGAACCGTCTTGATTATCAGCAAACACCACCAACCCTGTAAAGGCACCGAAATGATTTCGAGTATGAAGGGAACATGGCCGCAAAATAAAAGATGAGTGAAAACTCATTCATTCACAGCTGCATTGTATTAGACATCACTCAGGCTTCAGAGTCCAAAGTCACATGTTCACGCCTTACCTCCCGATTTGATGGTCAGGGAGTGGAAGGTGGCCGACGCGGTCAATTTGTACAGTTGTCCCTTGTGTACCACCATATCCTTTTTTGGGATGTGTCCCGGGTTCCATTTCCTCAGTTTCAGGTTGTGGTCAGGACAGTTCTCTGTAACACACCGAAACAACTCTTCATGTTCATCACAACAGCTTATAGTTACAGAAGACTTTAACTGAAACTTTTTTTTGGTCAGAAACTAGACATCACCATCATCGCTAGACCAGTGCTTTACGGTACAAAGTGCTGGACTTCATTAGAACGAACACGTTTCGAATACTCGGTGGATGAAACGTCTCTCATGCTGTGTGCAAATGTGATCTGTGCTGCTTTGTCTGTTGGATTTAGAGGGAGATTACCGAGTGTTTATGGAGCTAATGAAAATCTGCAATAACTCTTCGTACTAAAATGCGGGGGTGGGGAGCGTATGTTTCTATTTGGGGACAAATTCTTGACTTTTGCTTCCCAAGAAGGTGTACGTGAGAATTAATAAAGCTTAATTCAACTTCCTGGTACCAACCATCTCAGAAATACCCATAAATCAGAACTTTATGGAAGAATTACTGATTAAACTAAAATAAATACCGTATTTTCCAGACTATAAGCCGCTTCTTTTTTCCCACGCTTTGAACCCCGCTGCTTAAACAATGAAGCGGCTAATTTATGGATTTTTCCTGGGTTTTTCCCCGTTTCACAAGCTTCAAGCCAAAAAACTGAGCCCCATAACATTAGACCAATGAAATTGCCAAATGGGTTCAGGTGAACCAATAAAATTCTTTATATCAAATCGGGTGCACTCCCACTGAATCGGGCCGCACCACATCATAAATATGGATGAGGTTCCTCTGACGTTTGACCTGCCTCTCACTCAAGACGACGTCACGCGGAAAACAACCGGGCACGAAAAAACGCACTTCACCTGTGTTCTGAGCTGCACGGCATCGGGAGAAAAGCTTCACCGATGGTGATTTTTAAACGCACGACGATGCCAAAAGATAAACTCTCGAGAGAAATAGTTGTGAAAGGAAGGAGGAAGACAGTGAACAATGACTTTCTTGGTAGGCTACTGTTTAGATACAAGACGTGTAACAGACACTGTCTTTCGTTAAAGCCTGTGTAAAGTTCATTAGTTTCAATTTAGACACCTGCGGCTTATAGACAGGTGCGGCTTATTTATGTTCAAAATAAAAATCTTTTTAAAATTCAGTGGGTGTGGCTTATATTTGGGTGCGCTTAATAATCTGGAAATTACGGTAGAATAAAATGTATTGTGGTCATGGTTGACCCAGAGAGACCCTGATGAGACAAAAACTGCACCGAATAAAAAAACTCAGCTTTTGCTAAACACCTGGCTATTACCATCCCCATGGTGAAGCATGGTGGTGGTGGAATCACTGTAATATGCAGAAGATTCTCATGAAAAAAAAAACAAAAAAAAAAAACATAGGACTATTTTGACATTCCAGTACTTGCAGGACAACAGTGGTGTCTCACCATCGAGGACTTGGCCAGGGCTCAGGCAGAGATAAAGAATGAGCACGAAGAAGAACATGGCGAAGAAGACTCCGGTGCAGATGTACGTGTTTTTCCTCTTCTGCCGATTCTGGAAATCCGGGGGTTGAACGGCAGGTGGTTGCGCTGGTGCCACAGCTAACGGTTTCGGACGTGCTGGTGGCGGAGGCAGGGCTTTGACAGGGGGAGGAGATCTCAAAGGAACGACCCGGGTCATGTTGTATGGTGTCGACCCGTTGGACGGAGTCACTAACTGGGGAAGACGCCCGGGGCCTCTGTTCCCCTGCATGGTGAAGCCGGCTGGCACTTTCTACAGGATTCAAAGGAAACAATGCATTTTAAATTTTCTATTGTTTTTCTTTTTTTTTTGTTTTCAAGTCTGAACATTCAGTCCAGATGGTTACGAAACGTTACTGCGGCTAAATGGCTCTCAGTTTTCAGGCTGCTGTTTGGCACCGTTTTTTGTTTTTTTTTATGGCATGGGCCCATGTGGAGATTTTTTACATTTTCAAAGTATTTACACAAACACATGGCACCCATTAAGTCAAAGAAAGAGAGAGAGAGAGAGAGAGAGAGAGAGAAACAGTACACTCCCTCAGTCCTAGACGAACACGATCCAAGGCTATGTTCACATTATTGCTCAGTTCAGATTTTCTCCCGATTGTTCAAACTCAACCTTCCTGCTTTGTGAACAGATCTCTGCCCTCAAATGACCTGCCTTTTCCAAACGAAAAACCATCTTGTTCACGTGGCATGTGCACGTAGTTAGAATAGAATACACGTCATATTTGAGGTAAACTAACAAGCTGCCGTCACAAACCTTCAGCATTGATTTTGCTCTCCAAGTCTTGGACTGTTTCATCAAGGATTCACAAAAGGTGTCCCTTTTTTGCAGCTATTGTAGTTTCATTGGTTTTGTTTTTACTTTGGTACTATAAGGCAAACGACTGCATGTGATATTTAAGAGGCATGTTTGAACAACTTGGATCGGAGTTTTAGACAATGAAAGAAAAAAAAATCGAATCCTTCTCTCGCTGGTAATTTCAAGCCTCTACATGTATACAGACGCCCAATGTCACAATCTAATTATCTTGAACCTTAACCTCGTGGATTCTGTGGAAAAACGCTTACCGAACATGTCAGCGCAGGCCGATGTTTCAATACCAGTTAGCTGCGGGGAAATGGGAGACGAACCGCGCTTCACGTGAGCTGATTGATCAGACAGGTCACATGCAGATAATTATCCAATCCGATCATCTGGATTCAATTAGATCCTATCCGAAAAGGAGTCAATTGGAGCTCAGGAAACGGTTTTGTCCAACGCTGAGAACGCAAACACGTTCACCAACCGTCCCCGAGTGCTATTGGGGATTATTCGGAAATATGATTCATATCTGTCAGGACGTGTCGCTGTGGTGATTCATCAACACAAACAGGCCCATCAGAACCAGAGGACAAATTTATATGGTTTCTATCTCTGATATCTGAAATCAAAACTGGATACCTGGTTTGTAAAAAAAGGGTAGTTCACTGGTTTAGGCATCGACAGTTCACGAGTGCAGATACCAGCACCATCAAGCTGCCACTGATGGGCCTTTGAACAAGGCTAAAAAACTCAACCGCTTAGTTGTGCGTCGCTTCTGATAAGGGCGTCTGCCAAATGCCAATAAATGTAAATGGTTTCAGCTCATCCCTATACTGTGGTCCTAAACTCCGAACACATTTGTTGAGCCTGTATGCCGACACATTTCCTTTTGAAACAGGAAATCAGAGCGACACGATAGAGCGCCGAAGGCTTACTGAGCACAGTAAAGAGATCGCGAGAGCTTTGGAACGAACATTTCTTCTCAAAACTGACTGAGAAAAGACTCGTGGCGTAATTGTAAAAAGAAAAAAAGAAAAAAAAGTGTATGAAGATGCGCGTGTGCGAAACACACGAACCGTACTGGCTGTTTGCAAGCTGCTAATGTAGGGCGAGACACGCCCACATGGGCGGGGCTTCACGTTTTAAAGAGTGTTTCATTGGACAAACGCAACACTAGTGCAGGATGAGTCGTTGAAATTTGCTTGTTTGTTTGTTTGTGCACAAATGAGAGAAATTTTCATGTGTTTTTCGGAAACAATTGCGCAATATTTTAGATACAATAGCATTAAATCTACCAAAAATAATCACGTGTGTGTGTGTGTGTGTGTGTGTGTGTGTATAAACATATATTAAAGTCAGCACTCAGTTTTGGATGATTTTGTTTCAGTTTGTGGGTTTTTGCTCAGCTGCAGTGATTCAATCTCGAAACATTTCATTCAAACTCAAACTTGAAACCCAAGTTATAACCCCAGGAAGTGTGTTTTTTTCTCTGACTGGACCCCACGCTTTCTCCTCTTACCTTTCGCGACCTCTCACTCCGCTCTCACCATCCGCAGGCCTCCTGGAAACCCAATATAAATGGATTAAAAAGGAATTCCGACGCGGTTTCTGCGTGTCTATTTGTTCATTACGGTTCCATGTTGTTGTTGCGTGTTATTTGAGTAGGTTATTGTTGAATCCCGGAGCAGCGGCGTCTCCGCGGCGAACAGCGTTACAGAGAGGAAATGAGCGGAACGAAGCCGCGCGCAGCGTCTCGAGCAGGGGGGCGGAGCGGACTCGAGCAGGGGGCGGAGCTTGTAACGCACACGTAAAGCAACACGTGCTTAAACGTAGCTCGAAGGCGGGATCTTTCTTATTATTGTTATTGATATTGAAAATATTTGGCGACCCCTAATGGCAGCAGCCGAAAGAAGAATGAAATGAGAGCGTGTTAGAGAAGTGAAGAAAAGAGTGCAGGCAGGGTGGAGTGGGTGGAGAAGAGTGATAGCAGGAGTGATTTGTGATAGAAGAGTATCTGTGAGAGTGAAAGGGAAAGTTTATAGGACTGTTGTGAGACCTGAGATGTTGTATGGTTGAGAGACGGTGGCATTGAGTAAAAGACAGGAGGTGGAGCTGGAGGTAGCAGAGCTGAAGATGTTGAGATATTCGTTGGGAGTGATGAGGATGGACAGGATTAGAAACGAGTTTATTAGAGGGACAGCACATGTAGGACGTTTTGGAGACAATGTGAGGGAGGGGAGATTGAGATGGTTTGGACATGTGCAGAGGAGGGACATGGGGTATATCGATAGGAGGATGGAGTCACCAGGAAGGAGGAAAAGTGGAATACCAAGGAGGAGGTTTATGGATGTGGTGAAGGAAGACATGCAGGTAGTTGGGGTGAAAGAGGCAGATGTAGAGGACAGGGGGGGTATGGAGACGGATGATCCGCTGTGGCGCCCCCTAATGGGAGAAGCCGAAAGAAGATTCATTTTTGTCTGTTTTATTTGTATATCAATTATTGTGTGTTTGTTTGTTTGTTTGTCATTCATACATTATGAGGACAAAAGTTTCAGGACATCTGGTTTTCCCAGCAATTTGAGAGACATTTGGAGAAAAAAAAAAACATTAGCATCTTATTAAGCCAAGGCAAGCTTTTTTCACGATAACGTCCCCCAATATGTGGTTCTTCCTCCAAACTGTTCCTACAAACAGACGTATAAAATGTCTTTGGATGTGCCAGCATGAAATTTTCCCTTCACTTGAACTACATTTAAACTGCACCTCAGGCCTCCTCGCCATACCTACATCAGTACCTAATTTTACTTGTGGCTGAATGAGCACACGTCTTCACGAAATCTAGTGGAACATCTTCCTAGAAGAGTGAAGGTTATTCTAACAGCAAAATAAGGATTGGAAAACCGGATGTTCAACCAGCACATGCCAATCTTATGCTGTTATAAGAAGATAATCATAAATGTGTTGATGTGATGAAATCCCTTCCAATAACACATCCCCAGGAGCAAATTACCAGTGTTAAATATTTCCATCTAAAAAAAAAAATGACTTTTTTATCCGTTTGCGGTTACATTGCGCAATGTCTGTGAAGCAAACTATCACTTACCTCATAGCAGCTATAATTTACTCGTCCCCTCACCAAGCTTCTGTGTTTACACAAAAACGACCTGATAGTGTTACTGAGAAACCACAGTGACCCCCCCTTTCCCCCCATACAACCCCCCACACTGGTCCTGTAGACTTTCCCATTAAATGTTAGTTACAGCTTTACCTCTGCCAGTGGGGAGTGCTGAGAATGTTGGCGTCTCACAGCTCCGTTTTAATTCCGAGCTCAGGTTACTGTCTGTAAGGAGTTTGCTGTGCAGGTTTCTCCCATGTCCATGTTTGTTTCTTTCTTATTCTCAGCCCCATAACTCCCAACTAATACCTGGCTCGGTTAAAATGAATCACCCTTGGCCGTAAAACTCGTGTGCGTATAGAGCTGAGGTGAGCATACGTCCCTTCACATATATTCCTGCTTCAAACCCATTGTACCTGAGATCCACCATGACCCTGACTAGGATCAAGTAACTACTGATAGTGATCTACCTACTGATCAATGACTTTTTACATATATTGTCATCATATTTATAATATACATAAAAAAAAAAAAAATTGTGTTACCAGAGGAACCTGCGATTTGCCTTGAAATTCTATCATCGTTAGGGCCGCTGCTATAGAAAACTAACCAACACCTTCTGACCAATCAGATATCTACAGCCAGGATTTGTAGATCTATAAGATGGTCGATTTAATGACCTAGAAAACGATGAGAAACATAATGTGTGCGAATTAAGCAGCACGTCTACTACACGTCTACAGACACAAGTTTGTGGACACCCAAGATGGTAAACTAGATATTCTAAAATGTTCCACTAGATATTGGACTGTGCTTGTGGAGATTTGTGTTCATTCAGCCACAACAGTTTGGGGGGGGGGGCAGTCAGGAATCCCAATTCTTTTGTCGAGATTGTGCATTTAAAATGTAACTCTATACATGCTAGGAATACGTTAGTATTGATTTTGTCATCATCTCTCTAACGTGCCCTTCAAAAAAAAACTGCTATAAGCTCATTGCTCTTCTGTTTTACTGAACCCTGCTGGTAGTCTTAACCCTCAGGAGACACACGAGTCAGCAACTCCAGAGGTAATCCACAAAAAAGAGCTTTAGAACTGGTTTTATCTTCCTGTTCTCTTCATCTCCATTCATCATCCAGGCTCCAGAGTTTAAAGGCCAGCACTTTCAGGCTGATGAAGTAGTGAACCCTTTTGACCTCGGGGTTGTAAAATAAACGAGAAACTAGTTGAATTTGTTTTTTTGCTTTGTTTAATTAATATATAAAAGAATTGTCACATTTTAGGTTGATTGAAGCTTCTCCACAAGGGGGAGATGTTCTACTACAATTCATCTTTTTTTGCTATTAAGATTACATATATATACACACACAACTATACACAAAATCTGTTCCAGCATGACAATGACCCTGTGCACAAAGCCAGCTTCAGGAAGTTATACTTTATGTTGGTTAGAGTGGAAAATCTCCTGCTATAGATCTCTGACTTCAACCCTATTGAAACACCTTTGGGATGCACTCCAGGCCTCCTCAGTTCCCCTACATCAGTACTTTACTTACACCATTGTAGCTGAATGAGTACAAATCTCCAGAAAATCTATTGGAACATCTTCCCAGGAAATGGGGGAGGTTTTTATAACAGCAAATGGGTACTTCATTTGGAATTCAAAAAGCACAATCTTTTGCTGATTTTAACACAGAGACTACAGTAGTGGTTTCGTTTTTAGCCCTTGTGTACAGCATATGAGGTGGTTTGAAAAAGTTTTGAGACTAATGGCGCTAACTGGTGCTGTTCTGACCACGTCTGGGATTACATGATGAAAAGACACGCTTGAAATGACATACGGCGATTTGAGGTGTTTTGAGCAAGAGTGGAAGAACATCGCTGGAAGACGACGAGTTCAGGAAGACCTTCGACGAGCTCAACCCACAAAAATGTTCAAATGTGGACGTAGACTGTCGGAGAACAATCCACATGATCTCACCCCCGGATTCGGCTCCTGCGGACTTCACCCTCTCTCCGAAGATAAAGATCCAGTTCGAAGGTCGCCTTTTTGACACCTTTGTGGAGTTCTGGCTTGAATCGCAGAAGGTGCTTGATACGCTTCTTCAAAAGTTGGATTGCTGTGCAAGGGGACTATTTTGAAGGTGATTGTGTAGAGTTTGCGTCGAAACATTTTGTACCCCCACCATATAAACCTGCACTTATGAAAGCATGCAATTACAGTCAATATTTTCCAGCTCTTCCCGAATGTAAAGTAGCGTTTCGATATACAATTGAATTCCAGACAAACAAAAAAATAACAGTTCAGAGATGGGCAGATGCTTCATAGCAATGGTGTCAACCAATGTCTCCTCTATCAGCAGGATAATGCCTTCACCCAAATTCTTAAGGGAGTCAAGGTGATGACTTGCCCTTCAAATTCCACAGATCTCCATTTTGCTGGAGGAAAACTTACAGGACTTAAAAGCTCTGCTGCTGTCGTCTTGATCCCAGATCCCACAGCACACCCTCAGAGATCTTGTGTTGGCCAAGCTGATGAGTCAAGACTCTGTTCTGGTGGCACAACAAGGAACTATACAATATTAGGTTATGGGTGATTGTGTGTTGAGTATGAAATGTGTGTTGGGGGGTAATTCCAAGACACCCACAATAATGACATAAATGGGCCAATTAGAAGCACAAATGCGAATGAACAAAAGAGGAGAGGTTTAATTTTCATCCTTCATTTTTCTCTTATCTTTTATTAGAACTATCGTAAAGAGCGTCAGCACCTACAGGACACGTTGCGTCCAAAACTGAAAGGTGTCTTCGAATTCAAAAATAATAATCGAGTCCACCTGGAACAAAATCACTGCACTGTAATTATTATTAACACGAATCATTTCAAGTTCTATTAATATTAGTCAATTTATTCTGTCACAAGTTTTTTTACGACTTAAAAAAGAAAAGCATACAAACCAAAGCTATGTACAAACAGTCGTCAGCGTGTTCAGTATTTCATCTAGAGATCTTCAAAATGGGATCAGCCAGAGTGGTGTAGCTACATAAGAACGTGTTCAGAGTTCCTGCGGAATTCCAGCACCCTCGATGCGAACGGCGAGGAGTTTTAATCGGACAGTGTGGCGCGTCTTCGATAAAATAAAGCCTCGAATACTCTTGAACCACATTTAAACTGATGAAACGCACCAAACAATGGGATCATAATGAAGCCATCGTTATCAGGTTAAAGCAGGTGAAAGAGTCTTCAGCTTGCTTTTTCTACGCCTCGTTTGTCTGCTCACGTTAATGAGAGTTTTGATCTTAAATGTTAGAGATGTGTAGCGTTCACTGATTCAGAACATTACAGAGAATGTGCAGCGTTCACCGGTCCAAAACGTTACAGTGTGCAGCGTTCACC
>JAAIIK010000102.1:1326868-1337497 GCA_014706435.1 Silurus glanis | reverse complement strand
TGTGTGTGTGTGTGTGTGTGTGTGTGTGTGTGTGTGTGTGTGTGTGTTTTTCTGTCCGTTTCGGTCCTACAAGTTGACGAGCTCGTGGCTGACGAACCGCTTAAGTCTCTCGAGGTACTGGCCGTAGAGCTCGACGTCGTTGTGTCCTGCACCGTCCACCCACAGCGGCTCCACGGGCTTCTGACAGCGTTCGTACAGGGCCAGGCCATGCGAGAAGTCGATCACTTCGTCCTCGGTGCCGTGGATCACCAGCACCGGTGACGTCACCTTCGAAATCTTGTCGATGCTGCGGAACGGAGCAAAAAAAAAAAAAAAAATTAAAAAAATATATCATTATTAGTTTCCTTGCCTTTTTTGGGATAGAAATAAAGGACGTACTTGGGGAAGGCGTCGAAGCAGTAGGTCTTCTTGGTATCCGGGAAGGCGACCCGCATACCCGAGGTGAGCGGCGAGTGAAGGATGACGGCGGCGCTCTCGTACCGGGCCGCCAGATCCACGGACGGCACCGTCCCAATACTCTGCCCGTACACGATCACGTTCTCGGGCCTTATACCGTACCTGAGAAATGAAACACACCCAATAAGACATTTTTTATTCCGGTGAAAAAAAAGATTTTGTTTTCCTCGTTCATCTCGATCGCATGCCTGAAATTGAATAAGCCCTAACACGCTACTGAACGCCAGAGGATTACTGACTGATCACGAGCATGGGTAGACGCCTAGTAGGCAAACGTTACTGTCCTTGACATGCAAATAAAAAGTAAACCTTCAGACCAAACGTCACACAAAACGATGCGGAAAAAAAGACTCCGTCTCACATGTCCGGTTTTAAAGCCAGTATTAGCTGCTAATGTACAGCGATCAGGAGATGACATTACAGAAAGTATGCACTAAATCAGAAAGATCGCCCTCGAGTATCAGCCAAAATATGGACAATAGTACTGAGACACCCGATTTTCTAGCCATATGTGGTTCTTTTCCGAACTAAGGTAGTATTAGATGCGGCATCATCAACTTTTACCATCACTTTAAATGTGTTAGAGTGGAAGATCTCCTGCTATAGAGCTCTGACCTCAAACCTGACTGCACTCCAGGCCTCATCACCTCACCTACCTCAGTACCTGAGACTTTACTAACAGCCTTGTGTCTTATAAAAACCTCCACTAATCTCCACATGTACAATCCAAACTCTGGTGGAACATCTTCCCAGAAGAGTGGACGTTACTAATAACAGCAAATGAGGACAAATGTGGTGTTTAAAAAGATTTAAATTCACTTTTAGATTTAAAAACACTCTTACTGCTTCATACTTTTCTACGCCAACAGCTACGACACACGAACAAATCCGAACCAAGAAACGCGGTCTTGTGTTTTATGACTTTAAAATACTCAAGGAACGTGACGGGTGCAGGAAACACCACACGCTATGGTTAAACGAGGACCTGATGAATTTGATGTGCATTCAATGGGAAAAAATAAACATCTCAGTGATTTGTCTAAACAGCCACTTCCAGGGAAATACAGGACGTTCCTTAGACCTGCTACTGCGCATGCTGGGATTTTTTTACAGAGCAATTTAGAGACTGATGTTTTTTTCCTTCCAGTGTCAATATTTGGCATGATAGGGTCTATAAATTAGTGAGTAAATGGTTTTTCTTGTTAATTCAGTAGCCAGAGTCTCCATGTATGCACAGATTGGATGGATGGATGGATGGATGGATGGATGGATGGATGGATATTAATGAGCCAGTGGAGAGAGTGGCAAGGTAGAAACCTTGAGAGGAACCAGACTCAAAATGGATTGACAGTGAATGTCTATTCATTGTAGTTTCATCAGTGTTGAGGTTATTACGTGTTCACTGTTGGAAAACTTGTAGTGGGGGAAATGAGGGGGAAATGATTAGTCCAGCCAAACCCAATCAAAGCAAGAGGTTGAAACGTCAGTAATGATCAAAACCTTGTTGACAACGTAAACACCATGGCCACCATGTATCAATCAAATCTACGGAACGGCAAATTAGCAAGGAGCGCTTGGACCCGCGGATCCCCAGTGCTCGCTATTCTTTATTATTACTTTATAATCATCATCATCATCAGTTACACTTTCTTGTAAGAGGACACAAGGAAGTAATCCTGACACTCCTGGTGATGCAGGATCTTTACAGATCTTTAGATAAAATAGTTTCCGTGTGCCAGTTAGCAGGAATGAGTCATGTGTTAATATCCAGTCATTAGACAATAAATGTTACAATTTCTCTTGCATCACTAGGGCTTATCAGAAATTCAGATCTGTTGATCATTTCTCAAGTGCTCATGCTGTATATAATATGAAAACTGCTCAGCAGATACAGTGGGTCGGGGGCTGATTCGACATCCTGGTTGGAGATTTTGACCAAAATTATTGCAGAACTTTTTAATATTTTGAACATCTCATTCGGATATATTCTTTTTATGCTCAAGTGTGTGCGAGTTCTTATCTGCAAGTGATTACATAATGTTCCTGAGTGAGCAGACTCGCTTGAAGCACCAGGAAACATCAAATTCCTCAATGATGTATTCAGAATGTCTGTCTCAGATATAAATGAACACTTAATTGCCCCCTGTGTGCTGTGGGAAACAGTACAATTAAGATTTTTTTTCCTCCCTCTACTTCCTAGAAAAGGACCCCTCCACTCCATTCCCCCCCTCCCCATTAAAACTTTCTCATTGGGAAATTAGTTGCCAGGCAACGAATCAATATTTGACTCAACATGCCCTATCTATTCTCTCTCTATTCCTCCATCTTTGATGTTCCCTCCATCCCCCAACTATGTCTTCCGTCTCCATCTTCTAATCTATTTGTTATTTTCTATGCATGTCTGTCACTTGATTTCTTCCCCTATCCTTATGTCCTTCTTCAATCTTCCAATTTCTCTTTCCTTCGTTTTCTCTGCCAGATTTTTTTTATGCTATTTTTGTTAATTTTTGCCCCATTCAAATTCTGTTTATTTGCGTTTTTCTTTGTCATTTCTTTCTTCCCTTTATTTTTTTTATTCCTTAGTGCCCTTTTATGTCCTACTTTTATACAGTTTTTTATTTGCTTACCTTTATTCCTGGCCCACCCCTTCTTCTGTTTTCCCATTTTTCTCCTTTTCCGTAAAAATTTTTTTTCCTTTTTTCTCTATGCTAAAATCTATCATTATCCTTTTTGCTTGTTCTCTATCCCCCCCCCCCCATCTCTCACTCACTTTTTACCCATTATCTCTGTTCACTCTGTCGCTCTCAGCTGTTTCCTTTCTCTGCGTCTCTCTCTCACTTCCTCCAAGATGAGACTTACTCCAGCGTATCTGCTGGTTAAACTCTACCATCATGCATTTACAGGAACCTGTTCTCCAGATACACAAAACAATGTGTCTGGATTGTGTGAATTGTGAATGTGAATTGTGAATGTGAATTGTGTGTGTGTGTGCGTGTGTATGTTTAGTCTAAACTGACACGCCTGCTTACTCATGGCTGACTCACCTGTACAGACAGGCAGCAGGGTGGATCCATCTCACTCAGTGAACATCCTGTGTACACTGAGGCAACGCCCCTGACTACATGAACACACACACACAGAGGTCCGAGTCTCATCCACGCACACCATGCGCAAAAACACGACACTTCGTATCGTAAACATCACGCATCACTAGAAGTTTGAGAGCCGAAACTTGATGAGGTCCGCAAAAATGCCCCGGGCGAAGTATCGAATTCCTATTAACACGTCTTCTCTTTAAACGTATGATTCCATGTTGCTTTATTGTGGGGCAACTTAGAAATGTCTAATAATCACAACTTCAATCAACAACTGTCTAATGTAGATCACATCCAACATCCACCCCGACTCAGTCATCTATTAACTCAACCAGTCACAGTGCCTCAGCCATCCACAATGTCCATACCAAATCTACTGTCCACAGCACTGCCACCTTCCACATCATTTAATCCACATCCACATCGTACCCATCTACCAATCCCTGAATCAACCGGACACATCACCACCCCCAATCAGTACAATATCCAAATCTTTACTAAGCAACCCTCCACACTATCAAAATCCATCAACCCTACCAACCACACCCTCAAGCTTCACCAACCCCTCCATTCACCCCTTCACACCCTTATGATCCACCAACCCTACCATCTACCCTTCACAGCTTCACAATCCACCATTCCTACCATCCACACAATGAAGCTCCACCAACCCCAAATCCTCAGGATCCACTATCCCTACCATCCACCCATTCACATCACCCCTTCCCACCCTCAATATACACCATAACTACCATCTACCCCTTTACACCCTCAGAATCCACTATTCCTAACATCCACTCCTCCATACCATTAAGATCAATCAACTCCACCATCCACCCCTTCATATCCTCACGATCGACCAACCCCACCATCCAACCCACCACCAACCGCTTTACACCCTCAAGATCCACCAACCCCACCATTCGGTATCCCATGCATTCTTAACAGTCTTCACATTAACATGTACCTATCCACAACCTCCAGTCCACTAGCTCAAATCTACTGCTCAGCTAGACGCAGATGTCTCCACTGTTCACTACCAGACTGGATCAGAGATGAAACAGACCGAGAGACAAATAAATAGTGTACCTGGGTGGAGACAAATACGGCATACACTGAGAGATGTGGCCAGGAACTGTATAGCAGGCATTGTGTATAGATTGTTGACCACTCCCGGGGCCAAAAGCGCAAAACCACAGGGAACAGCACATGTACAAAGCTATGATCCTGTGGGAACTTTACATTAGATAAAGGATGATCAGACACAGAAACCATCACAGAGGAAGTAATATGAGAAGCTGGAGAAATATAAGGGACTCAAAGTACAACTAGGTTAAAGCCAAACACGTCCCAGTGGGGATGCAACCCCTAAACTGGAACAGCGGCTCCGACAGCCGCAAGGAATGACAACAACTGATCTCGGTTCAGAGCAGCACATTCCTCGGAACGGCAAAACACTGCGCGTCGCCCCTTGAACTCCCAGCCCTCGTGGAGGAGGCCTCAGAGGGAGCAAAGACACCACTCACAAGAAGGACAAGACAGGAATTTTGGCATAGGAATGGCATAAAATAAAAAAAAGAAAGAGACAGGATATGCAGCTCGAATGAATGTGATGGAACAGAGCTAGCCGCACACCCCGTTACCAAAGTGTTATATTCAAAGGTGTACTTTTTATGAAAACGTTTGATGAACGTCAGTGAGCCCCAAATAATTTCTCTGTCTTAAAACTGGGTTGTTTTTCGGCTGTTCTCTCCTGAAGTCATCATTGTCACTGTATAAATGTGTTTAAATTCTCGGCAGCTGCGTTACATGCGATTATTTGTATATCGCATGTTACGCACCGCAAGCCAATCTAGAGAACGTCGCTTGCGGGTTTCCTGTTTTTCAACACCAGGGGACAAAAATAAAGTCGTGCAGTAGACGTTTTTACATTATAAAGGGCCACGGCTGAAAGAAGACTCGGCGACGTTTCATATTTCACCACGTAACAGTTCTGGGTCGTCATTTCTATATAGAGCGACTTCACAGGTAACCATTTGGGTTTTGCTGATCGCGGTGCAATTCGTATTACGTCGTCACCCGGTGGCAATTTGCAGACGTAACTGCTCTCCCTAAAGCCTCCCGTTTTTCTACCGGAGCTTTTCTCGTACGGATTATGGCCTGTGGTGTCAGGGTGATGGATTAATCCTGTGGAAAAGGAAAAAAGAAAATTGGTGGATAAACCCAGTTTAAAAAAAAATTAAAAATAATAAAAAAAACCTTGCCCATGTGCATCTTACGAGGTGGCATAAAAAAAGTTTTGGAGACATGCCCCGTTTACAAGAAAGTACTCTATTTATCTACATTTACACATCACCTTCAAAAGGGTCCCCTCTCACAGAAATGCAGCGCTCCCAGCGTTCCTGCCACTTTCTTTGAGTTTTGTCAAGTTGTTTCTCTCTTTTCTGTTCCTTGCAAACTTGGTCTGTGTCGGACCGTGTCCAGCAGCTTCTGCAATTTGCCCTGGATCTCCGCAATGGTGTCAAAATGGTGACCATTGAGCAGGATCTTCCTCTTCGGGAAGAGGGCGAAGTCGCCAAATGGATCATCGTGCAGAAGTTGCTTAATGGTTTTGACGTTTTCCCGGCGGTTGATCTCGTTGAAGATCTCTTCCTGATCATGATGAAATTGCAGACGTGGTCAGAAGGCCAGTTAGCACTACTAGTCTTGATACTTTTTGATACCACCTTTATTTCTCTTATCTTTTCCATGCTACTTCATTAATTGGACAGGTTTTTGAAAAGGGAGGCACCAGTCTGTATTGGGTGCAAATGCTGCTCACAGTAAAGGAACCGAGGACAGACACAATCCTGTCTCCGAGGCACAGAGGCTACAAAATAATTATTCTGCCGCACGGAAGGCTCCCAAGAGCATGGTGGCCTCCATAATTCTTAAATAGCAGACGTTGGAAGAACCAGGACTCCCCCCGCCCCTCAAAACAGATAGATAGTGAGATGCGAGAGATGTCTGAGAACCTGATTGAGCTTTAGAGATCACTCTAACACTCCAATGATCTGTAAGAACTGGCAGATGAAAGCCTTGGCTTTTTATATTTTCATGTGGAGCACGGAATACACTGCAAGTTCATCTTCTCTGCCTCTCTCTTTCTCCTGACAGTGATGAGATGATTTTTGAGGGACGTTACATCACAGGCATTATGTTGAACGCTTATGCCGTTTCTCCAGCTGTCAGATAAATTATCCCTCGCTCGTTCTCCCTCCTATGACAGATGCTCCACAGAAATGTGTCTTTTTTTCCCCCCACAGAATTTCTAGAATGTTAACTGTAACTAAAAATGGACAGAAATCGTGAAAGAATCGTTTCTCCGCTTTGGGGCTGTTGATTATTTCTATGGAACAACATGTCCACACTTGTTTTATTACTTTGTCATACGCAATGGACAATGGACTATTTGGAGAAAACTATTAGGACTGCTGACTTTTCCAGCCATGTGTGGATTTTCCACAAACTGCTACCACAAAGCTGGAAGCCCACAATTGTATAGGACGTCTTTGGAGGTGGGAGCATGAAGTTTTCTCTTTACTTGAACTAGGAGACCTAAACTTGTTCCAACAGGACACTTCCCTGTGTCCAAATACATCTCCATGACAATATGCATTACATGGGTTGGAAGATCTTGAATGGCTCTAGAGCTCAGTCCTACTGAAGATGAATGCGAACGCTGACGGCCCCCCAGACCTCTTCACCTCCTCCCACATCAGTACCTGACTTGACTTACACCCTTGTGGCTGAATGAGCTCAAATCTCCACAAAATCTAGTGGAACATCTTCCTAGAACAGTGGAAATTCTTATAGAATGCGGGATTTTCAAAAAAGCACACATACAGATCTTATGGTCAGGTGTCCACAACATTTTTGTAGTGTATTAGTAATGAGCAATTTCCCACGCATTGTTCATGAAGCTCCGCCTTCTGGACCTACATTTAATTAAATAAATTCTAAGCACATTTAAAGAAGTAGAGTTGTAAATTCTTACTTCCTCATTCAGGATGAACTGAAACTGTACACAACACCCATCAGCAGTTTCACTGTTTATTGCGTGTGCGTGTTTGTGTGTTTGTCCGCAGGTCCTCTGGGACATGTTTTGTGAAATAAGGACACACGGGGTCCGAGAGGCGCAGCTGTGCTTACTGACATTACACACACACACACACACACACACACACACACCATCTCTCTTTTTTTTTTTACTAAGGGTCTTGTTGGAATACAAACTTCCAATTTGGAATACCGTGTTCAGATACGTGATGCTGTGAGCCAGGGCAGATCCTGGGGGCGGGGCTTGGTGAATGTGGGCGGGTGTAAAAGCTCACCTGGTTCGGAGGGCGTGCCACGCTGCTTCGACGTCGGCGTACAGGTTCTTCTCGGACGGTTTCCCCGAGCTGGCTCCGTAGCCGGAGTAGTCGTAGGAGAAGACGTTGCAGTTGATGCGTGAGCCGAGGCCTACGTAGAAGCTGCTCATCTGGCCGAGGTCGACGGCGTTGCCGTGCGAGAACAGCAGCGTGTAGCGGGCGCTCGGCGAGCAGCGCACGAACATGCAGGCGATGCGGTTGCCGCGCACCGTACGCGTCATGAAGCACTCGATCGAGTCCTTCTCGCGTGCGGAGTATTGCCAGTCGGCGCGCTCGGACAGGTGCAGCGTCCAGCGCGTGCCGCTCTCGTCGCTCAGCAGCGTGTACGTCGGCTCTGGGGGCAGGAATGCCAGCTTCGACGCGATCCTGCTCGGGCACGGCGGGCAGCAGAACAGGCAGCACAGCTCACTCAGCGACAAGTGATTCATTCTGATAAAAGGAAGAAATAAACATACCAAAGATTCGCTAATTACTAAACACACTTGTTTCCAGGATACGCGTTTGTGATTCGTTCACGGCTTACTGGGAAACGCTGCATGTGGACGATCCGGGAGTAGGAAAGAAATTACGCCCACACTGCAACAATCGAACGAGTTCTCATGTTGATTCTCTGAATCATCTACACTGCAACTGTCTCATCACCTGAGGCAGGATCCCAGTTGGTTCGTTGGCTCACATGTTCTGTTAATGCTAAACATCTGCTTTTGCTCATGTTACAGGTGAACACGAACCTGGCTGTTCATTAACTTCCATTCTTCTGGGAAGATGTTCCACTAGATTTTGGAGTGTTTTGCTTATGAAAATATGTGCTCATAAAGTCAGGTACTGATGTAGGTGAGGTGAGGAGGCCTGGGGTGCAGTCAAATGTTGAGGTCAGAGCTTTAGATCACACAGCGGGGGAAATAATTATTTGATTCCATGCTGCTTTTGTAAATTTACCCGCTTACAAAGAAATGAAGTCTAGGATTTTCATGGTAGGTTTTCGAATTATCGCGCCAACACTGGTCTCTTTCTCACCAAGCTTCTTGCTGATGGTCTTGTAACCCATTCCAGCCTTGTGCAGGTCTACAAACTTGTCCCTGATGTCCTTTGACAGCTCTTTGGTCTCGCCCATGGTGGTGGAGAGGTTCGAATGTAAGAGGCTGATTCTGTGACAGGTGACTTTTATTCACACAAGTTGATATTAGTTCTTTCTTTCTTAAAGGGACAGGACTAATTTGAGTGTGTGGGAGGCAGAATTCTTGCTAATTTAGTATTTCACTCGAACAAATGCAATTCAATTTCTAACCTTTCTGTCTCCATCTGTTAAAATAACCCTAACATAAAAACGTGTAAGGGGTAAACTCAGCAGGGGTTCAAATAATTATTTCCCCCACTGTATCTTCATGGACCTGGCTTTGTGCACAGGACACTTCTGGCATCCTAACAAGCTGGGATTTGCAAAGTGCCTTTCGAATCTAAGAAGGCTTCCTATTCACTCTCTACCACAAGTAATGGAAAATCTTGACGCGCCGAATATAAAAGTTTGTCCCCCCGCAGAAAAACAACCAATGTGAAGTTCGTATGTTTTGGAGCGTATTAAATAAAATACACTTCAGGTACAAAAGCATCGGGACAGCTGACTTTTCCAGCCATATGTGGTTCTTCCCTGAACCTTCTCCACAAACTTGGAGGCACACAATTTTATAGGACGTCTTTACATGGGTTTAAGTACTGTAGAAGATCTTGAGTAGAGTCCTGACCTCAACCTGCTGACTGCATCCCAGGCCTCCTCACCTCACCTACATCAATACCTGACACCCTTGTAGATGAATGAATCTCACACAAATCTCCAAAACCACACTCCAAAATCTAGAACATCTTCCCAGAAGAGTGGAGGTTTTTCCTAACAGGAAATAAGGACTAAATGTGGAATTGGATGTATATGCTTGATTTATTTCTCACCATCACCAGGATTGGGATATTATATTAAATGTCTCAGGCAGCTTGTTGGTAAACCATGGGGGAGGTGGTAACTCACTGGCTCAGTTAAGGCTCTGGGTTACTGATCAAAAGGTCGGGGTGAAGCCCCAGTATTGCTAGGCTGCTACTTTTGGGCCCTTGAGCCACATCATTTGGCAGCGTAAAGAGAAAGCACAGATGAAGGCGAAGACGTAAACAGGAAGCAGTCGGATGTGAACCCGTTTCGTCTCTACGAAAAACTAAAAAAAGGATTTGACCCTTTCTCCGGATATTTCCTGCCCTTCTGGACGTTGCTCCAAGCGCTCCATGTATGGTCATGTGACGAGACACACACACACACACACACACACACACACACACACACACACACAATGACACCCAGGTGTGGAGCTTGTGCATGCACCGAGACACTTTGCAAGTCAACGAGAGTTTAAATATCACATCCTTGATGCTCAAAGTGCGCAGCGTCTGTCTGAGGATTCGGCTGAACGCTCCTTCTCGAGGTGCTTCATCTCCACCTTCCGCCTCAACGGTTCTACCGTTTAAAAAAGAATGCTTTTCAAGCAGAAGCACCGAAAGCTTGTGGTCATGTGACCGGGTTGAAGGCCTGACATACAGGAATTACCTCTTGCTTTCAATCATAATAAAACTGAAAGTGTGTGTGTGTGTGTGTGTGTGTGTGTGTGTGTGTGTGTGTGTGTGTG
>JAAIIK010000102.1:1307533-1326858 GCA_014706435.1 Silurus glanis | reverse complement strand
GTGTGTGTGTGTGTGTGTGTGTGTGTGTGTGTGTGTGTGTGTGTGTGACGCTGCCCTGAAGGCAAAGTGTGGGGAAACACACACTTAAACGACCTTGTGCGTCATATCTGCTGACTACATTAAGTGTCAAAGCAAGTATATTGGGGAAATTAGTGCTGGACACACACCGTGATTCAATTTGTACACATTTGGATTGGACGCAGGAAAAAAAAAAACCACACACCTGTGACGCAACCTAAAGAGAGACGGTTAATAAAGTAATATCTTTTTTTTTTTTTTTTTTTTTTTTTTTTTTACAGCTCTCGTCACGCATCACGTTTCGTGTCCTAGATGAAAAAGCGTCGTCGTGCGGTTCAGGTTGTTGAAGCTACCAGGCAACCCAGGAAACGAAGTCCTGCCGACGGCGATGCTAACGAAACACCTCGATCGTATCTCCGACCGATCTTCATTCAGCGCATCGCCCGAGAGTGACATCATAATGACTGACAAGCATTCATTACCCTATCATCATCGTCATCGTCACCATTTCACCAGGATAAAAAAAAAAAAAAAAAAGGCAGAACGAAGCCAGTTTTTGACGGTTTGATTTTTACCTGCGATTCAAAGAAAATGACGTGTAGCATTTTCAAACCTCCAGTCTGTTCCGGGCGTGATTTTCAATTTACATCCCCTCGTTAAACATTTTCTAAAACACACGCTTCCTTGCCGAAAGAGAGTGTGTGTGTATAGACCCCCCCCACCACACACACCCACCAAGAGAACAATCATTTTAGCCCTATTGTAGTTCTCCAGATGCTTCTTGAGTTGCACCAATCAGTAAATCATTTCCATCCATTAATACTTCTACAATAGGTGTCCTATTAGTAGTAGGTGTCCTGTGACTTTTGCGTTCTTTGACGCCGACCTCCGATTAGCGGCTGAAGGATTTTAATCAGAAACGTCATGATGTTGTCATCAGGGCTGTAAGCTGGGAACCTGTAAATCTGACCTCAAATTATGAATCAAAACGATCTCTACGATTTTTCAGTAAAATAAATAAATGAACAAACAAAAAAACCGTCTTAACCGGACAGCATAAAATAAAGTTATTTATATATTTTTTTCCACTGTAATAGTGTTTCTTGATAAATGTGTAAAAGTGTCAATATTTGTAGTATTATTATTTGATTATAATTGTTTACATACCTGAACACAAAATATTCAAAATATTCTGATTCCTGATATGAGCAAAAAAATCTTCTGATATCACTGTATTTTTATTTTTTGTGTATCGAGTGATACGATATGAAGGATATCGTGATCGCGGTATCGCTCCGGTTCTTCACTCCTCCGTTCGGGACGCGGTGATGCGCCGCCGCCGCCTCGGTAACCTTTCCGCCGGGCCGAGCTGTACAGAGATCCTCAACATGTGTTCCGAGTGGATCCGGATAGAAATCTGACAGTAAAACCCAGTCCCGGCACGGGGGAATTCAAACAGAACCAGCGCGGTGTTCCGTTCGAGACGCGGCCGACACACACTCCAGTGACAACCGCAGGGACTCCGTTCAGCTCCCGCTCTGCTCCGGTTCCTTCTTATTTTACTCCGAGATGTACCGGATGTCCACGTCACATGATTGACAGCTCGCTCCAGCCAATGATATGAAGGCAATGGAGGTGGGAGTCGATTCGGCGAACCAATCATCATTTACTACTGGGAAAAAAAACGAATAGTTACAGAACAAAAGTATATATATATATATATTATTAATTATTATTATTATTATTATTATTATTATTATTATTATTATGAGAAAATGTATATTTTCATTGCTGGTGTGTGATAATAATCTGGATTATAGTTTTCAGGAGGAAACAATATTTATGTCAAGACCATGGGAAAATTAAGTCGTGATCAGGAGAAAACAAGAATGAAAAAATATCAGAATGCCTCTTAGGGAAGAAAAAGGAAAACAATAAAATAAAAAAGAGAGAAACTGGGAAACAGGTTAATCTGTGTTATAATGTAACTGATAAAATGAACTTATTTTATGGACTTTCCACTGTATATTGAAAGAAGCTACAGATTTTTAATAACAAAGAAAAAATATAATGTCATTTAATATGAAGAAATAAAAAAATCATTGCTGGCAGTGGTTCAAGAATAAAATATTTGTGGACATTCGTTGATTGAAAAAAAAAATCCGATTGTTGTTAATTAAATAATTAATGGTTAAAAATAATCACTTTATTTTTAATTCATGTTTTAAACAAAGTTTGCTGCTGTCATTTGAATTGATCGGATTGATCAGAGATGACCCTCTGTTGACCTTTCCAATATGGCGGACGCGTGAGGCTACATCCGGGGGATTTGTCAGAATGTGTACTTCCGGTATGGGTGCGTTATGTCAACGAGTGAAACAGCATGCCGTGTGGTTCTTGATCGTTTACAGTATTTCTACTAAGTGACCGGAAATGAGTTCTCTGAAAGGCTCTGGGTCTCGAGCTCGAGGTCAAAAATTTCAAAACGCCACCGCTTTTAAGAATGATAAATACGGAGCGAGTCCTCAAGTCAAGGTAAGAGGTTCTAACGTGAACACGTGATCTGGTCGTGAGCATGCAGAGCTGGTCGGTGTGAGCTCATGGCGTCTTCTCCCTCCTGATGTTCTGCAGAAAGCCAATGCGAAGGTTCATGATGGAGTGTGTCAGCGCTGTAAAGAAATCCTGGAGTGGAAGGTCAAATACAACAAGTACAAGTCCCTCACGCAACCTCGCAAATGGTCAGACACGAATACTTCCTTTTTATTTTCCAACATATCTATTAAGAGACATTTAATTATTAATTATATTATTAAGTAAAATAAACTCAGATGATTCATTCCTGAATGTGTATTAATTTATTCCTAATATTCGATTCTCTTCATTGCTGTTTTTTTGGTTGTGCTGCAACTGGTCGCTTTAACCAATCAGATTGCAGGCTGGAGTCACTGGAGCCCTCTAGCGGGCGTACAATAACATCGACATTTTCACGTCCATTGATTGGACGGTATTGTGGAAATATGTTTCATTCCACAATAATCGACAGAATATATATTTCATCACCATGCTATTCCGTCTGGACTGCGGCTCATTGGAACCGACTTCAGCATGCAACATGACAAAGTGTACATCCGAGCTCGTTATTTAGACAGCAAACAGTCAGCCGGAGTGATATCTATCATGGAATGATCTACCCGGTCACTGCACCTAAATCCTATTGAACCTCTCTGGGATGAACTGAGTCAGAAGCTTAAAAAAAAATCTCCAACCAACATTTTTGTCAAGATGCATGGCAAAGTATTTTACTCTCTGGATGCCGAGAGTGTGTAAAGCTGTAATTCCTGCTTGATCTGTCTTGATATTAAAGGTTGTCGATTGATACAGGATTTGAATGTTAAAATACCATGTTCTTTGCTGGTGCTCTGTCGCCCCCTAGTGTTAAGTGCCTGCAAAAGACGGTGAAGGATGCGTATTACGTCATGTGTAGGACGTGTGCACTCCAGCTGCAGCTGTGCGCTAAATGTGGGAAAAGCGAAGAAGTGGTTATTCCGTAAGTATCTCACAGCTGCAGGATTTTTCTTAATTAACTTTATTAAATAGGGCTTTTTTTTATAAAATAAATCATCCGCCACAGGTACCGCCGAAGGTATTTCCGTGATGTCCAGTTCTTGTCTATTGTGTCAATATTTTTTTGGGATAGTACGGAGGTCGCTCGATATGTTTTTTTTTTTTTTCTCTGACCGATGCAGATATAAAAAAATCAGGGCAGCCAATGGTTGATATGCTAATTTTTGGATATGTTTGCCTTTTTTTTCTTTTCTGCCTTCATCTTATTAAATCTAGTGGATAATAGCTAGACAGCATCAGATGGTGGTCTGTGGGATGGCTTTGGAGATGAAGAAGAAGAGGAGGAGAGTGAGGACTGAAAGAAAAATAATATGGTGGAAACCGAAGAAGGAAGACTGTAGTGTGAGATTCAGGGAAGAGGTCAGACAGGGTCTCGGTGGGGGTAAAGAGGTGCTGGATGATTGGGGAACTACTGCAGAAGTGATGAGAGACAGCTAGAAAGGAACTTGATGTGACTATGGATGCAATATTTGCTTTGAAAATGTTGGTGGAAAAGTATAGAGAAAGTCAGGACAGTGTGACAGCAGTGAAGTTTGCAGTAGGAACGACAGACTGGTTCAAGGTGAACGTTGGACTGCATCAAGGATCGGCTCTGAGCCCTTTCCTGTTTGCAGTGGTGATGGACAGGTTGACGGACGAGGTCAGACAGGAGTCTCCGTGGACAATGATGTTTGCGGATGATATTGTTATTTGTGGTGAGAGTAGGGAGCAGGTTGGGATGAGCCTGGAGAGGTGGAGGTACGCGCTGGAGAGAAGGGGAATGAAAGTCAGTAGGAGTAAGACAGAGTACATGTGTGTGAATGAGAGGGAGGGCAGTGGAGGGGTGCGGTTGCAGGGAGAAGAGGTGGAGAAGGTGGAGGAGTTTAGGTACCTGGGGTCAACAGAGCAAAGTAATGGAGAGTGTGTTAGAGAAGTGAAGAAAAGAGTGTAGGCAGGGTGGAGTGGGTGGAGAAGAGTGATAGCAGGAGTGATTTGTGATAGAAGAGTATCTGTGAGAGTGAAAGGGAAAGTTTATAGGACTGTGGTGAGACCTGCGATGTTGTATGTTTTAGAGACGGTGGCATTGAGTAAAAGACAGGAGGTGGCGCTGGAGGTAGCAGAGCTGAAGATGTTGAGGTTTTCGTTGGGAGTGACGAGGATGTTTATTATAGGGATCATGCCTGTAGGATGTTTTGGAGACAAAGAGAGAGGATCAATTGAGATGGTTTGGTTATGTCCAGAGGTGGGACATGAGGTATATCTGTAGAAGAATGCTGAGGAAAAGAGGAAGGCCAAGATGGAAGATTTGAAAGAGGCAGATGAAGAGGACAGAGTAGTATGGAGACTGATGATCCGCTGTGGTCCAATTAGTTATTCTCATTCTCTCTCCAAAAGTAGCTTCATATTTAACCAATGAAGTATATAAGACTAGATTAAGAATGATGGATAAGAACTTAAAGCCTGGGACACACCAAGCTGACGGTTGGCCGTAGGGTAACTAAAAAAAGAATGACTATACATCATATAGACACTATACGTGATTATTTGTGCTTAAGCGAAATTTTGCGAAAACTTATTCACTTGTTTGTGGGGGTTTTTTGCTCAGAGACATTTTTTAAATGTTCAATTAGATTTATAGTATTTTTTTATGCTTTTTTTTTTCTAACATAAGGAAAGCGTGCTACACTGAACGGAGAAAAAGCCACTGTGTTTGATGTCACAAAGGGTTTGATGACGAGCTGATGGTGATATGTAGAGTCTAATGTAGTGAAGTGTCGAGCTGTGTACATAAACTGCCCTCTAGTGGACCGGTCGCGTATTGCATTCATTTAAAGTCTGTTCGGTTAAATCCAATTATGTTTTCGCAGTAATTGTGAATAATCGTCATAACGCTTTCCTGTTGCAGGCTGGACAAAAAGGAAGAAGAAGTCATGGAGGAAGAAGAGCCAAGAGGGAACAGGAGGAGGAAAAAGCGAGACGCTCATGAACCGGACGAGGAGGACGATTTGGACGATTTCGGTGAACTGGACAGCGATTGTGAGTCTGAGGAGACTGAAAAATAAGGAGATGTCACGTCCAGTGGAAATGTAATTCGGCGTCACACGGATGAGGACTCATGAACCCTGAACGTGGCGTCTTGCTATAGCAGAGCTGAAAGACTTAAAGACTTGTGTATTTTGGGGTATGCTTTTGTACAACGCATCTTAAAAGTGCCTAAATCCACACAGCAGTTCAGAGTTAAAGGGATGTGCCCAGAGATGTACCAGTGATGGGGGATTTGATCTCACAATCTCTCCATTGCTATTGCAGGGCTACTTCCTGTTTTTTTTACTTGGCTTAAATATTCTGTATATTGTTGTTATTAAAAATACCCTTTTGATTTCCAACTGATTTTAAGATTCTTTTTCTTCTTCTTTTTATTATTGTTAGTAGTAGTAGAAGTTCATTGGCTTTTAATTGACTGTTTAAGAGATTCCAACTGAAAGAGTATGAACATTTTTTTTTTATAACAAAACAGAAATACTAAAATTTTCATTGAAAGAAATCAAATAAAAAAGAAGGATTAATTATGGAAGGCAATTTATCCAGGGAGTTCTAGCAACTCTTCCATTACCCGGTACTGGGTTGCTATCTGATGGTTGGGGATCTCTGTTTTTAAGGTATTTAAAGTCTATATTTAAATTACCATACAAAATAAAAAATGTGTAAAAAGTGTACGGTGATGTAACGTGTGGTTTGACGCTTTCCCTCGTGACAGGGTATGACCATTTTACAGCTGATGCTACTATTTTAAGCAAAAGTCACTTCCTCGTGCTTAGTTGAGGAAACTCGGAATAAGCCATGTGACTTAAAAAAAAATAAAAATTCAAACAGCATATGCTATTGATGTTCTTCTAGACCTTTAGATTCCATGAATTTCTATTCCTTCAGGTGCTTAATTGTTTTGTTCCTTCGTTGGAGTTTCAATAGTTCGTATACAGTTCTGTGAAAACGTATTAACACCTTCCTAATTTCCTCTTTTTGACATATTTGCATTACTAAATAGATTTTGTACAAATGCTTGTACAAAAAGGGGCAAAACATCTACTCTTGAACTTCATTGGCGCTCCTGTATTTGCGGAATTTTCATAGGGTCACTCAATATCTTCCACTCCAAACCATGTAAAGCATATCTTCCTGGTGCTGGCTTTGTGAAAGGAAAGTCAAGTCCTGCAGATTAGTCGTGCTGTTGAAGCTCATTCACCATCCATCAAAGTATCCTGTGATGTCCTGAGATGCTTTTCTGCTCGCCGTGTTTTTAAAGACTGTTTATTTGCATTACCTTCGGTCTGATAATTGAGGAAATGAAGGTTTATTAGGTTTCACAGACAGTAGGTCAGTGGTTAATGTTTTCCCTTAAGATCCTATCTTTGGGTTTCAAAGTGCAAAGGTGTTGAAAAAGCTTGTATCAGCTGAAGATAGATATTTATGTGAAGCTGGAGGACGAGTCAGATGTGTAATGTCCCAGGATTCGGGTTGCAAAGGGGTGGACATTTTCCAGTAAATTTCTGGAAAATTTCCAGAAACTTTCAATTAGAACTTCACCTGGGGAATTTTGGAAATATTCCAAGTTGGAAACTTGCCAGGAATTTACAGGAATTTATGCAAATTAATGATAAATTTTGGGAAATGTTTATAAATATACATTTACTTACTTATACTTTATATTTATTTAATTGTTAGAATAATTTTGTTGCACAATATCTTACACACAGCACAAGGAAGTTTTAAACATCAATTTATCTAAAATGTATGTAATTTATTTGAATACATTTCTTTACATTATTTTTTTGTGCAGGATTCTCGAGCTGTGTTTTGCTCAGATATCACAAACTAACTAATAGCATTACCTAATATACAAGTCCAAAATACAGCACCAGTCAGGCATTTGAATGATCAGTCCCTTCACTGCATATACATACAGTATAGGAGGTGGTATAAAAAAAGGTTTGAGACTAGTTTTGAACCCCACCAACAGATGGCAGCACAAGGGTGCACGCACAGTCACAAGGAGCACAGACGGTAGGAAGCTGTGCAACTGGTGCTATTCTGACCATGTGTGGTACCACGTCTCCGATTTCTTATTGGACAGCAATGGACTTCCTTTTTCGAAAGATAAAAATCCAGCTTGAAGGTCCCCATTTTGGAGCAGCATGGAAATAGTTTGCTTCCTACCTGGAAGGTCGCTCATACTAGGTAATATGTCAAGTCAAGTCAGTCAAGTCAAGTTTATTTGTATAGCGCTTTTCACAACAGACATTGTCTCAAAGCAGCTTTACAGAAATCAACAGTCAAGGTGAATGGTGTGTATTTGTCCCTGATGAGCAAGCCGTGGTGACTGTGGCAAGGAAAAACTCCCTTAGATGTAATGAGGAAGAAACCTTGAGAGGAACCAGACTCAAAAGGGGAACCTATCCTCATTTGGGTGACTTCAAGAGTTTGATCATAAATCTTACAACAATACAGAACACTGGAGAGTGAGAACTAACATGAGTACTGGAGTATAAGATTATAAGTAAATGTTCTTTCTACAGTCTTTGGTATAAAAGTATAAAAGTAGGAGCTACTGAGCTCAACATTTGTGATCATCATAGATCCAGCATCAGCTTCTCCATGCCAGAGCCTTTAAACACTCCAGGAGGTCCAATGCCACACATGTAGTGGGATCCAATTGGCACTCGTACGTCTGTAGATGGTTCGGGATGTTTGCGAGTTCAGCATCTACTTCTCCATGATCATCCATAGGTCCATAATCTTCACGAGGTGGGACGTGACTGGAGCTGGCCAAACCTCAGAAAGCCTCGGGATGGGGAGAGAAAGAGAAGCAGTGGAGAGGAATTAGCGTAGCTGCTGTTCATGATATTAACAGCACAAGTTGATAATGTGCATGTGATCATATGTTCTGGAGCACAAGGTTATGATGTGATGTGTGTTATGTGTAGGCTTTGCTAAAAAGATATGTTTTTAATTTGCACTTAAACTGGGCGAGTGTGTCTGAACCCCGAACACTGTCAGGAAGACTATTCCAAAGTTTAGGAGCTAAATGTGAGAATGATCTACCGCCTTTAGTGGACTTTGCTATTCTAGGAACTACTAGAAGCCCAGAGTTTTGAGATCTCAGGGAGCGTGACGGATTGTAGCATGTTAAAAGACTGGAGAGATACATGGGAGCCAAACCATTTAGTGCTTTATAGGTGAGAAGCAGTAGTTTGAAGTCTATTTAAAACTATATAAAAACAGGAAGCCAATGTAGGGACGATAAGATTGGGGTTATGTGATCGTATTTTCTTGACCTTGTAAGAACTCTTGCTGCCGCATTCTGAACTAACTGAAGCTTGTTTATTAATGATGCAGGACATCCACCTAGTAATGCATTACAGTAGTCTATTCTGGAGGTCATGAACGCATGGACGAGCTTCTCTGCATCAGATATGGATAACATGTTTCTTAGCTTAGAAATATTTCTAAGGTGAAAGAAGGCTGTTTTTGTAACTTGGTTAATATGATTTTTAAAAGATAAGTTGCTGTTTAAAATAACTCCCAGGTCTTTTACCATTGAACTAGTAGTTACAGAACATCCGTCTAAATGCAGGTTGAGATGCTGGACCTTCTGTGTACTGGTTTTTGGGCCAATGAGCAAAATCTCCGTCTTATCAGAATTTAATAGCAGAAAGTTATGGGTCATCCAATCTCTTATTTCCTTAACACACTCAGTTATCCGAGCTAATTGAGCTGTATCGCCTGGTTTAGAGGAGATATATAGCTGGGTATCATCAGCATAACAATGGAAGCTAATTCCATGCCTTCTAATAATATTTCCTAACGGAAGCATGTATATTGTGAAAAGCAGGGGTCCTAGAACTGACCCTTGTGGCACGCCATAATTTACTAGCATTAGCCTGGATAGCTCTCCATTTAAATCTACGAAATGGTAACGATCAGACAGGTAGGATTTAAACCAGCTTAATGCCTGTCCCTGAATGCCGATGTAATTCTGTAGGCGATCGAGGAGGAGATCATGGTCTATAGTGTCGAACGCAGCACTAAGATCTAGTAAAACTAATAGGGAGATGTAGCCTTGGTCTGAAGCTAAAAACAGGTCATTAGTGATTTTAACTAGGGCAGTTTCTGTGCTATAATGGAGCCTAAAACCTGACTGAAACTCTTCAAAGATATTGTTCTCTTGCAAGTGGGAACATAACTGGGCAGCGACAATCTTTTCTAAAATCTTAGACATAAATGGGTCTGTAATTCAATAGCGTGTTTGGATCCAGATTAGGTTTTTTAATGAGGGGCTTAATAACTGCTAACTTGAGGGATTTAGGGACGTGACCTAACGATAGTGAGGAGTTAATAATATTGAGAAGAGGCTCACTAGCTGTATATAACACGACCTTCAGTAGTTTAGTGGGAATTGGATCTAACTGACATGTTGTTGATTTAGCTTTGATAATAACATTATACAGCTCTTCCTGTCCTATACATGTAAAACAGTGTAGTTGTGGGGTTGTAGGTAAGACTGTGTCAGGAGATGCTGTCAGAGGTTGAACTGCCACAATTGTTTTTCTAATGTTATCTATTTTTTCAGTGAAGAAATTCATAAAGTCCTCACTACTAAACTGTGATGGAACACAATTTTCAGATCCCTGATTTGTAGTTAATTTAGCTACTGTACTGAAAAGGAACCTGGGATTGTTTTTGTTATTTTCTATGAGTTTGCTCAGGTGTTCAGCTCTAGCAGCTTTTAGCGCCTGTCTGTAGCTGAGCATACTGTCTTTATACGCAATTCTAAATACCTCCAATTTAGTTTTCCTCCATTTTCTCTCCAGATTACGGGCTGTTCTCTTAAGGGCATGCGTATGACTATACCGAGGTGCAGGTGCTTGTTCTCTAACCTTTTTTAACCAGATGGGGGCAACAGTGTCTAATGTGCTAGTGAGGATACGGTCTATCTTGTTAGCCATTTCATCAAGATTATTAGTAGTTATGGGTTTAGTGAGAAACTGAGATAAATCAGGCAGGTTATTTATGAATCTGTCCTTAGTGGTCGGAACAATAGTCCTACCAAGTCGATAGCGTGGTGAAACACGGCTAATCTGCTCAACCGGTAGTGTGTACAGTATAAGATAATGGTCCGTGATGTCATCACTCTGAGGTAAAATATCTATATCAGTGACGTCTGCTCCGTGGGATATTATTAAGTCTAGTGTGTGGTTAAAACGGTGAGTTGGTCTGGTGACGTTTTGTTTAACCCCAAAAGAGTTTAATAAGTCGACAAATGATAATCCTAGAGCATCGGTTACATCATCTACATGAATATTAAAATCTCCTACAAGCAGCACTTTATCAAAATTGATCAAGAGGTCTGAGAGAAAACAAGCAAACTCTTGAAGAAAATCAGCGTAGGGCCCTGGGGGTCTGTACACGGTGACCAGAGCGAGTTTTCTATGCATGTCTGAAAGTACAATTTTAAGAACGAGCACTTCAAATGATTTAAAACTGAATCCTAATCTCTGACTAACATTAAGAGAGGCACTATAAATGGTTCCTACACCACCCCCACGACCAGTCTGACGGGGCTCATGCTTATAAACATATCCTGACGGTGTAGACTCGTTTAGACCCATATAATCACCTGGTTTAATCCAGGTCTCAGTGAGACAGAGTGCATCGAGATTATTATCTGTGATCATCTCATTTACAATCAGTGCTTTGGGTGCAAGTGATCTAATGTTTAAAAGACCAAACTTTAGAACTTTGTTGCGTTTGTTTATCTGGCATTTTTCAGTTTTAACTGTAATAAGATTATTTCTGGATCTTGTGTATTTAATTCTTGGTTTTGCTACACGAGGAATAGATATGGTTTCTATAAGCTGGACTGTGTGCTCACTTGTAACTTATATGGTGTGCTGTGTGCTCATATGGAGCATCTGCCCCACGCAGATTTTCCAATGGTGTTCCACAAGGCTCAGTACTTGGTCCTCTCCTTTTTTCCCTCTATACTCACTCTCTTGATAAGGTCATATCCTCACATGGGTTTTCTTACCACTGCTATGCTGATGACTCAACTCATCTCCTTCCCTCCCTCAGATGCCACAGCTTCTGCTCAAATCTCGGCATGCCTTGCGGACATATCTTCATGGATGAGTGCTCATCAACTAAAACTCAATCCCAGCAAAATCGAACTGCTGGTCATCCCAGGTGATTCATCTCCAGGTCAGGATCTCAGAATAACTCTTCATAACTCTCTGCTCTCTCCTTTAGCCACTGCTCGCCACCTTGGGGTAACTATAGACTTTCAACTGTCCTTCTCCTTACATCTTTCTCTACAACATCAGAGGGATTCAACCATTTCTGTCCACACAGGCTGTTTAGGTGCTTGTTTAGTCTCTTGTCATTTTGAGACTGGACTACTGCAACTATCTGCTGGCAGGTCTTCCTCTAAATGATATTTGTCCACTGCAAATGGTCCAAAATATAGCTGCGTGACTTGTGTTCAACCTGCCCAAGTTCACCCACACCACTCCACCACTGCGCTCTCTCCACTAGCTTTTGGTAGCTGCATGCATCAGATTTAGAACACTAATGCTTGCCTACAAAGCCAAAAATGAAGTAACAAGTCCAAAAATCTCCAGACATTGAAGGAGAAGTACCTGAACCCTCTCTTACACACTCAAGCATTTTGCCTCTGATGATCCTAATGTTTCCTTTGCATTACATTTCTTGTCTCCATTTCTTGCTAATGGTCCTCAATTAGCAGTGTTTTTTTACTTGTTCCCTTTCTGTATCCATTTCCTTATAGATCTGTAACATTGACTAACAGCAGCAGGTAATATATCATGCACCAGTAAGGTACTATGATTTGGTTTTGGGTCAAAAGATCCAGAAGGAACCTTCAACACACCCCACAAGAGCTGCAGTTTTGGAGATGCTCTGGCCCACTCGTCTAGCCATCCCAAATTGGCCGTTGTCAAACTCAATCTAATACTTATGAGTGCCCATTTTTCCTGCTCGTAACACATCCATTTTGAGGACAAAATGTTCACTTTCAACCCACTAACAGGTGCCATGATGAAGTGACAATCAGTGTTATTAATTTCACAGGTCATAATGGTATACAGGTGGTCGTCGACTTACGACCTATGCAACTTACGACCACAATCGTTAGCCGCGGCGTACGACAGTGCGTACCAGCTTCCGGCATAATTTCACAGTACTGTACATATAGCCTACTCTACTTACGACCAAATCGTGTTACGACCGGTCTGTCAGTCCCAATCGTGGTCGTAAGTCGACGACTACCTGTAATGTCAATGTTATGCCTGATCGGTGTATAATTGATATGGTAAACTTTTCGGAAGACATCTGGTAATATGAGTCAAAGGATAAATCTGGGCCTTATGGATTCCTGTCAGCATTTCTTTGACATTGTGGCTTTTATTTGTATTATTAATTGAAGAGAGAGAGAGGGGGAAAAATAGAGTAACTGGTGAGGGAATGACCATTTATAGCTGCTATAACACAAATAAAATAGGAGCTAAAAACTATTGGGACACCCCATTTTTCTTTGCCATAATTTGGTTCTTCCCCAAAACTGTTACCACACAATTGCATAGGATGTCTTTAGAATTCATTTTTCCCTTCACTTAAACTAGGAAACCCAAACCTGTTCCAGCATGACAATACCCCTCTGCAAAAAGCCAGCTCCATAAAGATATGGTTTACACACTTGAAGTGGAAGATCTTCAATGGCATGACTACTAAAACCCTAGTGGTTAAATGAGCCCAAATCTCCACAAGCACACTTTCAACTCTGGTGAAACATCTTCCCAGTAGAGTGGAGGTTATTATAATAGCAAATTTGGACTAGATGCCGAACAAGATGTTCGAAAATGCACATGCGAAGCTTTTGAATCATGTTAACTTTTTCCCGTTATACACACAGTAACGAGTATGAAATATATCTGTGCACTCAACACTCTATCATGGTCTGCTAATCTAATGATGATCATGATGTAACTATTTATTTTGGTGTTAGGACTATTTCCCTGAGGAACTTAGGCTCCATGGATCTCCATGACTGCACAGCTCATTGGAGTTCATGTCTCAATGTAGAAAACACATCAGTCTTATTCAAATTTGCTTTATACCAGAGTGGTAAATTTTTTTTAGAATAGAAAGACTAATAATAAAAAAAAAAATTAAAAAAAAAGAGTAAGAGATTTATTCTAACTCAATTAATTACATTTAATTAATAATTACATTAAAATGCTATCTTAATTAATTAGTTAATTCATTCATTCAGACATTTTTGGGACTCTCTAAACACCTCAGCAATATAGTCTGTAACACCTTTCAAAAGACATTTACTGTATATTCATGGAAGAAGTCTCCAGTGCCAGAGCACTGCCAAAGACAAAATGGTTCCACAACGTAATTATACCAGGTTAAAAAGTATACTGTGTGGTTTATCTTTATCACTGTCCTTCTTGAACTAATAGTAACTTAGAGGTGTGTTTGGGGTTTTCCTGTTGTAAAACAAATTATGGTACCAATAAGTGCAAAACAGATGATATGTCGGTGCGAAATGCTGTTGTAGGCTTGCTGGTTACGAAGTGTGCACTCCATTTTGACTAGATCATCAACAGAGTCGACAGCAAAGCACCTCCACACCATCACACCTCCTCCTCTATGTTTCACAGTGAGAACCGCGCATTCAGGAACAGTCCGTTCATCCTCAGTTCATCTAACAAGACACGGCATTTACAAGCAGAAATCTCAAATTTGGACTCATCAGACCAAAGGACAGGTTTCCACTGATCTAATGTTTAGTTCTTGTGCTTCTGATCCCAAGCAAGTCTCTTCTGTAAGTCTCTTCTTCCAAAGTAATGGTTTCTTTGCTACAATTCTTCCATGAAAACACATGCAGTCTTCACTGAACTGTGGAAATATTTTTGCCACTTCAAGGAGCTTTTATGTAAACGAAAGGTTTCTGAGGCGGGCAACTCTAATAAAGTAATCTTCTGTAGCAGAGGTACCTCTTGGTTTTGCTTTCCTGGGAAGGTCCTCATGAGAACCTGTTTTATAGCATGATAGCATTTGCTGGTTTTGGCATCTGTGAGAAGTATTCTGATTGACTGACCTTCATTTCTTAAAGTAAAGATGAATTGTCTTTTCTCGTTACTTGCCATAATATGGATCTGTACAGTAGTTGTAGTAGAATTCATTATTAGTATTCACCATTTCCTCTGCACAAAACATATGATAGTCTAAAGCACAGCTTAAAAAAAAAAAAAAAAAAAAAGAATATTCTAGGTTGTAAAACATTCACTTCTTTCTTTACTGCATAATTCCATGCGTGTTCTTTCCTGATTTGGATGTCTTCGGTATTAATGTACAATGTAGAACGTAATAAAGATAGGAGAGGGGTGTGCCAAGACTTATGACTGGTACTGTATTTGTCCTTGTATTTAATATCTGATCTGAAATGTGAAACACGCGCCCAAGGTCTCTAGGCGTTACACACAGACTCTCGCGTGAACGCGCCGTATAAAAACCGGAGGCTCTGCGCGCGCGGGGCTTCAGACTGTTTGATCTCGTGTGGACGCGATGAGCAGCAGCAGCAGCAGCGGCGGTGGCGGTGGCGGCGGCGTCGCGCGCGTTTACCGCGGCGCGTTCGCGCATTCGACCCGGGACTCGGCGCTGCGCGTGCTCACCGACTGCGTGCTGGGAGTAAACGCTCGCGGCATGGTGGGTAAATACAGTGTTATTAACTAATAAATAAGTACGATATTTACTCAGCTCTTATATTACCGAATGAACGATATATTATATTCGATTGTATTATATTTACTGTATGATCGTGTTATAGTGGTGTTTAAATACACAGTGTTCAATGTACAAAATTGTATTTTATCACAGCAAGCCTACAAATCAACCGTGTTCATGTAACATTAAGAAACGAACTCACCTCCAGTTTGTTACAATCAAGACATTCCGAATTCCTTCCTACTTGTTGTGTCTCTCTATTATCTCACTGTATATAACATCTGTACAATTATACATACAATGTACATATTACATAGTATATGTTTTTTACTCCTCATTACATCTGCACTATTTCATATATATAGTAGACTTGTTTCTTGCCATAGCCTTAGAACCTCTATCTGTACTTCTTAACTGCTATAGCCTTTATATTTATTCACTGTACATATTTACATATATATACCAAACTGCATTTCGTTGCTGTGTATCTGTACAATGCAATGACAATAAAGTTGTATCTATCTATCAGGGTTTACAGAAGACAAATAAATACATCATCATAGATTTATTGTTAGACAAAGAGCAGCATTGTTCACATGGGTGTGGTGGAGCCTAACACTTACCCAATACACTCTTCTTCTTAGTCCAGACATACTGTTCTTGCAGAGGAGTATTTGCAAAAATGTATACATGGAAACCCTTAGCACCGAATTATTAGATAAGGCATCAAGGCTGTGTCCTGGTGCCAAGGTGGTGGAATAAACAGTAAATACATGGAAACCTTATTTTTCAAAATTCTAGTAAAAAAAAAAGCCAGTTTCACACTAGAAGTGCTCTTATCCAAAAAAATATATATATAATCACTGGCATTCATGTCTAGCCAGTAATCCAGCCATCAGGGTTGCACAAGCTAGTGCACTCTTAGTGCCGGTCCCAAGCCCCGATAAATGGGGAGGGTTGCGTTAGGAAGGGCATCCAGCTTAAAACATGTGACAAATCAAATATGCGGATCAGAAATCAGAATTTCATACCGTATCGGTCGAGGCCCGGGTTACCAATGACCGCCACAGGTACCGTTAGCCAACAGGGTACCGGTGGAAATTGGGCTACTGTTGGCCGAAGGAGGAGAGGCAGATGTACAGGACAGGGGGGTATGGAGAAGGACGATCCGCTGTGGAGAGCCCTAATGGGAGAAGCCGAAAGAAGAAGAAGAAGATTCATGTCTAGCCAGTATACAGTATGTCTGTGGTACCTCTGGATGTTGTATAAAAAGTTGCAGCAATTTGATTCCCCAATTCAATTTCAGTACTTTAACCAGGGGTGGGTTGGAAACATCCCTCGATTTCCAACCCATAATATCCAATATATCCAGAATTGTAGAAAGGGTTAATTAAAACAACAAAAAAAAATAAAACAAAACTTTTAAAAAGTTTGCCATCTTAAAAAAAAAACAATTTGTAGTGCTGTTAATGCGCTCACGCATCTACTGCCTTCTACAATGGAAAGCTCCTCTAGAAAGTAAAACCAAATGAATTGTCTTTAGTTAAAAGATTTTCTCGTTTTGGTGCGGGTGTGTAGCCGATTTCAAATACCATTGTGTTGGCGCAAAGTGGTGCGTAATGTTTACATCACAGTGTCTTTATACTCTATGTTTAATGGATGTAATTATTTTTAAATGTTATTTCCTTACAGATCGCATTTTGTGAGGAAGGACACAATGTGGAAAGCCTCTCACGCCAATGGGGCTTTGAAATGTCAGATGTTGTACAACTCGGGCCTCAGTGAGTAACTTCCTAAAGCCTTGAGCAAGACCGCTGAGGTCATTGTATGCCACTTTGTATAAGGGTGTCTGCCAAAATGCAGTAAAAGTAAATTATAACTCTATTGACTTCACTTAAAAAAATGAAGCACATTTATTTGGCCTTGACGTGTTGGCATTTGTGCCCCTCCGCAGTGAGTTTTTCATGCCGGGGATGGTGGACACGCACATTCACGCCTCGCAGTACGTGTACTCGGGTACGCATTTGGACATGCCGCTTTTGGATTGGCTCAATACATACATTTTCCCTGTGGAGTCGCGCTACGAGGACCTGGACTTCGCCAAGGACGCCTATACCAAAGTGGTGGTGAGTCATTTCAGCGTGATTGGTGAAATTAAAGAGAAATCACTAAGGCTTGAGGAAAATATTTACTGCGATGCTACAGTGTTACTTTTATCATGCTAACAAGGTCCATATTTTGTCTATAACTACAGTAATGCTGCTATTCTATAATACCTTAGGAATTCAGCAACAATTCCATGTGTACAGTCTTTATAGAAACTAGGGTTCCCCTTAGGTTTTTCTGCTGACTAAAAAAAAAATGATACATAAACATCTCTTTACTAGACGCATGACCAACAGTGTTAACTAGGATGGGTATCATTTGCATTTTATGGATACTGGTACTTATCGATACTGTTGCTCTCTATTATTATACTATACTATACTGCACCTATCCCAGCTTAAAACAACCAGCTTAAAGGGCAATAAATCTTTCACTATAAATTTAGGCCAATCACACACTGCTGTTTTTTCAGCTATGCGGATCACAAATGAGAATTTCATACCGGATCGGTCGAGGCCCGGGTTAACAACGACCGCCACAGGTATTGTTAGCCGACAGGGTACCGGTGGAAATTTGGCTACTGTTGGCCGAAGGAGGAGAAGGAGAGGAGGAAGACGTCTGCAGAGACGGCAGGAAAAGGAGCAGTGTAGGAGAGTGGAGGTCCGGGTTGGTACTTTAAATGTTGGTACTATGACGGGTAAAGGGAGAGAGATAGCTGATATGATGGAGAGGAGAAAGGTAGATATGTTGTGTGTTCAGGAGACCAAGTGGAAAGGGAGTAAGGCCAGGAACATTGGAGGTGGGTTCAAACTGTTCTATCATGGTGTGGATGGAAAGAGAAATGGTGTAGGGGTGATTCTGAAGGAAGAGTACAGTAAGAGTGTAGTGGAGGTGAAGAGAGTTTCTGATAGGGTGATGAATGTGAAGCTGGAAGTTGAAGGGATGATGATAAATGTCATCAGTGCCTATGCTCCACAAGTCGGCTGTGAGATGGAGGAGAAGGAAAGATTCTCGAGTGAATTAGATGAAGTGGTAGATGGTGTACCTAGGAAAGAACGATTGGTGATTGGGGCAGACTTTAATGGGCATGTTGGTGAAGGGAACAGAGGTGATGAGGAGGTGATGGGTAGGTATGGCCTTAAGGAGAGGAATGTGGAAGGGCAGATGGTGGTAGATTTTGCTAAAAGGATGGAAATGGCAGTGGTGAACACTTATTTTAAGAAGAAGGAGGATCATAGGGTGACGTATAAGAGTGGAGGAAGGTGCACACAGGTGGACTATGTTCTATGTAGGAGATGCAACCTGAAGGAGATTGGAGACTGTAAGGTGTTGGCAGGGGACAGTGTAGCTAGACAGCATCGGATGGTGGTCTGTAGGATGGTTTTGGAGGTGAAGAAGAAGAGAAGGAGAGTGAGGACTGAAAGAAGAATAAGATGGTGGAAACTGAAGGAGGAAGAGTGTAGTGTGAGGTTCAGGGAAGAGGTCAGACAGAGGCTCGGTGGTGGTGAAGAGGTGCTGAATGATTGGGAAACTACTGCAGGAGTGATGAGGGAGGCAGCTAGAAAAGTACTTGGTGTGACATCTGGAAATAGAAAGGAAGACAAAGAGACGTGGTGGTGGAATGAGGAAGTGCAGGAGAGCATAAGGAGAAAGAGGTTGGCAAAACAGAAGTGGGATAGACAGAGTGATGAGAAAAGTAAGCAGGAGTACAAGGAGATGCGGCAGCAGGTAAAGAGGGATGTGGCGAAAGCCAAGGAAAAGGCATATGAGGAGCTGTATGAGAGGTTGGA
>JAAIIK010000102.1:1281038-1302533 GCA_014706435.1 Silurus glanis | reverse complement strand
TATATATATATATATATATATATATATATATATATATATGCATGCTTGTGTGTGTGTTTGTGTGTGTGTGTGTGTGTCAGTATGCTCTCGTAAAGCCAATAGTGACTCCACGCTTTGCCATGTCGTGTTCCTCCGCCCTGCTCAGCAACCTGGGAAAAACTGCCAGGAACAATGACCTCCATATCCAGGTAAGACTTTTTAAAGACAAACGCAAGCACAAATAATAACTCTATTCACAATTAGCATTAATTGAGACCTCCAATAATATAGGATGGAGCTGCTATTAATAACCGGCATATGGCTGATATGGCTGGCGTTGTCATCCTTGCCATTGTCATCCTGCTGACTGTCGTCTAGTCGAGCCGAGTCGAGTCTCTATGTTGTATAGCTGCACTGACAACAATAGTTCTTTTTGTCATTACCTAGTAACTATTACATTCGGGATTTATTTTTCAGTTCAGCATTGTAACTGCGAGGACAATATTCAAATTATTGATGCCATAACAAAATACTTTAACATTCGTGTAGTGAATCCTGCCTCTAGAGCATTTTAATAGTGACATTCGGCATTATTCTGTGTCTTATGAGATAAAAACAGGTCCGGTTGCAGCAGTGTATGTGCATAACTTGAAAGACCAGAGACTAAGCCTGGGTTGTACAAATGCTAGAGTGCTTTATCTGCCTACCAAAGCAAAAAAATATGCCCAACACAAAATATATTAAATGCAAGAGTAAGTGAAATATCTGCCCACATTTACAATCAACATTTCCTGAACTGAAAATTCCTGAAATTAGCAGATTCCGAAATACACACAACCAATCCATTGGGCCCTGATTTTGTTATTTGTCTTTATGTCCATGCTACACATGACCATTTTGCACCTCTTCATTCCCAGAGTCACATCAGTGAGAACAAAAAGGAGGTGCAGTTTGTAAAAGCGCTCTTTCCGGAGTGCAAATCCTACACAGACGTCTACGTGAAGCACGGCCTGCTCACCAGCAAGGTGAGAGGAGTTCGTTTCTACCAGCATGTTAAACTGTAAGATGTTGACAAGTAACTACATGTGATATAATTTCCTGTCAACATACTTCCCAAGGCATTTATCAGCTTTGTTTGTGTGGGTTCCTGCCACATTACAAGAACAACCACAGTTTCTGAGGATATGAATAGACTGTTGGTCTATTGGATTTCTACTGGAACTGGCATTTGCTCTGTTAGCTATCAAAGACCAGGTTAAGACTATTGTCTTATATTGTCCTATTAATTATAGTCTGCAGTTTTGGAAGTATGGACAAACCTGGCTTAGTTCCAACCCTTTAAAAGTACTTCAAGACAGTCAATGATCTTAAGTAAGTACTTTATCCTGATCAGGGTGGTGGTGGCGGATCCAGAGTCTGGGCAAGAGATGGGTATAGAGTCTGGATGAGACTTCAGATGCACATTACACAAAGTGTCTCCAGTCAACCTGCCGGCATATTACTAGAGGGGTGGGAAGAAACCAGAAATCCCAGAGGAAATCCAGGGTGAATTGTACAAATCAAACCGTAGTCCGATCCAAGATCTAGATGAGTGAAATACGCATGTCGTTCGGGATATTGCAAAAGTGCAAACGACATTTTCCGAAAGAGGGTATGGGTTATGTGGCGTGTGTTCCGCGCCCAAGCCAATAGACGTGAATGTAACATTTCAGGAGAGATTTGATGATGAATATAACAGTGCAGATTTGACAGACGGTGATGGCTCATGGTTGCCACCTGACTGACGAAGAGCTTGAAACCTTCCATGAAAAAGGAGCAGCACTGTCTCACTGCCCCAACAGCAACATCTCGTAAGTGATGCCTTGTATTTCACAAACCTGCCCTGTTTTTGTGTTGCCGTATATTTCACGTTAATGGTTTGTGACAGTTGTTTTTAATTTCAACTAACATGTATCAGGCTCTTGGCTGGTGGCCTTTTCTTCCTTAAAGAAAATGCCTCCTCTCTCGGACACATATTTTCTATTTTTTGTATCATGGTCAGGGTTTTGTGGTGACCATTCCAGTGCTTGTCCTAATCCTCCTTCCTCATGATGCCATGTTTTCTTAAGTTCTCCAGGCTTTTGGATTGGTGTTTTTCAGTTTTAAACCATTTTCCCCTTTCTATGTAACATTATTATTATGGCCTCATTTAACAAGAATCGGATAATCAGAATCTTCAAAACGTCGTTATATTAATTTCTATAGAATCCTAAACTATTCAAAGAAATGGTTAACCTGGTAAACTGTTAAACGACTAAAATTCTGATAGAGTGAATTAAAGCTAAATTGTACCTCTTTAAAATAGACCACTGATGTGAACTAAATGAATGCATTAAATGGCAAAAAATATTTTTGTAAATATTGCTTTATGTAAAGAATTCATGTTGATTATGGACATTTCTTTCATACATTAGTCAACTGTTGTGTTGGAAATCTGTGATGGTCAATTAAGTGCTTATTTAGTAAGTAGTAACTAACTAACTCTCTCTCTCTCTCTCTCTCTCTCTCTCTCTCTCCTCTTTAGCTTAATTAGTGGCTTGCTTAATGTTAGGAACGTTCTAAACCACAAAGTCAAGCTGGGCTTGGGCACTGGTGAGATCTGACTGCTTTGCTATCTATTGGTTTACTAAAAGTAAAATGACTTTTCGGGAGGTTATGTAGATGTAGACATGTTTAAATGTAGACACAGAAATAAAAAGAAATACAATTATATACTAAGCATAGTTTCCTGTCATAAATCTGTGACCATCAGAACAAAAAAAATATTCGAATCTTGAAAAAGCTTCCTCACTCATCGAGGGGGTTAAATAGGATTTTTATGATTCCAATTATTTTTTTTGTTCTGATGGCGTACTAAGCGTACTAAGAAAAAACCTGAACAAATGGGAAAAAAAAGTAACCTTAAACTGATATTCCTTACATCTTTTGGGGAGATGTGGCAGGTGGCTACTCCTCGTCCATGCTGGATGCTATTCGAAAAGCTGTGGACACTTCTAAAGCCTTGTGCATGCAGGATGCCCAGCTTCAGCCCCTGAGCTACAAAGAAGCCTTCCGTTTGGCTACGCTTGGAGGCAGCGAGGGTACGGAAATTCATTATATAAACTAAAGACACGTTTACAGAAAGACAGCGTTGTCTGCTTTCTGCGTTACAGTTTTCATTCAAACATTTCTACATTTCTACAAAACATGAGTAATCTGTAACTACAGATGGGATTTTCTGGATCATATTTATACAGTGCTCTCATTGGATGACTGCTTGGGAAACTTTGAGGTGGGAAAGGACTTTGATGCCCTCCGTGTGAACGTATGCGTTCCTGGAAGCCCAATCGATGTGTTTCCTGGAGAGGACCTCGAGGTTTGCCCTGCTCTGGCGTTAACAGAGTTTTGATCATTTTTTAAACAGGGTGTACTACAACTAGCAACTAAAGAGAACATATTGTGCTTTCAAAATGTTAGAACAGAATCAGTGTGCTTTATTTTCTTATGTTAAACCAGACTAGTAGCTTTAAAGTAGAGGTAGGAGAATGCTGAGGATGGAGCCACCAGGAAGGAGGAAAAAGAGGAAGGCCAAGGAGAAGGTTTATGGATGTGGTGAGGGAAGACATGCAGGTAGCTGGTTTGATAGAGGCAGATGTAGAGGACAGGGGGGGTATGGAGACGGATGATCCGCTGTGGCGCCCCCTAATGGGAGACGTCGAAAGAAGAAGAATCGCATATTTGAGGTCCTCAATATATATACTAATGCGATCATTCTTGTGCTTGGTTTCAGGTTCTTTTGGAGAAGTTTCTAAATCTGGGTAAGACTGGGTTTAATATTCATCTTGTACATCTTATGCAATATATGTATTTCATAAACAAAAATTTAGCTAATAATATATAAACATTATACATGCAAACAAGCTACATTTATCACTCGATGTATTATTTCATTTCATTTCTCGATTTCACACTCACAGGTGACGATCGAAACATTGTGGAGGTCTACGTTGCCGGCAAACAAGTGGTGCCTTTCCTTGAATCAAAATAATATTTCCAGAACCTTCCTCGAACAGGAGCCAGCACCATGATGTTCATAGCTTATCTAATTATCTTTGATTTATAGACAGCCGTTTTTTTTGTTTTTTTTTTACTGGACTCACTGCTCAAAAGAAACAAAAGCGTATAACAATCAACTGGTTTAGTTTTGCATTTTGTCCCAGCACTGAAGATACAAGACTGTGCACAAACAATGAGGCCCTGTCAAATACAACCAACTTAAGGATAAATGATCAGTATAAGTCATTCATATGAGTCGTTCTCGCATGACTCACTGGAGGGTGTGAACGCAGTGTTCAGAGTATCTCCAAGCTTAAACTACAAAGAAATGGTGTGCTTTGTATACACTGTGAAACCCACGCACACACATTTTACCCTCTTGTGGCTTTCTGTTCCACCTGAACCTGTGTGTGACAAGCCTGACATGCACAGGTGACTTGGTGCAGACACCTATTTTAGAAAAATCAGCCACAGGGGGAGCTAACGTGCTATTTTTCATCTCGACAAACCTGCTTCCTACTTCAGACAGACCACTTGGCTTATTCGAAAGACAGGATGTTTTTGGCACAGGCCATGAAATATGATGCACGCTTCATCCTTTTACCTGAGGTTTGTGTGTCGGGATTCTCTGCTTAGGGTTTAGAAGGCAGTTCAAATGAGACCATTTCTGTCCACACGTGAATTTAAAGCGAGACAACTCTGTTTCAGGAGGCTGAAAACTGATAGCTGATTCCTCTCAACAATGTAATCACCAAACATCTCCAGCAGGTCACACTGCCTAAAAACCTAAAAAGGCTCTATGTGTTGGAGGAGAGGGCCACTTTTACTGTAATCATCCGAGCGACATCTAAGTGTGCTGAGTCCTGAATCTGTAGTACTCTGGGACTCTTGTCTTCAAAAGCCTGTAATTCTCACACCGATTTCCACTTTCCCTCTTTTGTCTATAGAATTCCCTTTTCCTGTTTCTCAATCTTGTTTAATATTAGTCTTTTCGTGTTTTTGAGCCGTTCGGGTTGCTATTAACTATATGAACTGTAATAGAAACAGTTTAATAAAATAATACCCTTACCTTCAGTAAAGTAGGTGATGTAAGTTTATACGCAGTAGGGCCATTCTACGTCCATTTCACATCTTTGAAGCAAAACAGTGCTCAGCAGACTTGAACAAAGACGCCTTGTGGGGAGACAATGACAATTCGGGTTGGGAATCACATTTCAACACTCATCCCCCTACGGAACAATGAAACAAGAATCACGTACACTTTACATTATTATGAGGAAAATGAGATCACATACTGTATGAAGAAGATATATACAAATATAAATAAATCAATATAAAAGAGTCGAAATTCGAACCTTCAATGCAACACACATTTACTCGCAATGTCATTTCTTTACTCAGATAGTAAAGAAAAAAAGTATTAAACCATTTCATTCAAGTATTTAACCATTAAACTAACTTTAAAATCACTAAACAAGTCTCAAATCAAGCACCAAAAGCACACATCTGGCAATCAAAACCTTCCATGTGGGAACAGGTTCACGTAATTCAAAACCAAAATTACTTTAAAACATTTAACATTTTGTCTTGCACCATGCTGAGTGCGGTTTTACTAATAATAAGCATTTGCGAACTTGAAAAGTATTCATTTAAGGTACATTTAGAACAGATAAATCATGAGATAACTCATGACAATCATGCGATTAATCGCAATTATATATTTGAATCGATTGACAGCCCTAATGTATACATATTTTATATGTATAATTATTAGCGCAAGATGAATGTAAGGCACAATATGTGTAGAGAATAAGGGATATATAAATTTGTAATGTACATTTTATGGCCAACTGTACAAAAGTTAGACCCAATGTCCTAATGGTGATGGTGGATGGAAAAAAGCTGGCCCTGGACCTGCTGGTTCTGGTGCGCATGTTCCTGTATCTCCTTCTTAGTGGAAGGAGGTTAAGCAGGTTGTGACTGGGATGTGAGAAATTAACTTGGAGTGAAAGATGGGCGCTTCTGAAGGAGCAGACACATAGACAATGTTGGGTCAGGTTAGGATAATAACAGCAAAGTGACACATCTGAGCATCAGGTCTTGGTCACTTGTCTTGGATTTGCTTCCGATCATGCTTCACTATATATATATATATATATATATATATATGAACAAAATTAATACATGCACTACACGTGCAAATGTGTGAAACATAAACGGTGTCTAAAAACTACACTCCAGGTTGACAGTCTTAGAGGGTCCCTGAGTGTGTACCAGAAAGATCCTCAGGCTGTGCTCATGATGACAGATGAACCAGCTGGCCATGTTCCAACACTTCCAAGAAGCCTAGCCCTTCTTAGAGTATTAGAGTATTTAGTATTACTAGTACTAGAGTATTCGTATTTGATTGTGGAACTCGGGTCAGCTTGAACTCAACAAGAAGAAAAAAAAAACGAGAAAATGATCTAACTGCAGTGGGAGAGGCTTAAGATTACAGTCCCGGGACAGAACTGACTCAGCAGCTGCTCTAATTATTTTATGAAAGACGTATCGAACTGAAATGGGAGAGTCAGGACAAGCAAATCTCTGATTTACGTATGCCTCGTTTCGGGGGAATCTACGTTTCATATGGTTTGTTTCTATCCAGATGGGGATGAACCTAAAAATATCCGACTTGACGTAAAATGCGCTTGACGTAATATTCCCAGAGAAGCATGGACTCCTAAAGAGACAAGGAGTGAAGTAAAGAGGGAGGGACCTGACCGCATGACAGCAAGCAAGGCACGGAGTAAGGAGCCGTGAGCAGGATCTAGAGTAGGTCGAAGGCTGGGCCGAGGGGTGGAGAAGCAATGAAAACAAACGCGGGGAAACCCGACTGCGTGTGTGTGTTTGTTTATGCACAGTAACTGCAGTGCCTGTAAGAGCATGTGGAGCAAAAAAAGAAAGAAAAAAACAACTAACCAGCACACGACATTGCAACACTGTAATGTGGTACATCACATATCATATATCACAGACATTTCCTTGCCTATACAAACAAGGCGGGTTATTCGAGGAACGGAGGCTGCTTGAGGAAGTTTAGTATGTAAGAAGATACTGAAGTCCCTGCAGTAGGTTGTTAATGAAGTGAAAAAAGATCATGTATATGGGATTCTGCTTTGTGTATAGCCAAAGCCCAAATGTAGCCTTTTTGGGCTTAGGTAATGAGAGCCAGCATTTCTGTTCAGTAAGCAAGCTACAAAACATCTCAGAGGTTTTGCTGAATCACTAATAAAACGCCTGTTTAACATTGTAGGTATAAACACGATAATGCTGCGACCTTCTTTAGATTGTTATCAAAGAATGAAATACTTCGCTTAGCTTGAACACCTTACAAGGCAAACTTGGGCACATAATCGGTGAGGTAAACAAGGGGTCATCAAGTGCATCTGTCTTTCAACATCAGACACCATAACTCGTGCAATCTAGCAGGAAGGGTCAGTCAGGCCCTGTCCCAGAGACAAGCCCCAGTACCACCATTAAAGCATGCTCCACACCACTGGTTATGTCTAACTTGGCTGACACAGGACAGATGTACATCTATCAGGCATAGTGTTATGACCCTCTGCCTAATATTGTGTCGGTCCCCCTTTAGCTGGCAAAACAGTCCTGACCCGTTGAACATTAACAGCATTAACTTCTTCATCAGTTTGAGCTACAGTAACTCGTCTGTTGGATCGGATCACACGGGTCAGCCTTCGCTCCCCACATGCATCAAGAGTCTCAGCCGCCCGTGACCCCGTCACCGGTTCACTGTTCCTTCCTTGGGCCATTTTTATAAATGCTGGCCACTGCAGACCAGAAACATCCTACAAGGCCTTTGTCGAACTCGCTCAAATCCTTACGCTCGCCCATTTTTCCTGCTTCGAACACGTCAACTTTGAAGACAAAATGTTCACTTGCTGCCTAATAAATATATCCACCCACTAACAGGTGCCACGATGAATAGAAATTCAGTGTTGTTCACTTCACCGTTCATAATGTTATAATGTCAATGGTTTGCCTGATTGGTGTATACAATACAGTCCAGTGAATAACAAGTACAATCTGTAGAGGCATCTCAAGGAACCTTGTTTATGTACAAATAAACAAAAAAAATCACATTTAGCTAGCTCATTGTTGTGATTAAATATGAGTAAAAAGTCTTGGGAAGACCTATTAAGGTGGAATCCGATTGTCTCTATTCAATCCCAAAATTGTGCAAAATTAAAATGTATATCATGGCAGTCAGTCCCACTGAAAGACGAATGTGCAATCCAAATTATATGCAAAATGATAAAGCGCATCCACGATGTCCAGGTGTTGAAAGGGAACCGCGTGGTGCACCTGACCCTGACATGCAAATAAGCAGCTGTGACAAAGTAAGAGATTTGCGGAAGTGACGCTTTAGACAATGCTAACCCTGTGAAAGACAGAGAAAGAGAGCCAGTTACTGATTGACGTTTCATCTTTGTTATATACAAAGCAAACAAGGATGCATCAGGGCAGAAGTGATTATCATCCCAACGATAGATGACACACACACACACACACACACACACACACACACACACACACACGCTGTCGCAGAAACAGGCCGAAACTAGTTCAACATGTTGTTTTTAAACTCTACTCCTGGCCCACTCCCTTCTCTCTTTTACACACACACTTTCCTTAAGACACCTGCTATTTTTTTTTTTTTTTTTTTTGCCAGCTCTCTCAGGTTACGCCTCCCATAAGAGATCTAATACACAAAGAAATTGCAAAGCAACCAGGTTAACCATTATGTTACTATAGATTGCATTTTAAGCCTAAAATTGAACTTGTATGTATGTAAGTTGACTATATGTAAATCTTATTTCTATTACAAATCATTTTATAGATCTGAGTATCAGGGTGACACAAATATATAAATAAATGCATCATTAAAAAAAAAAAAAAAAAAACTATAATTCATCAATCAAAATTATAGGATGCGACATCCATCTCTAATGTCAACAGAACAAGGTTCAAGGCACTGATAGCTCTTCAGTTATCTTAAAACTGGTGAAAAGTAAGCTCATAACCCCCCGAGGCTGGACGAGAAAACGTCTCGAGTTCTGAGAAAGACGAATGCGGGGACATCAGGTGGATAGAAAGCACGTGAAGAGCGGAGGCAGAAAAAACAGATACAAATCAGTTCCACATAGTAAATCTACATCAGTCACTTTACACCAAGCCTTTCGCTATGGATGTGTAGCCACCCAGCAAAACAGCTGCATTTTCACAATACGAAGCTCGTATTTCGGCGTGACGGAATCTCAAACCGTACAGACACCAACCTACAAATGATCCTGCTTTTTAATCTGCTGATGATTTGCTCATTACTGATTACATCTTGAAAAATGCTTCGCTTGGCATGAACAACTTCCTCGTTTCAGACAAGTCTTCCACGCTCCCTGATAATCTTACTGTGACTTTCCAACTTTCTGTGGCCTGTGTGTTAACGTGATCAGCTATAACGATATCAGTGTGAAAACGATGTCATTACGGGAGAAAGGGTGGGATACAGACGTATTCATCTTTCCCGAAAAAAGTGATCTAATATTTTTGATTCATTCAAAAGTAAAAGCATCTTTTTGTACCACTGATCCAACACAATATTTCCCCAGAAAAGTCCCCAATTTCCAGCCTTCACAGCTTCAAACACCACCTTATTTTTTTATGGTTTCATTTTCAGTTTGTTCATTAGAGGGTACCTGCATTCAATGACAAAGTCTACCAGAATACAAACTAAAAAAAAAAATTGCACATCCTAACTATTGTATATCTTGAATGGCTGGATGTACTAGAGAATTGGTTTAACCCGTTCCCTGTATGGGAAATCGCAAAACATTATTTAGTAAATTTGATGCATCATCCCCTTAAAGCTTCTTCTATGTATGCACTGTGTGTGTGTGTGTGGTAAAACAAGCACATGCATTAAAAACATTTGTTGACCGTTTCACACTTTTATCGCACGAATGTGGCAGCATAAGTATAGCGTTTCGAAACTTCCTGTGAGAGCGTGAAGAATGACACTGAATACGTGTTTCACTCTGCAGCATCCCCAAATGCACGAATAATTCATGCACATTCGCTCGTTCCTCCCTGGTGTGCTTGTTAGAAAGAACTGCCCTTATGTGGTTAAGCATTTACAGTTTTTTTTTTCAAGAAGCAGCGTGTACGTCTGGAACATTTTAAAGAATTTACACACGAACCAATTTCTTCAATCACCACTTCAGTCTTTTTAGGATCTTGGACACAGGGGCAGAGCAGCCATAATCTGCACAACTCGTGGGAGATGCTAAAATAGAAAGAATTTCGAACAATCTGATGTAGGGGACTCAAGAGTTTGGGTTACTGATCAGAAGGTTGGAGGTTTAAGCCCCAATATTGCCAAGCTGCCAATCTTGGGCCGTCAAGCTAGGCTTAACACTTTGTGATCCTGGGATTCTTTATCATGGCTGATCCTGATGTTAGCTTCCTGAATGTACTGTAATGTACATGTGAAAAGTAAAAAAAAAAAAAAAAAGCCCTCCCATTTAAGATATTCAGAATATACTGAACGATGAAGATCTTGTATGAGATTAGACCATGCGATTAAAGAAAGGTTCTGCCTCCGCCACCGAGCATCATCACTTTCCGGGTTCCTGTAAACAAAACAAAGCAGGGTCCTATCACAGTGTTATAAAAGGGTGTATGGGTATTAAGCACACTTTGTTTACTGTTCATGCACTGGCATGGCCACTTTGAGGATTTGTTATCGTGTTGATTGCAACATTTCTGGCCCCGACCTTTCATTTCATCACCTGCTTGTCGGTGGACACTTTTCCATGATGCAGCAGTAGCAGCTTCAAAGATCATTAGTCATCAGGACATATGTGGTAAACGAGTACTTTTTCTTCAAATGACATTTCCGTTCAGCCCATTTCACCGCCGTCACATCCAGCGTGACCAATAGGGGGCCGGCTTTGGCGATTTGACGTGTACAGTCCCGCCTTTTGACTAAAGAAGGAAACAAACAGCGTGAAAGAAAAGAAGGGAAGATTGGGGTGGGGGGAGAGCGAAAGAGAGATAGAGACAGGACAGGACAGAACAAAATAAGAGACTGCTGTGCTGGAGTAGTTCATACAGCGTTGTCCTCGAAACGAAGCCTGTGGACAAAACAAACAAACGGAGCAACAGATCCGTCCTGGTTCTTTAATCGATTAAAAAAGGTACGTACGATGCGATTGTGACGTTCAAATGGGATTATTTGAAAGAATAAGAAGGTTAAAGGTTTTGCTGACGTGTAGTAAACAGGTAAGACATTCAAAGTGACGATGGTATAGAGAGAGAAGGGGGGGTACAAAGAGGATCTAGAGAGTACGGGTGGGTCCTGTTAGACACAACAAAAATCACCATTATTCTACAATAGTCTTGTCTGAAATAAAAAATATATACACAACACAGGATATGGAAGATGGCTAACCACCTGGCAGACTGAGTCACACTGACATTGAAATGTCCTCAAAATTGTAGTGATAAATGAGAGCAAATGTCGAGGCGATGAATCGCTTGGCCTGCTCCCTAATCCTCTTATTGTCTATTGTTTTTTTTTGTTCGGTTAGTTCCCTAATAAAAGCTTTCTTTGTGACCAAAAAAAAAAAAAGGAGGAAAACCTCTTTAGCTAGCCGGGGTTGTTTTTTTTTGTTTTTTTTTTCGACGCTAGTACCAGACTAGCTTCCTTAATTACAGTCTGAAGTGAAAAGGAAGTACTGCTTTAAAGGACAAAGGACCGAGGGAAACACACAAAAAGAGACAGTTTTTAATTAACTAATACAAACTAACTCATGTATATGTCGTCTTGCTTATTTTCAATCCACTTTATTTCATTAGTAAACGAGTGAGGTCTCTCCTTACCGAGTTGCTAAGCAAAACCTGGTGGAAAAAAAAACAGCCAAAGCGTTAGCCTCGTTAGCTTTCCCCCCCCTCTTTTTATTCCAGTTTTATCTGGTCAGAGATGAATAATCGCTGTTGTGGGGGTTAGTCGGTGTGTAAATGGTGAACAATTTCGATATAAACGCCATAAAGGTGGCGGTAACAATCACTTCAGGCGAATTTCTGAATCATTCTGACAGACTGAACAGAGAGAGAGGTGTATTTATATATATATATTGTGCGCGTGTACGGAATATAAGCTCTCGCGTGAACCCTTTACATTTCAAATCGTAACGGTTGACCGTGCGCGAGACCCTCAACCATAACAAATGTGAAATTTCCCTCAAACAAAAAAACTCACGATTATAGATACTGGTGTAACACGACTCTTGTTACTTCAGTTGCGCCCCCCCCCCCCGTTATCGCCTCTTCAGAAGCACCATTTCGTGTCGGGGGGGGGGACGGGGACGTGGAAGACCACCGAAAACCACCGAAAACGTGACCCCATGGTAGTCACGATACTATTTTTTTTACTAAAACTACTAATCAGGGGCAGTGGCTGGGCTCTGGTAGTCGCCAGGTGACGTTACAGAAGGGTTTTTGGTCCACTTTTCAGTCCTGGTCGTTGGCGTATGAAATTATAAAATGAGGGGAGTAATATGAATGTTATGTAATGTAGAATAGATCATGGTGGAAAAGAAAAACATTGAATGTTTTATTAAGAAAGGGGATGAGGAAGAAATAGTCACTGTAAGTGAAGGATATAGATGCTCGGTTGTATTAGGTGTTATCACAAAACAAAAGAGTTTGGGGTGGGACAAAGGGTGGTGATTATAGATTAGACACAGGAACTGGTGATCAGTGATTAGTCAAATGGGGACAGTGGTGAGAATTTGTTGGTCATTGGGAACAGTAGTAATCAATGATTAGTTATGGGGAACAGTGGTGATTAGTCCTGGTGGACATTGGTGATCAATGACTGGTCATGGGGACAGTGGTGATTAGTGGTTGGTCAGGGATGGAACATTAGTGAGTAATAATTTGTCCTTTGGGACAGTGATTATCAATGATTAGTCTTGGGGGCAGGGTTAAATAGTGATTAGTTACAGGGAACAGTGGTGATTAGTTACAGGGAACAGTGGTGATTAGTGATTGGGGCAATCTTTGTGAGCAGTGATCACTGAATTTGTATAAAAGCAGCTGTTATGTGAGCTGGAGAGCTGGATTGAGTTCAAGGCAGCCATTAACGTCTAAAAAAGTGTTTCGATTTGTTGCTTGGCTTTTCTGAAGATGGAATGAGGTTTTCTCAGAATAGAAAGATAGTTGTACCACCATGAATTCCTGAATCTGATCTGGTCAGAAGGTTGAACTGTAGTGTTAGTAGTTATTTAAATCATTTAAATCAAATCTGCATGTGCTATAAAACTATAATTTCTGTAATAACAACTCACTCGCAGAAACATGTGGACTAACGTAATATGATTCATAATAAATGTACTATTTGTAACAATTTGTATTTGTCCGTTATATTTACTATAGGAAATGAAGCAGATCAGAATAAATGATAACAGGAAGTAACCTATTATTAATATTGTTTCAAAAAACTTGAGTTACACAGCAAAAATGGGACCTAGATTGCAAAGTGCATGATAAAGGATGTGGTTGTCAGATGGGCCGGAGCAAAACAAACGTGTCCTAATTACCAACATGTTTACAGAAACGCAGTGATTGGACAGCTCTTAGTCACCTCAGGGAAACATTCATGCAAATGTTTGGAGGAACCAGTCGATCTTGAATTAATTAGTACCAAAAGTGGGGAAAAAAACCCATGAAACCTTCTTTCTCAAGGTGCTGTGTATTCATCACCAAGTCTTTTCCTGAAAGTTTAAAATTGATACCACACGCATTTTACTCTGGGTTATCCCTAACTCTAGGTCTTTTTTTCAATAAGATTTGGGCAAGAAATCTATCGTAAAGGGTAAAAGTAGTGAATTAAACACTCGGGTGTGCTGTTACAGGTAATGAATCACTGCTGGGGTATTGTGATGCAGCTTCACAGGTTGTTACTGATATGAAGTTGAATATTTTCCTATTATAGCATGATCCAATCGATTTTATTCCTCTCACCATACCAGAGCAATATATTAACACAAGTAATATTTCAACAGCAACAATGGCCCAGGAGACCAATCAGAGCCCGGTTCCCATCCTGTGCACTATGGGCTGCGGTTTCTACGGCAACCCCAGGACTAATGGCATGTGCTCGGTGTGCTACAAGGAACACCTGAGTCGACAGCAGAGCAGCGATCGTAGCCCAGTGAGCCCTCTGGGTAAGTCTTGTGACAAAGCCTTATTTTTCTTTTCAAATGGATAACATTTCCAATCTGACATCTGTGCCAACTAATGGTCAGTAACAAAATCCCTAGCAGGTTTAAAGTACCAGGATTGGGATGGTTTTTCATTCTGGGTTGTTAAATTGAAATATGTGTTAAGGATGTCTGTGAGAGACTTGACGTAGAAGGGACTGTCTGAACTCTCTTTCCACTTGTCCGTCACAGTGATACTAAATGGTCACATGTCTGTGAGCCAATCTAAACTATCTGGACAAAAGACACCTGACGTTTCCAGCCATATGTGGCTTGGTCGAATTGGAACGCTGACTGCACCCCAGACCTTCTCACCTCACCTACATCAGTACCTAGTACACGAAAGAGCACAAATCTCCACACTCCAAAATCTAGTGAAACTAGAAGAATGATTATAACAGCAGATGGGGACTAAATGTGGAATAGGATGTTTAAAAAGGTCCACAAAATTTGTCTACACGTAAAGTATATGGAAGAGGGCTGATGGTTTCTTAAAGAAGAATTTTGCCCATTTGTGTTTTGAGTGCCTCGGGATGATTGTTGAACATTTACCGATGTAATAGCGCCACGCACTTTTCTTTTTCCCGAGCAGCTGGCAGTCCTTCATCGGAGACGTCTGCCATGCAGAGACTAGAAAGCAGCCTAAACAAAGCAGAGACAACCTGCGCAGAATCGACGTCAGAGTGAGTTGTTTTTTTGGTTGGTTGTGGATTTACGCAAACATTCCTGCGCTGCCTTCGTACCACTGAACCGTTTAATTGGCGATCTCCAGACCAAAACACGACCAACTTCCTGTATCTGCCTGTCTTCCTGGCTTTTTTTTGTTTCTACTCCTGTAAAGTTCTTCTGGCACAAGTCAAGTGGTTGAATACACAATTTATCAAGTAACATTAATTTTTTTATAAAAGGAAGAAACCTATAAAACCACGGGGTCGTGCAAACAAATAGCAAGTACGTTCTGGAGAAAATGTCTCTAGATATTTGTATTATTTATTGTCTTGGTTGCACTATCAAATTCACATACTGCTCCACTTTAGAAAACATTTCCACAATTCAGCCAATTATTAACAAATGCTATGATACAGTGCCTTTGGGGCACAGATGGTTAAGGGCCTTGTTAAAAATGCCCAAGAGTGGCAGCTTGGTGATACTGGGTTTTAAACCCCAAACCTTCCGATCAGTAACCCAGTGCCTTTACCACAACGAAAGACCAAGACCATATGAGTAATTTGTTGAGACTCGTTAGCTAACAAGTGAACGGAGAAAATACGATTTATGTGGCAAAAGAAGACCAATCTGTCGGTCTTTTCTCCTGATAATTGTGTCTCTTCACTTGTGCGAGTTCTGCATTCTGTGTTTTGGGTGTTTACATTTCATTTTTTTGTGAGCACTTCCTTCTGTGTGTGTATAATGTAGGCTTTGAGGCCTCTGTCTACAAGAAGCCTCATGTTATGATCAGGTGCTTTGAGCCTTTGCCAGCAGCTGTGCATGTGGTTGTGTGTATGTATCGCAAGTCAGCGGAAAATACTGTGCTATTTCCTCAGAGGCATGTCCGCCGCAGCCTCCCTGCCTGTCACACAACAGATGACTGAGATGAGCATTTCCAGAGAGGAGAAGAGTCCGTCTCCTGCACCGAACAATGTGGAAGCAGGTAATGTACAAAATATATGAGTAAATAATAATGTCTATGTTTATATAGTGCTTTTTTTCCCCTCTATTAAAAAAAAATAAAAAAAAAGGCTCTTCAGTGGTCCAAGTAAAGACGTCGATTTGGAATTTGTTCTAGCTGTCTATACCTATTGGAAAGAGCTGGTCCTCATCCTGGTTGCTGTATATTCAGTTCAATTAGTGCTCTCTTCCAAGCATGTTCAGCTTCCCTATTATGTTGCCCCAGATACAGTTCCAGTGCTACCAGAAGGCTTGCTCGTTGGGGATCTTCAGGCAGTGTATCAAAGAAAAAAAGAAAAGCGCTGTACAAATGAACTTCAATTCAAGGCAACGTTTCTTGGCTGAGGTATACCTCAGGGGTCGAGTTCAGCACGATAGTTTAAAATGGCAGTCGATAACATGAAGGAAAAACTGACAGTATGTTGAAAAGTATATAATTTCATGTTTAACATTTCATTTAAACATTTCAGATGTAACATTCGGTTCATGAAAGCCATTATCATGTGCTGCTTTTTTTGGACAGATGTTTTTTTTGTTTGTTTTTTTTCTCTTCTTCTTTTTTTCCAGAATGGATTTATTTCTAAAGCATGTCCTATATAAGTTTTTGCTAGCAGACAAAATATAAACATAGTATTTCCAGATCTTTCTGGTCTCTCTCTCTCGCTCTCTCTCTCCACGTTACCCTACTCCCTCCTTCCTCCCTCGTGTGTTTGGGTGTGCATTTCTGCTGCGGTGTGGTTTTTGGGCACATCCCTGTGAAATTGTAGCCTCATTTCCAAAGCCCTCAGTCAGACTTTCAGATCTCAGAAAAAACACGCACATAAACGTGTGTGTGTGTGTGTGTGTGTGTGTGTGTGTGTGTGTGTTTGTGTGTGTGTGTGTGTACATACACACACACACACACACACACACACACACACACACAGGTAGTCTAATTGCGATGGAGATGCGTTACGACGACCCCATCGTAAGTCAAAAATATCGTAATTCGAAGATGGTGCTACGACTGTGACAGACTTTCCTGCTTCATGCTAATTTATTGTTTACATTTTCTGCTCTAAACTAAAAGCTTTCCTCTTTTTTTTTTCCATACTTGGGTACTTTTAAGACATGCTTTTATCACTAAAATTGCTGTTTGACACAAAACAAAAAAAACACTAAAACAACTTTACTCTGTCGACCGCTAGCGAGAGCGGGGCGTCTCACAAGGCGAGAGATACGCCCACCCCAACCACACGTACAACGTATCTTACATCGTACGCTGCTGCCTGTGCCTCTTGCGCGAAATTTTAAATATTTGTACAATTTTGTCGTACCGCTATCCTCATCTTAAGTTCGAAAAATCATACAGGTACAGGCTAAAGGAAAACCAGTATGTAATTATGTCTGTACACCTCCTTCTCCCACAGTCGTTAGCCAGCCTACGTCCTCCTGTTCGCCTCTCAGCGATGTGGCAGAGAGTCCAGACTCGGGCAAACCCAAAAAGAACCGCTGCTTCACCTGCCGCAAGAGGGTCGGCCTCACAGGTGAGTATTCCCCCTCAAGAATTCTGGGTATGTGAATAGCTGTAGGTACAAATATTTTCAGTAATGCAGAATTCAGTATTCATTCCCACTCCCAGTTACGTATTATGTATCCGTTATATAATGCATACGGCTCTGTTTTTTTTTTCGGCCCGCAGGTTTTGACTGTAGGTGCGGTCAGCTCTTCTGCGGCATCCACCGCTATTCGGACAAGCACAACTGCACGTACGACTACAAATCCGAAGCGGCCGCCAAGATCCGCAAAGAAAACCCCGTGGTGGTGGCCGACAAGATCCAGAGAATATAAAATGCAGGAAAAGGAGAATTATGGAGGAAAAAAAAAAACGGATATCGGATAAACGGACTTGTGCTTTTCTATTACGAGAAAGAAGGCGGAGGTGGGGGAAAAAACAACTGCGCCGTGTGACGCCTGTGCATTAATTAGTCTTTTTTTTTTTTTTCTTTCTTAGTTGATTTTTTTTTTTTCTTCTTTCTAAGACATTTGACTGCTATGCCAGCTCCCTGCCATAGTTCTGCTTCGATTTGTAGGTCAAGATGGCGTTTCAGGAAGCCATTAATCCTGTTTTTCGTTCACGAGCTGAATGACTGTCTTGCTCTTTGCTTTGGTTCAAGATAGAAAGAAAAAAAAAACAAAAGTGAAAACTCAAGGCTGCATCTTTTCAGGATACCGATGCGAACGTATATATCAAGCTATACATGATACTAAGTATTGGATTGTTGCTTTTCTAGAAATCACATGGTTTGCCAAAACGAGGTTGTGCAATTTAGAGCTGTAAGCAGGACGTTCTATGGATTATTTGATTTTTGATTTTTTTTCCTGCTACTATTATCTTCCAGTCAGGATTTAGAAGACACGTCTTTTCTTTCCACTCAAGCCTATTCAGTAAAAGTCAAATAGGTCGACTTTTCGTCTAAGCTGCCTGTGTGGTCATCATCCATTCATCGCCGCCTCCCCTCATAACAAATTCATAATGTGAACATGCTACTGTGACCCGCCGGTGGATGATCGATCCGAAGGCGGCGTCGTCCTCATCGTTCTGGCTTCTTTTTTTTTTTTTTTTTTTTTTTTTTTTTTTCCACATTTTTCTCACAGCACACGAGCTCACAGCCGTGCGGCCAATACTATTATCATTATTATAATTATTGTTATTACTACAGATACCATGGGGGTTGTATTTGTTCTTTTTTTTTTTTTTTTTTTTGTTCTTGTTCATTCGAGTGCGGTTATTTAGGCTTTTTTTTTTTCTTTTTTGGTGTGTGCGTGAGAGGAGATTTTTCCTGAGTCCATTAGGTTTGGACGTTTGAAATCTCAACAAATGGATCAGTGTTTTTTTTTTTTTTTTTTTTTCCCTCAATGTCAGTGGGCACTAGGACCCATAACTGACCTCCTCTTTCCATGAGCGTGTGTTTTCTGTAACGGCTCCGGGAGTGACAAAACCGTACCGTCACGTGTCTGTTTGGAGTTTTAATTTCTGCTATTAGTTATATGCAAATTTGTACAAAAAAAAAGACAAACTGTTCGTATTTATGTATTACATTTAATCCTTTTACTCACCATTAATGCAAAAAAAATAGTATTGTAAATAAAAATGTACAGAATAAAAATAGCCAAAACTGTGTCATGAATCCTTTTGGTGTGTGTGTGTGTGTGTGTGTGTAATATATAGTAAGTCGATATAGCGTAAGATTAGGGTTAGAAATTACAGTATATAATTTAGCAAAACAGCAATTTACACAACAATTAATTATTTGTATATATGTTTAACAATAAACATTGTCTCAAAGCAGCTTTACACAGATAATGTGATGAAAATGAATGTTCTTTATAAGTGTAAGTTTGTCCCTGATGAGCGAGCCGGTGGCGACTGTGGTGAAGGAAAAACTCCCCGAGACGGCATAAGGAAGAAACCTTTAAAGGAACCAGACTCAAGCTGGAACCCATCCTCATCTGGGTTGCACCGAATGTCCATTTATTACAGATAAACGATGTTGCTGGGTACAGTGATGGTGATCAGAGCAAACTGTAGTCCTGAGTCAATGTAGTTATTGACATTAACAATCCTTCCTCAAAGCTCCTGTTCTTACTCCGGAATTTCATGGACCCCAAGGTGTTGATGAGATACCCAGCTGCACAGAGTGACCTCCAACACGTAATGTATAAACTTGACAGTATATATGTATTTGGCGGTGGATGTTTCACCAGTGGAGGGCGGAGCATACGTTTGCCTGCCATATGAACCACTAAATAATTTTTTTTACAATTTTGTCATATTGCTATCATCAGTCGTAAGTTAACCGTCATAACTCTAGGGCCCATCTGTAATATAGTCTATAAAGTAGAATTAGACACTGGATACTTTGATTTATAAGGTGATGTTTGACATTTATCATCATTTATTATTATATATATAATTATTTTTGAACTTGTTTCTTTCTCTTGAAAAGTAATCAGCATGTACATGTTACTAAATACGTCGAAAAAGTAAAGTTGTCTGTCCTAAAGACTTTACTGTGGCGGAAAATCCTACTGCTGGCGCTAGGTATATATATATTATATCTATCTATATATTAGAAAACAACAGGTTTATACAACTCTATATGCCTCTCTAAACTTTACAGCAACCATAATGTATTTAACCAAACACATATTTACCCATAAGTACCCATGTTTCATAATACACTATAACAACAAATGATTAGTATGTGCCTCTTTTTTGAACATCCCATTCCATATTAAGTCCCTGTTTACTGTTATAATGACCTTCACTCCTCTGGGAAGATGTTCCACTAGAATTTGTGAGATTTGTGCTCATTCAGTCACAAGGGTGTTAGTAAAGAGGTAGTAAAGAGGCCTGGGGTGCAGTCCGTGTTCAATAGAGTTGAGGGTTAAAGCTCTAAAGCAGGGGGATCTTCCACACAATTCCAACCCACCTGGCTTTGTGCACAGGTGCATTGTCAAGCTGGAAGAGGTTTTCCTCATATGAAGGTAAAAGCACCAAAAGACAATCTATACAATTGTCCAACATCATTTTGGAGAAGAGGCACATATGGCTGCAAAAAAAGTCTGCTGTCGCGATTCTTTTATTTATAGCGTATAATCCCCGACTGTAACAGTGTCCTTTAGGAACGCAGCAAATGTCTCGAGAGCTCGCCGAAGGCAAGAACACCATTTGCCGGATGCGCAGGTGTGATGACAGCTGCCTGATGGCTTTAGCTGCTGTAGTCAGGAAGGAGCTTGTTCCAACAACGTCGAACTGACCTGGGAACAGCTGGAGAGGGGCGTGTCAACAGGTGCCGATTTCACACATACGTTATGGGTGCTAACGTTCTTGTTTTGAAAACACAGCTCTTTTTATGAACGAGCACAAATCTACACAACCACTCCGCAACAACCGCCTTTCCAGAAGAGTGGAGGTATTATAAGAGCAACGGGATGTTTAATGTGCGTTCCCTATAGAGGATCGGCTTTCTGAGCAACACGGCCCATTACTCAGCGTAATAATGTCTGGATAGAGAATCAGTGGGATTGCAAATGCGGCTGTGGGAAACACGACCGTTTTTGCCGGCCATATGAGGCATACTTTCTACATCCCGTATGAACTTACTGACTTATTCCTGATTACACAAGTCACAGGGGATGTCTGGAAGGCCGAGTGGCCATGTTTGTCCATATGGGTCATGTGAGGTACGGGAAGGAGAAGGGAAAAGAGATATTACAGTAGATGACTCTTGCTAAGCAGCATGCTTTGGGAATTGTTCCCAAGAACACATTTCTACATCTTTGGGCAATACAAATTCCAATATTTAAGAGTAGCATGAGTATATGATTAAAGAAAGTAATTTGTTCAGTGTGTGTGTGTGTGTGTGTGTGTGTGTGTGTGTGTGTGTGTGTGTGTGTGTGTGTG
>JAAIIK010000102.1:1199402-1265910 GCA_014706435.1 Silurus glanis | reverse complement strand
TGTGTGTGTGTGTGTGTGTGTGTGTGTGTGTGTGTGTGTGTGTGTGTATGTGTGTGTGTGTGTGTGTGTGTGTGTGTGTGTGTGTGAGAACCTCAAATGTCTTTGCAAATGTTTTTTCTCAAAAGGAAATCATTGTGGACGAGAAGAATTTCATAAAAATGCCAAATTTCCGAAACCTGTTAATACGCCGCATCGTGTCCAACATCCTGGTCCTCATCATCCTGGTAGGAAGTGGCTATCTGATCTATTTTGTGGTGAGCAGGTCTGGAAAATTCTTCAAGCTTGGGATGGACAATTTCAGTTGGTGGGAAAGAAATGAAGTAAGAATATATAAAGTTTGGACATAAAATCTCAAATATGGCCTGAAATTGTGCATATATTTTTACATACTTTTTTTTTTTGTGGTCAGGTGAACGTGGTGATGTCGCTGTTAAGCACCTTCGGTCCGATGATGTTTGATGCGATAAGTTATTTGGAGCTTTATCACCCACGTATTAACATGCGCTGGCAGATGGGCCGTGTCTTTGCCCTTTACACGGGCAACCTTTACAGCTTTCTCATCGGCATCATTGACCAGATCAACATCTCTGTGAGTCAGGGGAGCAATTTCTGCTTTTGGTTTATTTGAGTGTAATCTGCATAAAACCTTGAATTGATTGAAACGAGATCCTGAGCATTTTGAGCTTTATGCATCTACACATGATGAAATGTCATTTACATGGGTTGGAAATTTGTGGGAGATCTCGAGTGGCCTGCTAGAGAGCACTGATTTCAACCATATTGAACCTTTAACAGTTCCTGACTTTACTACCACCCTTGAGTCGAATGAGCCCAAATCTCCACAAGCAGACTCCAAAATCTAGTGGAACATCTTCCCAGAAGAGTGGAAGTAAACGATACGATAGGTGAATATATTCTATATATTAATCTATTAAATCGTATCATTTACGATTATATCGGATCGTTATCGAGTATATTGCAAAACCCAAACAAAACGCACCTACAGAGGGCACGCACGCATAACATAGTCTTTCACGCTGTCTGTTTTTGGTTCGATTTTGCCAACAGAAATAATCCAAACAAAGCCACAGCATTGTTTTGCGCCTCTGAGCAACATGATGGTGATTAGTTCCTGAATGAATCACCCGTTCAAATGATTCGGTTCAATCGTAATGACTCACTTATTAACAGCTACTGGCGGTTTCAATTTCACATTTAAAGTATCTTCATTTTATTTTATTTTTTTTTTATAATCTCAAATGCCAGTATACAAGATTTGATGATTGAAATATCAAAACATTATTTATACATTTGTAACTGCAGGTTAAGGTATTACATGTCTCTCTGAGCTGCATTAAACTATAAGACTATACAAAACAATGATGCACAGTTTGAGAAAATAAACTGTGAACACAAGAATATGAAGAATATCAAACATTTTAGGAGTCAGCTGTCCATGGTAGTCCATGACAGCTTTAATCGTCAATGCTGCCAAATGGTCATGATATAAGCCAGATAATCCTTTACTATGGGTCATGTCAGGAGGTTATTCAGCCTTCCACATTGCTTATTTTATGGTCTTTTGGTCATGGCGGTTATTTATTTGTTTGCTTATTTACCAGAGGGGTGTGGAAGAGAAAATGAAGCATAACCTGACCATATGGGAGGAGACCATGTATAACAAGTCCTTAGCAGAAAATACAACTTTCAATATCAATCCTGCAGATGTACCCAGAGGGCCTTGCTGGGAGACCATGGTGGGACAGGTATGTCTGTTATAAACTCGAGATTGGAATAGTGGTGGACGAAGTACCATGTGCTTGAGTTAAAGTAGAGATACTTTACTCCAGTAAAAGTAAAAGTGCTCCCTTCAAACTTTCACTTGAGTCTTCTTCTTCTTCTTTCGGCTTCTCCCATTAGGGGTCTCCACACCCCCCTGTCCTCTACATCTGCCTCTGTCACACCAACTACCTGCATGTCTTCCCTCACCACATCCATAAACCGCCTCCTTGGCCTTCCTCTTTTCCTCTTTCCTGGTGGCTCCATCCTCAGCATTCTCCTACTGATATACCCCATGTCCCTCCTCTGCACATGTCCAAACCATCTCAAGCTCACCTCCCTCACCTTGTCTCCAAAACGTCCTACATGCACTGTCCCTCTAATAAACTCATTTCTAATCGTGTCCATCCTCGTTACTCCCTAAGAAAACCTCAACATCTTTAAACTTTCACTTGAGTAAAAGTACAAAATTGTTCGCCTTCCAATGCACTTTAAGTAACCAAAAGTACTATAAATTATTATGGCTATAATGATCTTACTATAATTTTTTGTCATAAGACTCATAATCAACATGAAAAGACTCTAATGGTACTCTTAGCAAATCAATATATTAATAGAATGATATTAATGAGTCAAACACTGATTGAAATCCATTCAAATGATCATGAACCCAAAATAAAGCCAGGGGTGTTGTGGCACAATGTAGTTGTGTAAAAAGTACGATATTTGAAATAAAGCAAAGTAATTTGTTACTTTTTAAGTAATTTGTTACTAAGGAAAAGTCTCCCCAAATGGAAATACTTCAGTAAATTAACTTTAAAAGCTACTTACGTACAGTAACAAATTACTTTTACTTTATTACTGTCTATCCACCACTGGATTTAAACATCTGTATAGTCCAGAAATAGTCTATTAAGTCTCTTTCTTTCTCACTTTCTCACTCTCATTTGCTCTATCCTAGGAATTTGTACGCATGCTGTTAACAGATACCGTGACTTTTTACTCTGTGACGGTGATCAATGACTTTGCCCGAGCAGTCTTTCTTCGATACGTCAACCCCATCTGGTGCTGGGACCTGGAGTACACCTTTGTGAGTGTTACAAAGTGGCCAAACATCTATAATAAACATTAGAAGTTAAAAAAAGAAGAATCACTGAAATATTCACATGCACCAATGCAATCATAAATAATTAATAAACAATGATATGAGTAATTAAAGAATAAATCATGACAAGCCGTGATGCAATGGGAACACGATCAGTGACAGAATGGTGGGATTGTTTTCCATTTACCATCCATTTTCCATTAATAAGTCTATTCCAAGTCTTCTGTTTATTTTTAAACAACAATTTACCAAATAATGGCAATCAATGACGCTGTCACCGGTTCACAACTGTTCCTTCCTTGGACCACTTTTGATAGATCCTGACCACCGCAGACCAGGAACACCCCACAAGAGCTGTAGTTTTGGAGACCCAGTCGTCTAGCCGTCACAATTTGGCTCTTGTTAACCTCAATCCTTACGCTCACCCATGTGCTTCTAATACATCAACTTCGAAGACAAAATGGATCCCACTTTATGTTTTGGATCCCACTTCATGTAAAGTTTGGACATTGGAACTCTTTGAGGGTTTGAAGGCTCTGGCATAGAGAAGCTGGTGTTGGATCTGTAATGATCTCAAATGTTGAACTATTTTAAGTTGCTCAGTAGCTCCTGGTTCCATAACGTCAACTGATTGGGGAAGACTGTAGAAAAGTCAAGTCAAGTCAAGTCAAGTTTATTTCTATAGCGCTTTTCACAACAGACATTGTCTCAAAGCAGCTTTACATAAATCTACAGTCAAGGTGAATGGTGTGCATTTATCCCTGATGAGCAGCCGTGGCGACTGTGGCAAGTTAAAACTCCCTTAGATGTAATGAGGAAGAAACCTTGAGAGGAACCAGACTCAAAAGGGGAACCCATCCTCAGATGGACATTACTAATAATCTCTCACTCTGGTACTCATGGTAGTTCTCACGCACAATCTAGTTTTGTATTGTTTATAATCACACTTTTGTTATCCCCCAAATGAGAATGGGTTCACCTTTTGAGTCTGGTTCCTCTCAAGGTTTCTTCCTCATAACATCTACCCGTCAAAAATAATAGTTAATTGTATAGAAATTGTTTATAGAAAATCTATATGAACATCTGTTTGAGACTAAAACGCAGCTCTGTTTGTTATCCTAATGTGATCACCTGTATATATTCCCTGTATCCTACTTAAGCACAAGGTTGTTCCTCTTTGCAGCCGTGCTATTCCGAGTTTGATCTGAGCGGAAATTCTCTGAGCCTCATATTCACCCAAGGAATGATCTGGTAAGATAATCTTTGTTATTAAAATTTTCTGTGTGTAAAAGTTCTCTCTTTGTGAAAGCGCCGTGTGCGTTTTTTCAGGATTGGGACGTTCTACGCCCCCTGTCTTCCCGCAATCAACCTGCTCAGACTGCAGACATTTATGTACCTCCAAGCCTGGGCCGTGTTGTGCTGCAACATCCCTCCCGTGCGCATCTTCAAGGCCTCACGTTCAAGCAACTTCTACATGGCCGTTCTGCTGGTCATCCTCTTCCTCTCCACACTGCCCCTAGTCTTCAGCCTCGTCTCCATGCGCCCATCTTTTGACTGCGGGCCATTCAGGTGCTCAAAGATCAACGCTTTAATGTAGTATATGATGGACAGCTGAGTCTTCAGAAGAAAACAAATAAGAACAGAAATTCTCTAGCATAGTGTGCATATAGCCACTTATATAATCTACCACTAGGGTGCGCCAAAATGCAGTCCTCAATTAGTATACGCTACACACACGTCATTATTTTCAAAGGATTTTTAAACAAATTTTAGAAACACTAACAATGTGAAAGAAGAATCTAAACACTGGATATATGTGACTCAAGACTCTGGAACACACACACACACACACACACACACACACACACACACACACACACACACACAACCTACCAGGGACAGACATCCTATTCCATTCTGTATCTCCAACTTTGTGCTAACAGATGTGTCAGTATATTGTATGAGACCCAGGGCTGTAACACTCTTTATATTTCAGTGGCAAAACCCACTTTTACGATGTGCTCCCTGAGACGCTGGAACTGGATTTTCCATACTGGATCAAAAAAGTGGTCAGCCTCATCTCAAACCCGGGATTGGTCCTGCCTTTCGTACTGCTCTTGGTGTAAGCACCGGTGTTGAGACATATCAGTGATTAATGATATAAAACCAGAAAAAGCACAATATAGATATTCAAACAATGCAATAAAGATTGAAGTAAAAGTTTGATCACCTCTAGTCATATGATTTTCTTTTTGTGAAATAAAAAAAAAAAAACATGTGCAGGGAATAACACACTGTAATGCACCAGTACAATTGTTTGTATTGGCAAGAAAAAAAAAAAAATGCATTTTTAGAGAAGCGGCAAAACATATTTTATTTGACCAGGGGTGGCAAAATTTTTGCACAGAACTGTAAAATGATAATATTTTTTTGCTATTTAAAAATATGTTGATATAACATTATAATAAAAGATAAGACACTTCAATATGTTGTAGTAATAATAGAAAAATAAACTGTAAATACTATTGAATTTTTTTTAATAAAAAAAAAATTAAAATTAAAATTAAATACTTAAAAATGTTATTTTTGTTTGTTTGTTTCAGCCTCATCATTTATTACCTATATACCATGTCTAAGAACTACAAGCAGGCCAACAGTCACCTGAGAAAGAAAATGCGGTCTGTAAGTAATATGAGAAAAACACATCATAGAGAAAAACTATGGTTTGGTACAGTTTGTATTCTTTCTGCTTTTTTTGTTTTCATTGCTCTATGTTCAAATCTTTTCGCCCTTTTTATCCTGTAGCTTATATATATTTTTTTCCTGCTATTTATTGTTTTTTTTTGTGTTGGATTTCTTTAAAAAAATGAATACAGCAAGGTGAGGAGAATAAAAAGAGGACCAGACTTACAATAAAGAAAGCGACTGAATATATGGAGAAGGCCAGAAAAATGGCCTCCCCAGAACAACCGGACATGCAGGGAAACAATGCGTTACCTTCAGATGGTATGGACAGTGAGTGTGAACTTTTCTTTGCTGTGCTGGAGTTCTGGGCCATTGCTTAAGCCAGTGGAATTTAGTTTGAACTGATTGGTATTGAATATTATTGTAGTATTCTTGAAGTATTACTTCTACTATTATTAGTTCTACTATTATTTCTATTACTACTACTACTGCTATGACTACTAATACTACTAATACTTCTACTAACACTAGAAAAAAATCATTCTGTTACAAATCCAATTCTAAAAAAAGTTGGGGCATTGTGTAAAATGTTCAACGAGTGCAATGATTTGCAAATTTCATAAACCCATATTTTATTCACAATAGAACATAGAAAACATATCAAATGTTTAAACTGAGGAAATGTGCCATTTTGAGGAAAAAATAAGCTCAGATTGCATTTGATGGCTGCAACATGTCTCAAAAGATTTGACTGTGTCTACAAATTGAGAAATAATTTTAGAATAATGTTCCTCAACATCAAATTGCAAAACAAATGAATGCCTTGTCATCTACCGTATATAATATCATCAGATGTTTTAAAGAATCTAGAGAAATCTTTGTGCACAAGGGACAAGGACGAAAATCGATACCGGATGCCTGCGATCTTCGAGGACCTCAGGCTACACTGTGTTTAAAACAGACACGATTCTGGAATGGAAATCACTGCATGGGCATTCACCGCATTAACACCTCCAGAAATCATTGTTTGTGAACACAGTTTGCCATGTTATCCACAAATGCATGTTAAATCTCTATCATGCAAAGAAGAAGGCATGCAAGAACATGATCCAGAAATGTTGCCATCCCATCTGGGCCAAAGCACTTTTAAAATGTACTGAGGAAAAGTGGAAAACTTTTCTGTGGTCAGATGAATCAAAATGTTTATTTCACCATGTCCTCCGGACTAAAGAGGAAAGGGATCATCCGGCTTGTTAGGAGCACTCAGTTTAAAAAGCTGCATCTCTGATGCTATGGGTGCATTAGTGCCTGTGGAATGGGCAGCTGGCACATTTGGAAAGGCTCCATCAATGCTGAATGGTATATACAGGTTTTAGAGCATGAATGCTTCCATCCAGAAAATGTCTCCCCCAAAACTACAGCAAATTCTGTATATGGACAGAAGATGTGATGCTACATGTCCCAACTTTTTTAAGACTTGTTGCAGCCATCAAATTTAAAATGACCTTATTTTTTTTTCCTTAAAATGGTATATAATCTCAGTTTAAATATTTACATATGTATTTATGTTTTTTTTTCTTTATTGCGAATAGAATATGGATTTATGAGATTTGCAAATTATTGCATTCTGTTTTTATTTACAATTTGCACAATGTCCAAACTAGTTTTGGAACTGGGTTTTTACATCAAATACATGACATGCCTAAAACACGTTACATTTAAGATGAACAAGAAAATGGACTTCAGCTGACTCACTGTCTCACATTATCTCTCTTCCTTTTCCCTCTTTCTCCAGAAAAAGACAGAAGCATTATCAACGAACAAAGTTCTTGCTTACCACCTCCACCTCCTCCTCCTACTGCTCCTCCTCCTCCCCCACCGCATATTCATAATTCAGATCAAGAATTACGCTTCAATCTCTCTCGCAGACCTGTTTACACTCGACCCCCTGCACCCCGGTCGTACCTTCTGCACGGGCAACTACCTGGAGTTCCACCACATTAAAGTCACAAGCGCAAGCTGGTCATGTCAGGCACTACAATATTAGATTTCCTCGTGTCTCTTTCTAACTTTTTTTCTAATGCAAAATCAGTTCTTTGACTTGTCCAACATGATTTCTGTAATGTTTCTTTAAGTTTTATGGAATGAAATTCAGGTCTGAAGCAGACAGCGGGTGTTGGTTTGATGGTCACTTGATGGAAGTAAAATGTAACTTTGTGTTCACACTCGGATAAAATGTGGATTTTCTTGGAAGCTCAGATGATTCATTCATGTTGAGTTTAGATTTTTAGCAACATAATAACAATATAGATTTTATTCAAGCATCATTTTGTTGTTGTTTTCTTTAAAATGCCATTAAAAGGCACAGAATGGACTGAGGATACAGGTGAAGAGTTTTCTTATGTTTTAATTGTTATTGATATCAACAAAAAAAATGCAATGTCAGGGAGTTTGTACGGTCAAAGTCATGTGTATGATTAACCAAGTTTATACCAAGCAGGTGTCACTGATCATAAATTTTATATGTACGTTGAAACACAGTCATTAACTGGATATCAGTCCAGGCTTGTGCTGCCCAAACAAGTCCAATCCATGGAAGCCTCACCTTACAGGACCTGAAACTACTGCTAATAACAATAATAATATCTACTGTAGATACATTTGTACATTTTTGCTTTTAATGCACTTAAACTAAACTGTGCAGCTCACAGTACACTTAGTGAAGACACTACATGGACTTCATATTGTTTGTGGACACCTGACCATAAGATTCGAATGTGCTTTTCGAACATCCCATTCCACATTTAGTCTCAATTTGCTGTTGTCTTATCTTCTGGAACGATGTTCTTTGTTTTAGAGTGTGTTTGTAGAGATTTGTACTGATGTAGGTTAGGTGAGGAGGCTTGGAGTGCAGTCAGCATTCTCAAAGGTTTTCAATAGGGTTGAAGTCAGGGCTCTATAGTAGGTAACTCAAGAGCTTCTACTCCAACCCGTGTAACGTATATCTTCATAGAGTTGGCTTTGTGCATTGTCATGCTGAAACAGGTTTGGGTCTCATCGCTCAAGTAAAGGGAACATTTTATGCTACCACAACCAAAGACATATACAATTGTGTGCCTCCAGCTATGTGGTTACAGTTCAGGCAAGAACCACACATGGCTTGAAAAGTCAGGTGTCCCAAAACATTTGTCCATATAGAATATGTAGTACATTTATTTATCGACTGATTCAAACTGATAGTAACCAATCATATTAGATGCAGTCATGCAATCTTTGTCATTTCTTGTAGAGTGGCGTTACGTAACACAATTATAATACTGCAATCTTTTTTTGGTTTAAACCTATTGAGCTACCTGACCTGAACTGGCATGATATTTATGTGTCGTTATGGACAGAGTGGCTCAGCTGCATTCGATTCCAGACTAACAATACTTTATCAGGCCTCCATGTGAGTGACAGACTGAGGTCTTGGCTTACCTCTGCCCTCTACGCCTCATTGTCTCCACATCGTTAGTCAAGTTTCACCTGTCTGATCTTAGATGTGCCTACACCTCAATATGTCTCTCTCTCTTTCTCACTCTCTCTCTCTCACTAAACCTGGTAACTGCATTATATTTCTTTTTGGCTGTTATAAAACAAATCTCAGTTATATATGTTTAAACATGGCCGCAATATACCTAGGTCTTGGTTGTATGTGAAAGTTTTTAACACCATGAGGAAAAAGATGAATGTATTTATGAATAATAGCACATAATAAAAGATTAGTACCCAAGAACCCTGAGTGTCTCATTCAATTTCAAACACATCGACTAGGCTTCAGTCTCTAATCTAAAATCTATAATCATATTATTAGTGGTTATTATTACTGTCCCTGATTTACACTATATGGACAAAAAGTTTGTGGACACCTGACCATAAGATTTGCTTTTTGAACCTCCCATTCCACATTTAGTCCCCAGTTGTTGTTACTCCACTTCTCTGGGAAGATGTTCAACTAGATTTTATAGTGTGCTTGTGAAAAATTGTGAGAATTCATTTAGGAAAGCCAGGCACTGATGTAGGGTGAGAAGGGATTGTCCCAGTTTATCCCAATAAGGGTAGCTATAAACCACTCAAGATCTTCCACTCAAACTCATGGAAACCATATGTTCATGGGGCTGGCTTTGTGCACAGAGGCATCGTCATGCTGGAACAGGTTTGTGTCTTCTAGCTCAAGTGATGGGAAAAATTTCATGCTACTGCATCCAAAGACATCCTATACAGTGTGCCTCCATTGTGTTGGAAGTTTGGGTAGGAACCACATATGGCTCGAAAAAAGTCAGGTGTCCCAATACCTTTGTTTTATGGAATATCAATATATCTTATAGATTGTATAGATGTTCCATCAAGCATCACAAATAATAAATAAATAAATCATATGGACTAAATAATATAACTCGACTGGAAACATGAGCTGCTTTAATAATAAGTCAGTAATTCATTAACAATGCACCTCGGCTCATGAATAAATATTTCAGAATTGGTTTAATGTAATAAGCGTATCCGGTTTCCGGCTCTGGTGAAATTTGTTTTGAGGCACGCATCGCTTTCTGAATGCCTGAAGCAGAAGGGACCTGAGGTTACATTGTGTGCATTGTTTTCATGCTTTTCAAATACACGCTGCTGGGGTTTCAGATGCCCCCTCGCTGTATTCTCAAACCTAACGTTATCTCTCCTGGTGTACTGTGTCCCATCGATGGATCCTTTTCCACACTGTTACAGATTTGACGGCACAGATATATGTGTAGCGTCTGAATTTCTGGACTACGTCATTTGCCCTGCCGTCGTGTACCATTAAGAGTATTGATTATCTAGTGCATTCATTTTTGGGTACCCATACTTTGGTGATTATATCTATTAGCTTTCACATATTTAAAAAAGGTGTTTGAAGTATTCATATTTAAGAAACTTCAGAGACTCTTGTGCATATGTTTCATGAGCGAACACAATATGCGGACAAAAGTATTGAAGCTTTTAAAGCCACATACTATTCTTCCCCAAATTGGTGGCACACAACTGTATAGGACGTCTTTTGCAATGCCATGACAATGCCTCTTTGCACAAAGAAAGCTCCATGAAGATATGCTTTACATGGATTAAAAAGTGTGTGGAAGATCTTGAGTGGCCTGCTACGGAGCTCTGACTTCAACCCTATTAAACACCTTTTGGGATGATTGTGAATGCTGACTGCACCCTAGGCCTCCTCATATCAATTCAATTCAATTCAATTCAATTCATTTTTATTTGTATAGCGCTTTTAACAATGAAAATTGTCTCAAAGCAGCTTTACACAGAAAATGTGGTGATTAAAAGAGAATATGTTCTTTATAAGTGAGTTTGTCCCTGATGAGCGAGCCGGTGGCGACTGTGGCAAGGAAAATCTCCCCGAGATGGCATAAGGAAGAAACCTTGAAAGGAACCAGACTCAAGAGGGAACCCATCCTCATCTGGGTTGCACCAAATGTCCATTTATAGCAGATATACAATGTTGCGGGGTACAGTGATGATGATCAGAAACGAAAAGTAGCCCTGAGTCAATGTAGCAGACTGTTGACATTAACTACAGTCCAATCCATCCTCAAAGCGCCTGTTCTTACTCCGGAATTTCATAGAACCACCCAAGGCGTTGATGAGAAACCATCCCAAGCTGCACAGAGTGACCTCCAGTCAAAGAGAACACTATCCAGAGGCAGGCCTGGACGAAGTGGGAAGATCCACGGAGGGGAGAGGGGCATCATCTTCATAAGTACCTGATTTTCTGGCTGAAATAGTACAAATCTCCAAAATCTAGAGGAACATCTTCCCAGAAGTGTGGAGGTTGTTATAACAGCAAATGGGGACTAAATGTGGAATAGGATGTTTACAAAGCACATATGAATCGAATGGTCATGTGTCCACTAACTTTTGTACAAGTAATATATCATGACCTATTAACTGAAGACATGTTTGTTTTCTTTGTTCTTGATTGACCACTGTTATCAAGGCATCGACAAAGGTGGCAAAGGTGGCTCTTTCTTGGTGTTACAGATTTGATGCAGATAAATGCAGACCATTTGAAGACAATACACCACCATCTTACAGCTGTCGTGTCACCAGAGATGGACTGTTTGAACCTTAAAGGAGGGGTCATTCCAGTGAAAGGGGCTTAAAACCTAGTAAGCCCTGGCTGTAGGTCCAAATTTTCATATTCTTCACCTCAAGGTTCTAACCGTGGTTGCTGTTTTAGCTTTTTAGGGATTCCATAACCTCCAAAACATCCCTTCAGACAGCTGGAGACTGTATCCTTAGGCCCTAATGTGATTTATCATACAGTAAAGAGAATTGGTGCTCCCCTGCCCACTCTTCAGGACTTGCACCATACAAGAAGAAGAAACCGGGCAGAAAAAAATCACTACTGACCCTTCGCATCCTGGACACAACATCTTTCAGCTCCTCCCCTCTGGCAGACGCTACAGAACTCTGTTTACCAAAACTGCCAGACACAGGAAAAGTTTCTTTCCCCAGGCAATCAGCCTCATTACAGTAATAACTCACCATAAATATATTTCCTGCTTCATATCTGTAAGTACTGAATTATCAGAAATATCAGTCATCACATCATTCGTATATGTTACACACACTATTGCTGCTGTATATTATACAAAGTTCTAAAGTAAACTCTTTATCATACCTGATGCACAATACTGTTATTTACACTACCATGCACTCTCACACTTTATGTACATTACTGATCTGTCATATACTCTGTATCCCTATTTAATACTCGTACTGTATATATCGTCTCACATTGTCTGTATTGTCTTGTATAGTCTGTTTTTGTCTTTTATAGTCCAAGCTGAATGTAGAGTGTTGTACTTTAAGAGTCACTAACAGCTGAAACCAAATTCCTTGTGTGTGTCAACACACTTGGCCAATAAACCAGATTCTGGTTCTGATTCTAAAAAGTATTGGGACACCTGACATATTACAGTCACATGTCATTACCACAATGAAGAAGGACATGGATGTCTTTGCAGTAGCATAAAACATTCCCTTCAATGGAGACCCAAACCTGTGCCAGCATAACAATAATATGGTTTACATGGGTTGGAGGTGTGTGGAAGATCTCACCTACATCAATACCTGGTTTTACTTTACTTTTTGACCACAACACCCTTGTGGCTGAATGGGCACAAATCTCCCCCGAAGAGTGGAGATTATTGTAACAGCAAATGGGGAGCACATATGACTGTCTGGACGAATATATACTAATCAATGGCTTTTTTTTAATTCAGAAGACCAATTGCAGGAAGTGGCAAATCTTGACAGTTGTCTATTTCCTGAATGCAGTATTAAAAGTGCATTCGATCATGGACCCATTTGCATTAGAAAGGACACAAGAGTCACTTACAGTTAAAAAAAAAAAAAGAGGCCGGACAAAACGTACATGTGAAGGTCAGTGAAACAGAGCCATAATTCTAGGAAGGAGAAGGTTTTAATGGCTGTACTGGTTGTGCCTTGGTGTCCGATTCCAGTCTGAATTATTCATCAGACCCTGCTATGTCCACATAAGCAGACAAGTTGGACTAATTAAAGAGACATAAAAAACCCTTTCAGGTTGTACACAAAAACTAGACAGAAGTAAGATTCTTTTATTATTATTATTAAAATAAATCCATATACCATTAAAAGGTTTCCAAAGGTCTCTTTGGATTTATTTTTGTTGACACTTGAAATAATTCTCTTGTCCCTAGTGTTGCTGTGGATTTAGATCTTACTTTCAAATCTAAGTAAATCCTTTAAAAAAGACTTTTTTCCACACACAAAATAGTCATTTGCAAATGGACATGTACATATTTGTATTATAACTGAATTATTTTCAGCATGGTCCAGCCATTATTGTCAGTGTTATCTATGGTCAATCGCACTCTGGTCCGTGTACTGATTAACCGGCGATGCGATTGCACGCAGGTTAAGGCCAGGTCATTTTACAGTTGTCTTTTGTCCGTCTTCTCCGCTTGAGATTTCTCCTCGAGCCGCTAGGCTTTTTTGGATGCCAATTTCCGGCATGATATCGTTTGCCGTATCCAAGGGGACATCTGATGCTTGGGGTTTTGGAAGGGATGCACCTGCCATGCACTGAGAGCCCAGTGTCACTCAACTGTATCCTTTGCGTGTTATGCCTTAGCAGAATGCTGATGATTGCAGGAACAACCGAACACTAAACATCAGGTGTACAGACAGTGGAAATGCCGCGCCCAAAAACTGGCATCGCCGCATCTCTGGAAGATGGTGAGTGTAACAGAATGGGTTGCATTGTTTCTATTTATTTTATTAAAAAGTTTTAACATTTTGAAAAATTGTACTAAAAAAAAAAAGGATATACTACATGCACGTAACATGTCCTCGAATATGTGTGTTCCAGTTGGAATTGAGATAGATGCTGAGTTAGACAGTGATGGTAAGTCATGGAAATTGACTGATTTCTCAATTGATTTTCATTATTTAGAGTTGCAATAAGGATTTTATTCATGTATACACAGTTGAATTAAGCTCATCTGCCTTTGACTAACGATGTACACAGCTCCATTTCTGACAACGAGTTTCATTTGAGAAGTCAAATACAGTCATTCGTGTCTTTTTATTTGACTCCTAAAAACGGAACCTTGATAGTATTCCCACTACTTATCAAATACTATCTAAATATACAGTCAAGTCTAAAATACATATATGAAAGTGCTAGTTTTGAGAGCGCTACCTTCAAATTCTTTCTAAAATTGAATACTTTTTCTATTACAAACGTGTCCCCAGTTTGTTAAATAGGGGACCTTTTTGCTTCAAAGGCATGCATGTATTGAAAGAGATTAGGCTTGTTGAAAACAAGCTTTTGTGCCAGTCTGTTCAAATTGATCAATATCAATCATTTACTAAAGAATCTTGAATATTGAATACTTTGCCATTTACGTTTTAAGTTCTAAACCGTTCTCTTGATTACTAGTGATGATCAGATTTTTTTTTTCAATGTAGCCACAGAATGTTGGCGCCCACTGTAATGTTTAAGAACATAGCTCTCATTATTAAAACACACATAAACATGTTTTCCAAAGTTCATGGATATTTTTATATTGAGGAAAAGTGTTTTTGGACTGAAATATCCTGGGACTTGTAAAAATTCATGATGCCGTCAATATTTTCTAGGTGGCCAAGAAGAACCAGAACAAAACAAACCCATTTCTTTCTTATATGAGCTCAAATTCAGCAGATTTGACTTTAGAAATGTTGTTGTCCCAACAACCACTGAGGAAATTAAACTTCCTTAACATATTCATGAAGCATAGGATACTATTATAGAGTTTAATCAAATTACTTAAGACTTGTACAGTGATATTTTCACCTGTTGTTTAGATGACACCAGAAGGAGACCAAGAAGTGCTGGAAGACCCAGACCTCCAACTCGCCGAAACAAACCAACAGACAGCGATGATGATGAGGAAGACGATGCTCCTCGCCTAAGAAGAGGCAGAAGGAGGAGAGGTGATAATTCCGAGGACAATGAGCGCGAGAGACCACGCGGCCGGAGGAAAGCAAACAACAGGAAGAAGGCCAATGGCACGGCCCAGGACTCTGATGTGGACAGTGAAGAGGACAAAGGGAACAAGAAGAAAGGAAAAGGAGCGACCAAGAAAGAAAAAGATGAAGAGAACAATAAAGAGAAGACTGGAAAAGGAGCAAGTAAAGATGAGAAAGAAAAGGGGGCAGACAAAAAGAAAAAAGGAGATGGTAGCAGGTAGAATATTCTATAGGCTTTCTTTCTAGATTATCGAAATATAAAAAAAAAAAAAAGTGTTCAAATCTTACAAGCATTTCAAGGGATGATGAGTTCTTAGAATATTACATTGGGCAAAATTGTGAAAAGACTCCAAGTTACTGAGGCCAATATTTGGTGTACTATTTGCATATAGTACACCAAATATTGGCCTCAGTAACTTATCCATAGTGTTTTCTGACAGAAACTGCCAGTGAAATTCCTAATTCCTTTTTATATTGATTGACACCCAAGTATATGGAATTTACATACAGAATTCCACAATTCATTGTCCAACCTAAAGGACTTAAGCATACGGCTTCATGTGTGAAACATGGTGGTGGTAGAGTCATTGCCTGTAAATGTATGACTGACAGAACCAAAACACTGTTACAAATCCATCTTTAGTCTAACAAGTTTATCTAAGATTTTATACATTTCTTTTGTTCAGTTTTCTCGACATTTCAAAATTATTGTGCTAGAATGCTTAGCTAAAGCATTTGTGAATTCCTCGTTGGGATGAAAAAAGTGATCTATCTATTAATCACGGTCTAACTACAAACTGATATTAGCCTACTGTATCTCCTCATATTGGGATATCTGATTTCCCTCTTTGGCAGCTCATCGGCTGGCGAATCCGATGCTGATTCCCTATCAGAAAGCGAAATGGCTCAGCTAAAAGAAGAAGTCGAAGAAAAGAAGAAACTTATTGCCACGCTCCGAAACAAACCGTGGCGGATGAAAAAACGACTTGGGATTTTGAAGTAACGTGTCCTTCTCTTATATCACAAAATGGCTGGCTTCTGAAAGGAGGCATACTAGAATTTGTTTATCTACCATTTCAAAGCAACTTTTGTTTGAAGCGTATTCCCTAAGCCTTTAACTACAAAATATCTTTCGTGATTGTCTCAGCCACATTGCAGCTGAATTGGTGTGATCATTTTGCAGGAACATGTGTTGTTTATTTTGGTCCCCAAGACGATCTGTACAAAGTTCGATCAAATGCTCTCGAACCTTTTCCACTATGGCCTTGTGGTGAACCTTTACCTCAGGGTGCCCCGGGCTGTCTTGAGGCAGAATAGATGATAGTTTAGACAAGCTCAGAGGTAGTAGAATTAAACACTTTCCAAGAGAACAGTGATAGCCTGCGTTGGCAGCTGGGCTTCAGGGGTTTGAGTTTCGCAGAGTACCTGAGGTATGGAGAAAAAGATCCCGAGACATAAAGAGCTGCAACATGGCAAGGGAGTGCCTTATATATCCCAGTATCTGGAAGGAATTCCTTTTGAACTACAAGCCTGGCTGGATGACATTGGGGTCTTGGTTAGCTTAATTAATTATTTTTCAGATTATAATTTCCAGTGGTGGAAAAGTGGTGGATAAGTGGTGGAAGTAAATGAAATGTGTTACTGTACTTAAGTAGCCTTAAGTATTGGGGGAGACTTTTACTTTAATTTCACTACATTTCAAAGTCAAATATCTTTTGACTCAATTACATTTCGCAAAATCAGCGGTTTCTTTTTTTATTTTTTGAGAGGATAAAAACTGGTCAAGCTCGCAGCAAGCCGCCAATCAGGGTAGAGCACACGCTTTATTTTTAACTTGATAAAGCATTTTGACTATTTTTGCTTGAGTGCTGCACTTTATTGCTAAAAAATATTGGGTTTCATTTGTTGTGTATTTAATGTGTCTCGTTACGATCCCCACATATCTCACTAATCCAGGAGGTAATTAATTGGCTAATGTCTCGGGTTACGTTGGAAACTAGTAGCGGGTGGAACGTGATATTCCTGAACAGGTGTCAACGTGTGTGTTTACTCCACAGGGATGAGCAATCGTACCACTGACCGCATGTAATGATGCTGCCTGAAAGAACGTTATTTTCTAATAAAGATATAGGAGGAACAACGGAAGAAACCTGTAGTTCTTAAAAGCAGATACAACCAAGAACAGTACAAACTTTATATTAGTGATGGAACATAAGCACATTAATTGAATGAACTATCATTATTCTGTCCGTGGAATCGGTTTTAGGGAAGCACAAGGATTCGTAGAGAAGTTCGAAGGTGCATTGGGCAAAGGAAAAGGACGGAAGCTCTATGCCTTCAAAGTTATGATGAAAAAGGTATAGTAGTTTGTTTAACAAAACAGTGTGGACATTAAACAAAAACATATAATGTCTAAATTCATTACATTTTCTGTTTTATCTTTCGCAGAAATTGATCAAGTTCAATCGGGACTTTGATAACTTTAAGACAGCGTGCATTCCGTGGGAAAGGAAAATCAAAGAAGTAGAAAGTTGGTCTACACCTGATATTATTTTATCAGATTTCTCAGCTCCTGCTCGTTACTGACGTAGTCTGCTTTTTCAAAGGTCACTTTGGGTCATCTGTAGCCTCCTACTTCATCTTCCTCAGGTGGATGTATGGCCTCAACCTTGTTCTCTTTGGCCTCATGTTTGGGCTTGTTGTCATTCCTGAGGTAAACCTGTAATTCACTATATTTTGGGACAAAAAGATTCAGACACTTTTTTTGTTTATGGATTAAATCTCAAAATAGACAATGGTGTGAGGTAACATTATTTGGTAAGTTAATGTACTTGAACTCTTCCTTTTTTAGTCTTCCTCTATCTAAACCTTTTCTTTTTTTTAGTTGCTCATCCTTAACCATATAATACTGAGTATTGCTATGAATTATTAAGCAAAAAAAATACATCCACTAGAAAATATTTTTAGTTACAAGAGGATGGGATGCAGGCCTGAACCTGCTGGTGGGTCATGAGAGGTTCATTAAGTAACATAAAATATAAAAAACAAGGCATATCGTATATATACAGTTATATGGTCAGTATCATAAGCATTCATAATGAACAAGTGAAACAGATGATACGCTCCTGTTAAATCTATTCCTACTCTTTCAGACAGATTTGGTGATTGAAGTAATCTGTAAAGTCACATCTCGCTCTCTTTCTGGAGGTCCTGATGGGTTTACCATATGGCTCCATCGCCAGGAAAACTGTCCCTAGAGAAGAGCAGGATACCGCCATGGACTTCTCAGTCCTTTTTGAATTTGGGGTGAGATATAGATTATTATGCTCAAATTAAACAAAATCCATTGAAAGCATTGGTTGAGAATTTATATACTGATTAAACATTTTTATTTTTTATTTTTCTATAGGGTTACTGCAAGTACTCTGTCCTCTTTTATGGCTACTATAATAACCAGAACACTATTGGACTACTTAAGTTTCGTCTCCCCTTGTCCTATTTCCTAGTCGGAATAGGAATATTCGGCTACAGCCTGATGGTGGTGATCAGGACGTGAGTCTTTCTTCCCTATTCGGTATTCCTGTGTTGGAAAGAAAGATGCGCAATGCAAAAATTCGAAACCGAAGTTCATATGGCTGATACACAAAATGGCATTTTGTCATAGGATGGCAAGAAATGCCAACGAAGGAGGTGACGGGGGAGAGGAGAGTGACTTTGTGTTTTGCTGGAAACTCTTCACTAGTTGGGATTACCTCATCGGAAACCCAGAGACAGCCGACAACAAGTATGCTTCCATCACAACTAGCTTCAAGGTCAGACAAAACTTTACTTTATTTTTTAAACAACTATTTAAACATGTCCGAAATTATAAACTCAGGTTTGTAGTATGTGGACTGTTTCGTCTGCTTTACTTTTGACATGAAGCCAAACTGAATTCAGAGTGTAAGAACAAGGAAACATGCTCTTGTATCTGAATAGAACCCCTCCAGCCATGTCCAAATATCTAAATATTACAAAGGACTAGAGGCAACTATAACGGCAAAAAATAGACTCTCAGGAATGGGGTGTTCAATAAGGAAATGTGTATTTGATGATACACGTTTTATAGCGCTGGATGACCTGTTTCCACTATAACCATATTTCCCTAGGAATCTATAGTGGATGAGCAGGAGAATTTGAAGGATGAAAACATTCATTTGAGGAGATTTCTGCGCGTCCTCGCTAATGTGTTGATCCTGTGCAGCCTGGGAGGGAGCGGATATCTAATCTACTTTGTGGTGAAAAGATCGCAAGACTTTGCTAAACTGGATAACAAAGAGTTATCCTGGTATCAGAAAAATGAGGTATCAGGTTCAATGTTTCATTTACCTGTTTTTGTACTTTTTTATCATTTATTGCTTCTTAAAAAATTCTATTATATATTTATACAATTTTTTCCCTAATAATATGTCCTATAGGTGGAGATTGTAATGTCTCTGTTGGGTTTGGTGTGTCCACCTTTGTTTGAGACCATTGCTGAACTGGAAGATTATCATCCTCGGATCGCCCTGAAGTGGCAGCTGGGCCGCATCTTTGCCCTCTTCCTGGGAAACCTTTACACCTTCCTGTTTGCCCTTATTGATGATGTCAATGAGAAGGTACAACAGATACGGGTGGCAAATATGCTATAATGTTCTAAGCCGTGCTAATTAAATGCTTCACACTAATTTTTAACATTAAAATTCCCACTTTTTTGGTCCTTCAACACAAGCTGGATAAGGAGAAACTGATCAAGAATGAAACTGACTGGGCTCTAAACCAGTACTATGCTAACTACAGTCTGTATCACAACGTGACCGAGAATATTCCACCACCTGAAATCGCGCCTGCTGATATTATCAGGGGTCCATGCTGGGAAACTGAAGTGGGAATTGTGCGTTCCATCCCATTTTTTGTTTTTTTTACTACTGAACAAATGTAATGCAATTGTGCCGTTCTAAATTTGAAAGGATTTACATCTGCTTCTTGCTATAGGAGTTTGTGAAGCTGACGGTGTCAGACATTCAAGTGACCTATCTGACGATCCTGGTTGGAGACTTCATGAGAGCATTAATTGTGCGTTTTCTGAACTACTGTTGGTGCTGGGACCTCGAGGCTGGCTTTGTGAGTTGCTATTCAGGATTCTATAAATTCAGTGTTTTAAATGTTTTAATTGGGTGTTTGGTGATTCCAGACCAGCATGTCTTAAAATTTAGTGTATAATTCAAAGTTAACTTAATTTGAAGTTAAATTGGTGATCTATATGGGAACCTGACCCTTTCCTAAGTGAATGTAACATAACTTTTACTGATTATCTTATTACAGTAGCATCTGACAAGGGGGTGGGATAAATTATGCAATAAATGAACAGTCAGTTTTTAAAGTCAATGTGTTGGAAGAAGGAAAAATGGTTGCTAATTATGATTGCTAGATGAGTCAGAGCATCCTTTAAACAGCAGGTCTTGTTGGGTGTTTCAGGTATACATTGGTGTAAGAAACTAACAAAGTGGAAAAAACAACAACCCATGATCCAGCAATAAGATCATGGAAGCCCAAGGCTCAGTAATGCAAGTGGGGAGTGCAGGCAGGCATGTCTGGTCCAATCTCAAACAAGTGCAACTGTAGCACAAACTGCTGAAAGAGTTAACAATGTATAAGAGGTTGCCAATCAGAGTGGCCATGCTGACCCTTCTAAGCATGACACAACTTGTAGGACTTCAAAGAATATTTCCTGCAAGTCTTGGTGCCAGTGACCACAGCACACCTTCAAATGTCTTGTTGAGTCCATGCTTTTTCTTGGGTCAGTACTGTTTTGGTGGTACAAGCAGAACAACACAATATTAGGCAGGTGTTTTCAATATTTAAGGTTATAGCTGGTTGGAAACAGCCACCACACATGAAAGTATGTTTGGGAGCATTTGAGGAATTAACCTGATTTTAACTTGCTTAAATCTTAAGCATTTCAAACACTTGTTCCAATTTAGCTAAGGCGGTTCTGTTTGAATTGGGAGGAAATGCACGTGTTATTTATACTTTGCGGCACAGTCTGGGAACCAAGCAGTTTCCTGTATAAAAAAAAAAGTGCTTTGTTGATGTGACAGGAGTTTCTCTTTAGCTGCTTCGCTCCACTGAACGCTCTCTGGAGGTCTGAAAGGGTTTAGGTCATGGAGGACAAAGGAGGAAAAATCTCTGAAAACAGAGTAAGAAAATCAGTATCAAGGAAGGCAATACTAAGGAAGGCATTCTATGTATTGTGCCTATTGTGGTATTGTGCAAATCGTATATGACAATTTTGCAGTTTGGAAGCCAGTACTTCAAATTATAGATCAAGGTTGGAGGAGTCAAGAGTTGCTCGGAGGCATGGGGAGAAAAGTTACAACTTGGATTTTATTACAGAACTGTCCCATCCTGATTTTTTTTTTATCAGTATTCTGGAGCTAAAATGTTTCTACTCATAAAGGGTCTTACATGTATTGGAAGAGGTGGTTTTCATCTTGGGGTATTGGTACCAAGTCCTGTTACTGGGTCTTTAACTCTTGTAGCTCCTGCTACAAAAGAGATCACCATTTTGCAGGGCAAAAGAAGGAGCTGAAGATTAAACAGGGAAAAACACTTGATTTGCCACATAGAAAATTTCTACTGAATTATTTTACCAGCATGATGTGGCTTCTACCCTGTTTACTTGAATGTACACAAAACAATACACTCACAAATCTCATTAATTCATTGCTAACATGACTCCCTGAACGCCACAGCTAGCATGATATCTGATACTTAACAACAAGACAAACACAGAGACATCTGACTCTACCCAGGGCACTTAATTACAGAAAGAGGGAGAGCTTTATACTGTCCGAAGCAACGTATTGTGCTCTTCATTAAACTGTGTTTTACGTGTTCATGTTTTACAGCCTTCGTACGGAGAGTTCGATATCAGTGGAAATGTACTCGGGCTCATTTTCAACCAGGGAATGATCTGGTGAGAATGTATGCCCTTCAATGACAAAATAATAATTATAAAAAAAAAGACCTCCGTGCTAAGGAACTTACATATGTGTGTGTCCTTTATGTTTTCTTTAGGATGGGTGCATTTTATGCTCCAGGGTTGGTGGGTATAAACATTCTGCGCCTCGTGACCTCCATGTATTTCCAGTGCTGGGCTGTAATGAGCAGTAACGTTCCTCATGAGAGAGTGTTTAAAGCTTCACGCTCCAACAACTTCTACATGGGCATCCTGCTGGTCGTGCTCTTCCTCAGCCTCATGCCTGTGGTCTACACCATGATGACCATGTCTCCATCATTTGACTGTGGTCCCTTTAGGTCACACACATATACATATACATAGACATATACATATACATATTCCAACACACACTATTAGATCATATTAAGATGGTAATTATGTGTACCCAATAAATAGCCATTTTTATTGTGTATACATTTATTTTTTATGATGACCCTTAACTAACAAATGGACCACAGGTTACATTCAGGACATTTTTTTTTTTGCCCAGAAAGCAGCATACACAATATGGACAAAAGTTTGTTCTAATATGACCTTAAGATTCAGTGCACTTTTTAAAAATCCATTGCTTTTATAATAACTACCACTCTCCTGGGAAAATGTTCGACATTTGCACTAGATTTTGGAGTGTATTTGTGGAGATTTGTACTCATTAAGCTAAAAAAAAACATTAGTAATGTCAGATACTGATGTAGGACTGTGGGTCCGGGTTGCCTGGGTTGCAATCAACATTCTAATGTATCAAAAAGGTGTTGAGGTCAAAGCTCTATAGCAGTCCAATCAAGATCTTCTTCCCACATATGGTTGGAAAAGTCAGGTGGACTTTTGTCTATATAGTGTATATTTAATGGGGCTTCTTATTTCAAATACCTAATAGACTCTTGGGTTCCTGAAATCATCCATATTTGGCCCAGACTTATGTGATATCTGGAAAACATGACATTACTTATCATACCTTATTATATTCATTTACAATTTATACTATTTATTTATACTATTTACAAATCTGCATGTTATATTTAATAGAGTTTGCAAGGATTTAGTCTTTACTATTTCCAATTTTGTTATGTTGAAGCCTGATAGTACAATCAAACAACTGAAATATCACATGTACATAAGTATTCGACCCTTTAAATCAGACCCTTAGTTTAAAGCACATCTGGAAGTAAATACAGCCTCAAGTCTTTTTGGTTATCACACAAGCTTTGCAGACCTGGATTGGGGAGTTTTCTGCCATTCTTCTTTGCAAGTCCTCTTAAACTGGTACAGGTTGGATGTGACTGTCGGTGCAAAGCCACTTTCTGGTCTCTCCAGAGATGTATAATATTGTTCAAGTCAGGACTCTGGCTCGGCCACTTTAGGACATTCACAGAGTCGTCCCTAAGCCACTCCTGTATTGTCTTGTATTGCTTTGTGATTATGGTTGTTGTCATGTAGGAAGGTGAACCTTCGGGCCAGTCTGAGGTACTGAGCTATATTTAACAGGTTTTTATTGATATTTTATTAATATGTACTTTCTTCATTCAGAATTCCTTCAACCATGACTAGTCTCCTAGTTGCTGCTGCTTAAAAATATCCCCACAGCATGATGCTGCCACCACCATGCTTCACTTTTGGTATAGTGCCTGGTTTCCTCCAGAAATATCACTTAGGCTTAAAATTTCAATCTTGGTTTCATCAGACCAGAAAATCTTGTTCCTCACATTCTGAGAGTTCTTAAGGTGCCTTTTTTTTTTTTTTTTTTTGCAAACTCCAAGTTTGAGGAGAATCCTCCATCTAGCCACTCTGCCTTAAAGCCCAGATCAGTGGAGAGCTGCAATGATGGTTGTTCTTCTGGATCCTTGTTCCATCTCCACACAGGATTTGCAGAGCTCAGTCGGAGTGACCACTGAAATCTTCGATATCGCTCTTACTAAGGCCCTTCTCCCCTGATTTTTCAGTTTGACTAGGCAACCAGCTCTTGGAAGAGTCCTGGTTGTTCCAAAATTCTTCCATTTGAGAATTTTGGAGGCCACTGTGTTCTTGATCAATCAGTGTGGCAGCAATTTTTATGTAGCTTTTTATATCTGTGCCGTGCAACAATCCTGTCTCTGAGCTCTGCAGGCAGTTCCTTTGACCTCATGGCTTTGTTTTTGCTCTGATATGCATTGTCTTCTGTGAGGCCTTCTATAGAGAGGTACAGTATATGCCTTTCGAAATAATGTCCAATCAATTTTTATTTACCACAGATGGACTCCAATCAAGCTGTAAAAAGCATCTCAGCAATGATCCAGAGAATTGAGAGGCACTGAACTACATTTCAAGTGTTGTTGCAAAGGGTCTATTTATTTAAAAAACAATTCAAACACTTTTAGAATTCTGTATCCACTTTGTCATTATGGGGTACTCAGTGTAGCTAAATGAGAAATGAATTTAAACAATTGTAGTATCAGACTGCAACATAAACAGAAATGGAGTTGGGGGAACATATGCTTCATGTTTTCGTTGGTTCCCCCAACTCCAAGCTAACCATAGGTGCATATAAAAACACTATTAGTAGCTATGATTTGATAGTTGTGTTGGATTCAAAACAGCAACCATCAACTTTTTTGTAACCCTGAACAGTGGGAGAGAGAAGATGTACGATGTGGTAATCGAGACGATCCAGAACCTTCCAGCATTTATGGCCAACATCTTTATTTACGCATCCAACCCAGGACTCATTATATCAGTCGTCCTTCTCATGGTGTGAGTGCTCACTGTATGGTCAATGAGCTATTAGTTTACAGCAATTGTTGTATATTATCTATGAATTGAATTTCTTTATAGAGAACTGCATTCTTGAATGCATACCAGAAGCTTTGAGAGTTATTATGTCTTGTGGTCTGATGTTTTACAGGCTAGCTATCTACTACCTGAATACAGTCTCAAAGGCCTACCAGAAAGCTAACATGGATTTGAAAAGGAAAATACAAATGGTGTGCGCAATCTATAATGACACATTCTGCTATTACTCAACGTATAATCTTATAAATAAAACCAAATATATATATATATAGTATCCTACAGTTATCTATTCAAGTCTAAAATACAATGTTTTGCCTGATTTGGCTCTAGCAAAGAGATGAGGAGAAGAACCGGAGGAACAATAAAGACAGCACTAATCAGGTGATGAAGGACTTGGAGGATCTTTTGCCCAACAAATCCTTGATTCCACCACCAGCTAAAGAGGGAGCAGGTTAGTAGACCCATATTTGTTTAATGAATTTAATCTTTCTATTGGCTGGTGTTTAAGTCACTAGTTTTCACGTCACTACTTATCAAAATGTAGAGCGGTTTTGGCACCTACAAAATAAAGATTATGGTGGACAAAAGTTCTAGGAAATATTTGAATGTTTCACAAAAAACATTAATATCAGGCAGGAGTTTTAATATACTAAGTAAAACATTTTAATTATGTCTAATGTCGAGTAGAGCGAATCAGAAAAAGATTTTCAGTCGACCAACAACACATGGTTTTCGTATATATAAAAAAATTATTAACAAACTTCACATTTTCATTCACAACAAAATCTGCTACGTCTTTGCTATATGTACAGAGTTTCCACGTTTTATGCCTCAAACTTATATCCAACTGCACTGAGGTTCATTAAGAGGTTAGTAATAAGATACAAACCAGGCCATGCTCACATTTGCCCGTGTCTTTTCCCCTTAAACTGCAGAGAATCCTGCACATCAGCCCCCTGCTGGTAAGTCTCCAAAGATCACAGATAAAGTTGGAACAGCAACCAATGGTAAAGGAGTAAAAATGCAGAAGGATGTTTCTTTGGCTGCCGCGAATCCCCGAGCGCCCGTGACCCGCTCACCAGCCCCTGGTGGTCGTGGAAGAGGACCTCCACCGGTGTGATCTGACATAACACGTTCTATTGTAAAGCGATATCAGCCAGACATGTAATGTGTAAACAAACAATAGGGATGAATATGGCTAGTAAAACGCTGGAGGAGTGACCGGGAACAAGCTAAAGCATCTTTTGATGCAGAATGAAGAAAAACTACCCTATGTCAGATGTTCAGTCTTATCCTCAAAGGACCTTCCTCATCCTATGGGGATGAGGAGGGTAGAAGCCATACCTGATAGTCAACTACAGGCCAAAATGAAGAGGTAAAATGAATCCAATTGAATTGAATTGGTAAAGAAGACAACAGACATGATTACAAAGCAGATTTACAGAATTCTGTATGTTCATTTTTATGAACAGATGCAGCCAAAATAGAGTAAATAGCCACTTTAACACTGCAGTTATTTATATCAATTTTTACAACCAAAGGGCATGTATTACATTTGCGTATAAGTTACTGCCATTTTAAAGAAAAACAAAGTAATTTACTAGGAAATAACCCAAAATATCTCTATGGTCATGAATTGCCACATAAAGAACAATGGTGTACAGCTCTGTGCTGTTCTACACAGCCATGCCCATTCTTTTTTAATTTTCCTTCACAATGTTTATTTAAAAATGGTCAAAAAAATACCTCGGTGGTCGTGCATACATAGCCTTCGGATGCTTAAAATAAGATAATTCAGAGAGCTTTGTAGTTTATTTAACAATTTAATAAACAATTTTTTGGGAAAATTTATGAGAAAAATATATCACAGTGTGGCAGTTTGATCATCCATGGGTCCAGGGTCATTTAAACCAAGTGAGTGAAATGTAACGCTATGATAACTAATGAAATAAAAACAGTTTTCTGTAAACAAGCCTGGTTTTCAGATACTTCATGTGCACCAGTAATGATCTTAGACATGATTGACATTGTTTTTACAATGATCTGGTTTGGATTAGGTTAGATTAAGATTAGGTGGGATTAGGATCGGAGAAGTGGATAATGGGAACTTTGATCAGGAAGCGATTTTAAATAATAATGAATTAGTTTTGGTGCTCAGCTTTATTTGTATATAAAGGTTTAATTTATTCAATTTTGGATGTTATAATTTGGTGGATTATGCATTACCATTTTAATCACAAAATACATTTGTGTTGAATTTACATGCCTCCTGGTCAGAGTTTTGTGTGATCGCATCCCCTCAAACTGCATGCTGTCATTCAAGGGCAGGGTGCAGTTTAGCTCAAATGAAGTTCATCTTACACAAGACCTTCAACAAAGTCATGCTGTGTACATGTTGAAATTGTGTTGCTAAGGCCTAGAGCATTTGTACAAACCCAATTTCAAAAAGTTGCCACAATGTGTAAAATGTAAAGAAAAACAGAATGCCATGATTAGCAAATCTCATAAACCCATATTTTATTCACAATAGGGCATAGAACACATATAAAATGTTTAAATTGAGGAAATGTAGCATTTTAAAGACAAAATATGGTCATTTTAAATTTGTTGGCTGCAACACATCTCAATAAAGTTGGGAAGGGGCTACAAAAGTCAACGTTATTAAAATGAAAGAGAAACATTTTGCAACTAATAAGGTTAATTGACAACAGGTCAGTAAGATGATTTGGTATAAATAGGGTATTTAGAGAGTCTTAGAGAGTCTTTCAGAATTAAATTCACCAATCGGTGAAAGACCGTGTCTACAAATTGTGGAGCAATTTCAGAGCAATGTTCCTCAACGTAAAATAGCAAAACAGTTAAATATCTCATCATTTACAATACGTAATATTAGCAAAAGTGTCAAAGAATCTGGATAAATCTCTGTGCACAAGGAACAAGGGTGAAAGTCAATATTGGACGGCGGTGTTCTTCGAGCCCTCGGGTGGCACTACACTTAAAACAGTCATGATTCTGTAATGGAAATCACTTCAAGGGCTCATTAACAACTCCAGAAGTCATCGTCTGTGAACACAGTTTGCCATGTTTGCAATTAGGGAGTGGTAGCTCAGTGGTTAAGGTGCTGGGATACTGATTGGAAAGCTGGGGGTTCAAGCCCTAGTATCGCCAAGCTGCCACTCTTTGGCCCTTGAACAAGGCCCTTAAACCTCTGTGCTTCTGGGTTACTGTATTATGTCAGACCCCAGCTTCTGAACAAGCTAGGATATGCAAACAAAAGAATTGCACTGTGCTATAATGTATGTGAGACAAATAAAGACTTTATTCTATTCTAAAAATGTGGTTAGAGGCAAAGAACTTTATAGGGGAGGGTAAAATCTGAAAAATGTGGTTGGAGGCACACAATTATATCGGATGTGGTAGAATTTAATTTCCCCTCACTTAAACTGAGACCCGAACCTGTTCCAGCATAACAATGACCTTATGCCCATTAAGATATGGTTTGGAATAGAGAATCTTGAGTGGCCTGCTATCGAGAGCTGATGTCATTCCTATTGAACACCTTCAATATGGTTAAGGGATGAATTGGAATGCTGACTGCAACCCAGGCCTCACCTCACCTCACCTCATCTCACCTACCTCAGTCTTGACAAAGTGGCTACATGAGCACAAATACACAAAAAATGAGCAAACATACTCCTAAATTTAGTGGACCATTTTCCCAGAAGAGTGGAGGTTATTATAACAGCAATTGGGGAGTCAATGTGGATAGGGATGCTTAAAGAAACACATACGAATAATATAGTCAGGTGACCACAATCTTTTGTCCATATAGGTATGTTAATTTAGCAACAACTGTTTGATATTTTGATATCACATCTGCATTAATGCATTAATATATTATAGATACCTTTCCATCACACGGCACCAAACACTCATTAACACTTAAGGGCTATTAAGTGTTGGCAAAACACCTATTATAAATCTCACCTTCAAGACATCCACTTAGCACACTAAAAATGAGATTGCACATGCCAATCAGTCTCTTTATTTGAAGTCTTGATATAAAAACGCTGCAAGATTAATAAACAATAAACCCGTTGTATTTGTGGGATCTTCATTCATATGTCTTCCTCTTCCACAGCTTGTCCAGATTTTAGTCTGAAAATCACCTAAAGGAAAAAATATGAAAGAAAACAGTCCCCAGAGATGCTTAAAATAGAAATAAAACAGAGTAGAACAGTAGAAGTACGATGAAATTTACAGTAGTAATACAGACCTCTTTCAGTTGAGCGATCTCTTTGCTCTCCATATTCTTTTGTGCATGGTTAGTGATGGCCTTTACTCTGGAGGCATATCTGAGTTGGGAGTGTGTATACATATATGTTTGGCCATTGCTTCAAAGGGAATGCTTAGAGAGCACTTAAAACATTCAAAAATCATACAACAGAGGGTTGCCTTTCACAAAAACAGTGCCTTGCTGTTTTTAGCCCCTCTATATTCTCTAGAATTGGTAATGATGTTGACGTCACGTTGTTGTTTGAATAGCTATGTTCTGAATACTTATGCAACTTCTCACTATAGTTCCCCTTTTCAAGTTTTTGGAACACTGAGTGTAGATTCATGACGTACACTGCCAAATGAGTTCATTTCCATTTTCTAATATTACAGAATGTGAGGAAGTTCCAAATAAAACCCTCTTAGACAACTAGGACCCTCCAAAGAAAACTTTAGAAAAAAGGAATAAAAAAAATATGTGTATATATGTGTTTGTGTCTTACATGAGTGAGGTAAGGGTCTCGTCCAAGTTGCAGTCAGAAGGAGAGATATTGAGGAACATGAGAGTTTTGGAATTGCCCCCCAGTGAGTCCTGCATGAGCTGTGTCAGCTTGTTGTTGCGGTAGGGAACGTGAGCTTGCTCCAAAGCCAGAGCTGAGATCACGTCACCCAGGGCCCTCAGAGACTTATTGATAGAATTAGCCTCCTGCACAACACACACAGAAACAATATCTTCTTATTCATATCTACAAAAGAAAGACTCCTGCATTATAAGTCAGTAGGTGGCACAAAAGACAAAGATTTAGGTTTATATCTATCCACCGTATTCTGAATACATGAACTCATACATGGGTGGTGTTTGTGAATGGGGACGGATTATAGCCCATTTGATCAGTTTGCTTACAGGCAAGGTGTAGGCCTGTGTATCACTGTCTGGTCCCTTGAATGCCAGCACCTGACCTCCTTTGAACACTTCTTGCAACCCACAGTTCAGTGGAATTTGTGCTAAACTTCCCTCATACCAGCAGCCAGCCATCATAAAGGGATCTATACCCTCCATGTCAGCACTATACCCCAATAGAGTATATAACTTCTTTTTTTTTTTACCTTCACCACCAAGTTTTCAGTGTACTGAGCCTTCCATGGATGCAGATTCATGACCTTCAGATTACCTGTTTACTTGTCAATCACCTGCCCATCGTTTCCACGCTTCCTCCATTAATATTCAACTGCCAATGTGAGCTCAGATCCATAATTCTGAAGTAACAATTCCTGCAGAGTACCTTCACTTCACTGAGGTGTTTAGCAAAGCAAAAGCCAGTGGGTTTAAGCAAGTGCAATCAAGCAAGACCCATGCCCCCCTATCAACCGTGTATACCCCCTCTCCACCCAGAGTCCCAAGGCATAGAGCAATACACTGAGAAAGCATTTAACCAGTGGTGCCCCTTCCCATCTCCAGATTCCATTGACTTGTTCATAGAAATGTTAGGTAATAACAAGAACATTGAATATATCAAGATCACAAAAAACTACCGTCAAGCACACTGGGCTTTCTTCACACACTTACACACCATTGGTAGACCGAGACCCCTCTCATAAAGTCACAAACTTTATCGTGTCAGAATTTCACTTTGTGGGGACCCTGACATAGCACCTAGACATAGAGAATTATACTATATATCATAGAGAAAATACTGCGAGTGACCAGGGGGCCCATTTTACAACAGGGGTCTGGAGAGGCTTCATGCAGAAACTGGGAAGTAAGCCTCATCATCAACAGTTTAGACAAAACATACATTAATTGCAGTTTCCTAACTTTTTAAAAGCCGCCGTTCTTCATTCGAGCTGTTATTTCATCTATAAGATCAATGATAATATATTTTCTTTCATTAAATGAACTTATTATCATCACCTTCAGCTGGTCATCTTTTGCTCCTGTCTTTGCTGCTCTCTCACTTCCTGCCAGGTCAACAAGGTTCAACTTGCCGAACGTCATACTGCCGTTGGCCAGGTTGCGGCTTTCCAGCATGATGCTGATGATCAGGTGAGAGCGAGAGCTTTCTATGTTCATTTCTGTAAGGTCCAACCACACAGCAAAATCGCCAATACAATTTACAACAATTAGAGTTCAGGTAGTCAACATGATCCCAGCCTAGCAGAAAATAATCGAGGGTGTTAGTATAGCTAGTCTGTTCCTGTGCTCGCATTTCATTCAAGTTTCATTACAAAACAATGGGCTTAAATATACAGTAGTACAATACAGCATCCTTAATTGATTTACCAATGATTATATCATGCTATGTTGTAGCTAATGAGGCAAAGAGTATTTGAACAATGATGTATATAGCATGATATACATTTGTAGCAAATTTCCCTGAAACATACTGGTAGCTGAAATATGGCGGTTGGCAGAAGATAGCTCAAAGAGAGCAAAGAGCTCGCCAGCACTAGTCGCTTCCTTCGCCTCTGCTCCTTGGGCAAATACAAGCCCCTTTTTGTCCTTTTTAATCTCAATGCGTTTTGACACCGCCTCAGACGGGCTCACAAAAAGGTCCTGTAGCCGATCGTTATACAACTCCAACATAGAAGCCAAGACCTGGACGTGGCATAGAGAACGAGAACAAAGAAAGGAATGATGAATATCTAAGTGGTGGGACACTTCAAATGCATTAAAGTAAAGCTAAAAAACAACCGAGGTTTCCGAGCATGCATTTCTTTCTAGTTTAGAATTCTCAATACATACAAGTATAATTACATAAGAAGAGGCACATTGTAAAAGAAGAGAAGAAAAGAGAAATGAACTGAAACTAAACAAATCCACGTTTCCGCCTGGTTCTATATAATCGTTCTGGTTTTTCCATCTTGAACCTGAGCACCAGGTTTTTTGTCCTTGTTCAGAATGACAAGGTTCTGGGATTAAAATGACGATTTGTCTGAAAAGAAACAGTGAAAATTATTGCTCGTTTTTGTTTCATTTTAAATGATTTGATTTAAAGACAGGTAGAAACTCTGATTACTGATGACAGAAGTTCTGATTACTTCTCTTAGAAGCTGTCCATCAAGCATGTTTCCATTACGCTGACTATTGAGGTGTGGCATCATTGTGCTGATTGGTCCCCACATCCCTAAGTCATTTGCACTGACTATTAAAACCAGATGTATATCAGAAATTCCAAGTGCCTTTTTTATATTTCCAACTAACGGGGATTTCAAGCAGCTACCACAAGCACCAGGTGACCTACTGGCACAACCCAGCTTCAAGACTGCCTGCTTGGTTACTTAAATCCTCTGGAAGATGAGGTCAGGGATGCCAGGACAGCTTGTATTAGCTTGTATTATTTCTTTATTAATGACGTAACCTGACTCTGATCAACCTGCACCAACCTGCACCATCAACAGTAGAGTGGCTGCCAGGAACAGGGCTTTCCAACCTAACCCGATCGTAATCCTAGACCGGCTCTACATTGACCCTGCCCTGTGCAGCATAGATCTAGGAATCCCTTTTTTTAATATTTTTTTTTATTTTTTTTTTATTTAATACCAGTTCCATGTTCAGCATTCAATTATTGGAGAACGAACCCAGATTCTCATTTTTTTTCCTTAATTGTTATTCAGCGCAATTTAGAAGTAGTGACTATAGTATGTTGTTCTTCACCATAGTATGTTGCTTTTTCTCTTGGTTGCATACAGTTTGTGTCTCATATAAACTGTCTTTACACTATTTTCTCTTTGTTCTATGTGATAAAATGGAGTAAGAGGAACGCTATGTGGTTGAAAAGCGAAAGAACCTGCAAGTCAGACAGAATGCTTACCTTGAATTCAAATTTTGTCTCATTCTCTTGGATGATTTCAAAGATTCTAGTAAAAGTCCTAGGGATGATTCCAGGGTTTTTCTGCTCTCTGTCCCCCAACATAGTAAAAGTTTTCCCTGAGCCGGTTTGTCCATAGGCAAAGATGCACACATTGAAGCCATCGATTGCTGATTGAATTAGCCTTTAGAGTGGGAATACAATCTCACAATACAGAATATCTATAATAATAATAATAATAATAATAATAATAATAATAATAACCTACAAAATACAGAAAACCATTGCTGTTTTTAACATTTGTGAAACAAGACTGCTATTGTTTCTTGGTGTGGTAAAAAAAAAAAATAATAAATCGATATATTTGCTGGCTTACCTGCTAGACTCCTGAAACACATCATCCTGTGTGTGCTCTGTGGTGAAGATCCTGTCAAACTGAAACTCTCGAGGCCCTCGTGGGGTTTCCAGGATCACTGAGTAATCGTCCAAACATGACACAATGGTGTTGCTGCCCTTCGCCAGCTCTGCCCGGGTCTGAGGCCGTATACGGCAAAACACCCGGATCTTACCTGTTTAGAATTTATGTACAAAACTTAATGCCAGGGTTTGAACTAAATATAGGCCTAAATAGTAGTAATAAACTAAATAATGGCTGGGGTTTTACTTAATTAGGGAATACAAGCAGGTGTAATTGTCAAACCCTGTGTAGGTGCCTGCTATTTCTACATACTTGCATACCTGATATGCCCAATAAATGGCAGACAATCAATTTACCCATTTTTTTTCTATACTGCTTATCCTACAGAAGGTCCAGATGGTGCCCAGAGCCTATCCTAGGGACCTAAGGGCAACAGGTGGGGCACACTGGATGTTGCACAATCACACACCTACTTCCACACCACACATAATCTGGAAATGCCAGTTAAATGATTCGATAACCACTGATATTACATTATAAAAGCCAAATAGGGAACATTCTGGGATTCTTCCACATTTGTTGGGATTCCACAGATTTTTGGGATTTTGAGGATTTTAAAGAGCTGCATCATGCATGCTCTTATGCACCCTTCTTATGCATAGACCTCCTAGGCTTTAGATTAAACAAATATGAATATCTAACTATCCTATAATGATGTTTTAAAGAATAGTATGCTCGTAAAGCTGCCTTTGGACGACGTCCGTTGTTTAAATGACTATGGAAATAAAAATCAATTTCATTTAATCGAATGCTGAGAGCTAGTTCAAGCAATCACATGTTGAATATATTTCTCTTGAACCTCATTAATATAAAAGACTAACAATACAAACGTTCCAATACAAACCAAATGTCAACGGTGTCACTGTGATATGTATCAAAAACTCTGCCTTTCATGTCCTCCACTATGTTGTAGTACTTCTTTCTAAGAGTCCGTTCTGCTGTGTAGTACTCAGTCATTTTCTTGTTCTCTTCCTTACTCTGTTTCAGCTGGAACAAAAGCACAACAAGAGGAAATCAAACAACCTGGAATATTGTTCTTGTAACCATGTCTGTCTATCATGAAGTAAATCCTGCATTTATATCACTGATCTTTACTATATTCTAGTATTAGACTCAAGTCTGCCAAAAAAACAAGCTAATTCATTTACTTCATGAATGTATGCTCAATTTTACATTAACCGTCCACAGCATTCTCACCTCAGCTTGCAGGAGTAGAAGCTGCTGGCCTACACTCTTCCCCACCTCTAAATTCGAAACATCACCGTGTTTGAAGTTTTCCTCAAATTTCTGGGAAATCAGATTGGATTAATGATCACAGAGAAATTGGTGGACAAACGTCAAATTCTATCATGTTATTAAAAATGACACACTTTACAATCTTTAGTTTGACTTGATGTTACACAAATGTGGGTTTTGTGTAGTGTGTTTCTGCATGCATACTTTCACACTCTCATCCAACGCTGCCACATCGTCCTCACTGACAGGCCCTGGTAATGTATCGGATATTTCATTAAAAAATTGGGCAACACAAGTCATTTGCAAAAACACTTTTATATGCTTTTTTAGTGTTGTTGGTTTGGTTACCATTAATGGTGGGTGTAACCCCCATTTTAATGCAGTCCAATGCTAACTGCAAGACTTCATGTTTCTGCAAGTCAACCGCTTGAGTCACCTGATCGCTCGTAATGATTTCTGATTGGTCCTTCCTATTACTTGGTTCTACGTTTTCCATATCTGTTTGGATCTCCTGGATGGAAGTAACTTTGTTTCTAACATCAGCAAGAGTTTTGCGGTTGCCTTCTGCCATCATGTCAAACTGCTGTTTTGCCTCAGTAACCTCTGCATAGACAAGATGAGCCTGTAAAAGAGGTTTGATCATAAAATACAGCTTAATCATAAATGGGTGAATTACAGGTAGTCAGCTGACCTCATTTTTTGGGCACATAATGTTGCTGAACCGAGACCTGACCAACTGCAGCAACCCCAGATCATAGCACTGCCCCCACAGGCTTGTACAGTAGGCACTATGCATGATGGGTGCATCAGTTCCCCACTATCCTTCCTTTTAATAATGCGTTGGAGAGTTCTTAACCCAATTTTAGTAGTTTCAGTTTCATCTCCTTAGATGTTTTTTTTTATTGATGCATGCCAATAATTTGACTCTTCTGAAACATTAATATATTTTCCACACGCACAGGATGCATCTTCCGACATGGTTGTTTACGAAATGAGAAGCTACTCACTGCATCATTTAGGGTTCAATAACTTTTTGCCAGCTGAAACATAACCATTCATGCAGTAATTATCTAATAGGATGCTCCAGGTGGTCAGTTTTTTGGATGGGCAGTGTATAATTCAATAACTAGATTAAGTAACAATTATATAAACTTAATCAAAGCCAGATTCATGTTTCTGTAGTTTCTTTTCTCCCATCCCACCTGGCGTATGACGGCAGCAAGTAGACGAGTGTATGCTGATGGTGCCACACCGTTCAGGACTTCTCCTCCTCCATCGATCAGCATTGAGATCTCGCGTTCTTTTTTGTACAAACTCTCCCTCAGCACCTCTAAGCGCGCTTTGGCTCCCTCTAAAGGTGCACCCGAGTCAACACATTCCTGGAAAATCATGAAAATACAGAAGATGCACAGATATTTGTGATGCCATTTTTACTGGTTGAGATTTTTTTTTTTGCACAGGTTTTATACATTATATGCACAAAATGTGGCATGTCTAATGACTAAGAGCATAACTGAAAGAAATTAAATTATTTATGTATGCACATTATATATTCATATTTCATACAAGTTTTTTTTTGTTATTAATTATTTACTTACATTCTATACATGTATTTAGGTGAGCTCATGATCATATAAGTAAAAATGAAAAAAAAAAAAGTAAATCAGTGGCATCAATGGCAACATTAATGGCATTAAGTAGATGCCATTAAAAGCAAATTACTAAAAAAAAAAGAAAAAAAAAAGAAAAAAAAAAAAAAAAAAAAGGGAAAAAGTGGATTGTATTCATTATTTATTCCATAGAAGATAAACGATGGCCAGAAAGTGTTTTTTTTTTTCTTTTTTTTCATTACCTTTGTTCGATGCTCTTTTGAATTCTGCAGCATTTCCTGAACACGTCCCATCTCCGTCCTGGCCATCTGCAGCTCCTGGAGTGCTAAAATACATCAGTTTCATCGATCTTCATTATTTTCATTCAATTCCATACAGTCATTTATTTTATTGTGAAAAAGAGAAATTAATATGAATATTGAAAAAGGAGTATGAGAGTGTAGGAGAAGTGTAAAGTGCAGATCAACCAGTGCAACCTACTGGATGCTTGGTGGTTGTGGAGCTGATCTAAACGTGACGAGAAGAGCTCCATTATCTTGCTCTGAAAGAGGGAGGAGGATATTTGTGATGGGTTTTTTTTAGTATATTCTCTTTTTTTTTCCTGATCACACATATTAAAGGACATTTGGTGTTCCCTTTTCAATCTGGTTCCTCTCAAGGTTTCTTCTTCATGCCATCTCAGGGAGTTTTTCCTTGCCACAGTATATAAAATTAATATGGTGCCTGTCAAAAGTGTGGAAACACCCAGCCTTTTATGGTTTTAAAGACACATGCATGTTCCTTGTAGGTTTTTATGCAACAAACGAAATAAAAGCTAAAAACATATAAGAATTGGACAGAGTCTGACTTTAAGAAAGTTCTGTAGACAGATGAGTAAATAGAACATTTGACAATTTTGTCTCTAACAGAAGATCTTATGAAGGACGTTAAACAGGAGAGAAGATATTATCAGACTGTCTCACCCCTACAGTCAAATATGGAATTGGAAGCTTGATGGTTGGTTTGGAGCAGGGAAGGTTGGAGACTTAATCTTGGGTGAAGGGAAAACTGAACCTACATGGCTACCATTCCATGCTTCAACGCCATGCAGTTTCATCTGAACTGTGATTTCTCAGAACCGACATCACCATACAACAAGAGAAGTGTTATTGAGAGAGCAGTCATTCGGAGGGTTATTTATCATGGAATATTCTGCCCAGTCACCACATCTAAATCCTGTTGATCTGCTTTGGAATGAACTGGATCGCAAGGTCGGAAAGAAATCTCCAACTCAAACACCTTTTGCAAGTTTTACACAAGGCATGTGTTTTTTTTTTTTTTTCTTTTCAGTGTCGTAGGTCACCGGCACTTGTTTAACATGCCGTTACCTTTTCTCTCTCCCAGGTTGCCGAGTCCTGTCTGTTTCTCTCCTGCAACGCCTTCTGCTCGTCCTGCAGCCTCTCATTCACACTCTGCAAAATCTGAAGGACAAGTAATCAGATACCAATATATAAAAAAACATACCTGAATACAGTAATATTGCATATTGGCTTCAGGAAATTCTAAACGAGTAGTGTTCACCTTGATCTTCTCATCCCACAGTACATTTCTTCTCTCCACCTTCTCCTGGTATAGATGCAAAACCCCCTTCAGAGCGTTCAGCTTGTTCTGGTAATAGGTTCTGATTTTGTGCACTGTTTTTTCCTACTCGGGAACAGACACATATGCTGCAGCTGCACAGGATACATGGTTCTAGCATACTTTGAAAACCTGATAGCTTTATGAGGTCATTTGGGTTTATTCAGGGCATTTGATTTCTTTCTTGCGCCTCCCTGAGACACAAAAAAAAAAACTAAACAGTTTCTATAATAATAAAGAACATTCTTAGCAAAATGAAAGAAAACATTATTTAAATAAAATTAGGGTTTGGGCTTTATTTCAGGTTTAATAATAGAGCAGAAGCATTGCAGTGCCAGAATCTACTAAAAATGATATTTTATTTAATAAAGAATTTGACAATTGACAATCAAAAGTTGGCAATATTTATATTCATGATTCTTAATTTGGGGTCTGGGGACTTTTAGGAATCTTTATAGAATAGATTGTAACTTGTTCTTTTTTATTCATTTCAGTGTTGTTCTTATAAATGACAAATATTAAAATACTTAAAAATAAAAAGTATTATCATTGTGTACTAGGTGGTATCAAAAAGTTTCGAGACCAGCTTTACAACATGTCAACAGATGGAAGCACAAGACTGCACGCACAGTCAAAGGGCGCGCCAATATTCATAAGTCAGTGCCAGAAAGTGACCAGATCTGTGGCATTCTAGTCTCGAAACTTTTTAAAACCACCTCGTTTTTTTGTAAACAACGTGAGTCATTTTGTTGTGAAATAAATCTGTACTGTGAGGATCCATGATTCTCACATCTATGTAAAGGGTTTACGGTGTTACCTGGTTCTCCTGTGATGCAATAAGGAAGTTCTCCTCCAGCTCTTGAACCATCTCAAGATGCCTGCTCTTCATAGCGAGCATGTCGTCAGCGATCTGGTGGGAGACGATTGGGAGAGAATAGTGCTAAACGTCCTAAATATATGCAATGCGTTAAAAGTCTGTGATGACTCCATGACATGAAAAATCACGTGTTCCTTACTGCGTACTAATTTAGGATTATTCTGGATTAAACGTTTTTAGTAGTTTGGTAAAAGTCTTTATTCTGTTAATAAATCAACACTTAAGGGTAAAAATATCCGGGTAGGTTTAAATGCTGTGTCTAGAAAGGATGAAGCATCACATGACTATCATGTGAAAACCGGAAAAAAGGTCAAGGGAATCAAAAGACCTCAAACAATAAAGTGTGTGTTCACCAGGAAAACACTGACATTGTATTGAGATACTGCCTGCATTTGGTAAAGTCTAATGCAAAAAAGAAACCCACACTGCATGAAATTTTGATATGAGATTACTGAGTGTTTTCATACTTGGGTTATACACAGTTTGGCAGAATCATATGGTATGAACATCTTCATGTCCGTTGGTGTATCATCCTCTCGATCTCTCACTCTAGTGCTAACTGAGGGCACATTGGATTCTGGGAATGAAAGCAAAAAAATAATTACATTTGAAGCAAATAACTTATATGCAAAGGGCCACAAGTGAGAAATTGACCGATACCTTTGGGTCTAGTGTTGCTGTGGTCAATGCAGTGGTCTGAACTCATCCAGCGCTTGAAGCTATTCCATTTGATTCTGCTTTTCCTTAGCCACGAAGCGCCACCACATTTCCAGACACCTCCAGAAAGCAAACACACTTTGACTTTTTCCATGTTTTTTTGCATTCACTTTTCAGTGATAACGTTACAACGGCCTGCCTGATTTTGTTTGTCCACCAAAACACCTCTGACTTGATTACAGTTGTGACGTGGGTCCCTGTTTTCCCTTACCATCAGTAAACCTTGGGAGACCATGACCCTGTTGATGGTCCACCAATTGTCCTCCCTTGGACCACTTTTGGTAAGAAGTAACCTCTACATACACAGAACACCCCAAACTAGCTTTGTAGATGCTCTAACCCAGTATTCTAGCAAACATAATGTAATTTGGCACTTGGTCATAGTCACTCAAATCCTTACTCTAGCCATTTCTTCCTGCTTCCATCACATCAACTTCAAGAACTGACCCTAAATTTAACCCTAGATTTTGTGAAACTAGTTTGATTATATTTGACCAATTAGAAGTTAATAAATAATCACATAATAATAAACAAATAATTCTAGCTAAACAGTTAAAACAAACAAAATGGTGCCCTATAGTAGGAGTTAGTGTGTGTCTGTGAGAGATGAGATGCTGCTATGTCTGAGCTACTTTATTGGAATATTCACCCCACGGGGCTCCCTCGCATCTTTTTTTTTTTTTTGTTTCGATTTTTTTTTTAGCTCAGTAAGCGTTGTCTTTCGAGGTTACGTTGGGAGCACTTGATGAAATTAGCCGGGCTTTATGTGTGGTTGGTGCTACACAATTAGAAAATCTGGTTGTACTTGTTTGTCTGTATGTGGTTTTTCATAGCTGAGGAATATACACTTTACTTTAGTTAACATCTAAATCTCCAAAAGATGCACTTTAATTTATATGAATATGCAGCAAGCCCCTCCATTTGTCCATGTTAAACTCCGAAAATCAAATAACCTTTAGAAGAAAAAATAATGAGAATTTTAATGCAACAAAACCCCCACTATAATTTTGTTGTCAAGGAGAACAGAACACACAAAGAAGTTAGTAAGGGCAGCTCAGTGACTTGATTCAATAATGGGTCATTTGAAACCAATCAAGTACTTACAGTAAGTATTGTGTAAGACCGGATAACCTGAGACACTACAGACTTCAGGTGTCACTTTGACACAACTGATTTGATGCTTTATTGGCAATGTAGGAAAATAAATGCATAGTCACAGCAGCCAAAGGGGCCATGGCACAAATACAATTATAATACATGCTAGATTGTGAGAAAACGAGAGACTTTTGGACAACTTTTGTCCACTTTCCCATATTTTAACTTTGCAGAAAACCAGCTAGTCCTGACTGACTTGATTTCTGTCTTTCCAGTTAGGAAATAATGAAGTGCCTATCTCCACACCCCTCACACTCTTTGCTCACTTCATGTTCAGACAATGCTGTCTCAAAAGTCTCAAGGACGTGCTTTAATCCGTCTTTGAGACGGCTATTTTTTGTTAAATACTGTATAACTATATAACCAAACAATGGACATACAACCATCTATGAAAAGCTCTGAAGTGCAAAGTGTTCTTACACAACCAACAAAGTTATTCAAATGTGTTCAGATTTGCGAATTGACCAGATTTATATAAAATATTTCCTTGTTAGTCTGCTTGTTAAGAAAGTTAAGAATAAATGAATAAAAAAAAGACTTATTTATTCATGTATGCACTTTATTTAAATCAAACCATTTATTCGAGTCTACAGTTTAGCAATAGTTTTGCGCTTTTCGTTACACAAATGGGCTGTAATTTATACACTATAAATAGGGAAAAGTTTACTCTGCAAATTTATCATCATAAGAGATACTAGTTAGATTTAATTTTAAAAGACCATTCGCAATATACATCTTGCAGAAAACTATGTATTTAATGGATTTACATTTCATAACACAAGATATCTTGTTCTGGGCATTTTTTTTTTATGTGTTTTTATGAATTGACTATTAACTTCTAGGAAAATCAGAATATTTGAAAGGTAACTTGGTTTGGTCCAGTAGCACTCTTTCACTTGCCCATCCTCCCTCCTCTTTTTCTCTTTTTGGATAGGAGGCGAGTCACATCGCTACTTTCATCCCAGTGTTTGACATACAAGACAAAAAAGAAAGACAAGTCAAAAATAATAATAATACCTAAAGAAAAAAAGAAAGAAAAGAAAATCACTAGGTTTTTTTTTTTACCATAAATAGTGGACAGTTTTCTGTTAATTTGTCCAAAAAAAACCCCCCAAAACATTTAGTTATGAAGATTTATATTTTATACTATGCTACTGTATATAGGTCTTTTTTTTATTGAAAAGCTGCTTTTGGACAAAGTCCATTGTTAAAAGAACTATAGATATAAAATTGCATTGTAAATTGTAAAATTAGTTTGATTTGAACTATACTATGCGATACTATATGATACTATACAATACAATAAAATACAATACTTGTACACTATTGTATACTATACTCTAGTAATTAAAAGTCTGATTGTAGAAACTCAGGTCGGCTGATTGGTTCTTAGTACACGTTCTCTGAAATCAGATAAGAAATCATAATGTGATCTTATAACATACTTTGCCTTTAAAACCATTCTTTTCAGACACAATGGCTTTTGTTCAGTAAATTCGTCACGTGGGATTTGAGGACACGTGGGTAGATTTAGTAATTATAGTCAAAGAAATAGATTAACACCATTTCGTGAATGTTAGCTAATGTTACTTCAAAAATGGCACACCATAATGGCCTGTGTTGTTCGATTTCATGAACGTGTCCCCAGTTTTTCCAATGTACTGCTAAAATACTACAAAATAATATACCAAATGGCCCACACCACTTTGTAGACATTTACATTCACACTCCATATTTGGTGTTAAATGATATACTACACACTAGCTGAATGTGTAGATTGTGCACCTGGCTCACCTGTATTGTTTTCCTGGTCAAGGTGTGTGCTATAGACCTTACAAGGCTGATGCTGCACTTCCTCCCTTAGGTCCTGGATGCTTCCTGGCAACTCGTTCTGCGCCCACATTAGTGGTTGTGATTTAACGATTCTGGACATACCTCCTTTATTCTCATCAGCACATCTAGATGGACTGGATCTCTCCCATGCTCCTGAAACACAACACAGTCTTCTACACTGAACCAGTGTGACTTTATATATTTGAAAATAATGCAGCGCAGCTTTTGCAGGGCCTACTGGCCTGGTCCCAAATTACCCACCCATTGTATATAAATATAAATATATATACAGTTGAAACCAGATATTTACATACACTTCAGAAAAAAACACAAAAACTTTGATTTTTATATAAGTATAAAAAACATGGGAATGTACAACCATCATACCGCTCAGGAAGGAGACGGATTCTGAGTCCCAGAGAGGAACGTTTTTTGTTGCGAAATGTGCAAATCAACCCCAGGACAACAGAAAAAGATCTTGTGAAGATGCTGGCTGAAACTGGTAAGACAGTCATTATCCACAGTAAAACAAATACTGTACCGCCATGAGCTGAAAGGTTACTCTGGGAGGAGAAAGCCATTACTTCAAAACCACCATAAAAAAGCCAGACTACAGTTTGCAACTGCACATGAGGGGAAAAAATCGTAATTTCTGGAGACATGTCCAGTGGTCTGATGAAACAAAAATTGAACTGTTCGGCCATAATGATAAACGGTATATTTGGAGGAAAAAGGGCGAAGCTTTGAAGCCTCAGAACACCATCCCAACTGCTGAAGGGACTGGTGCACTTTACAAAATAGATGGCATCATGAGAAAAGTGTGGATATATTAAAGCAACATCTGAAGACATCAGCCAGGAAGTTAAAGCTTGGGCGCAAACGTGTCTTCCAAATGGACAATGACCCCAAGCATACCTCCAAATTAGTTACAAAGTGGCTTAAGGACAACAAAGTCAAGGTATTGGAGTGGCCATCACAAAGCCCTGATCTCAATCCCATAGAAAATTTGTGGGCGGCACTGAAAAGGCGAGTGCGAGCAAGAAGGCCTACAAACCTGACCCAGTTACACCAGTTCTGTCAAGAGGAGTGGGCCAAAATTCCAGCAAACTATTGTAGAAAGCTTGTGGGAGGATACCCAAAACGTTTGGCCCAAGTGAAACAGTTTCAGAGCAATTCCACCAAATACTAAGGAAGTGTATGTATACTTTTGACTTTGATGAAAATGATAATAAAAATACATAAAATTTCTCCCTCGCTCGATTCTGACATTTAACAAATGCAAAAAACATGTTAATATTTATTGATTTAAAACAGAAAAAGTTTACTCTGATTTAATGTATGACAGTAAAGAAATCAAAGTTTTTGTGGTTTTTTTTCTGAAGTGTATGTAAATATCTGGTTTCAACTGTACCTATACTCATTTTAATTATTAGAATATTAAGTTGTTTGGATTTATATGTGTTAAATTTAGACATTAGTATTTTTTACTTTAAAAAATCTGATTTTTAATATACATTATTCTTGCAAACACAGATGGTGGAATATAAACAAAGACTAAAGTTGTATTATTTCAATAATTCCACTAAAAAAGGGCAATCTGTCACTGATCTTATCTCAGACAATCAGGCATGTCTTCTGTCCCAGGCGGGACAGATCTAAATTCAGATCTTGTTTTGCACATATTTGAGCCACTTTTCCCTTTATCACATCTGTATATTGCTCATATAACAACTGTCTCAACAATTCGGTTTTCTACTCCCGTCCCGTCTCCCGTCTTAGATTTCTAATCTCAAATTCAGACAAGGCTACTGCCCCTGTCTCACAGAAATGCCCTGCTAGAGCTCCTATCTCTAATTCATATCCTGCCAGAGCCAGAGCCAGAGCCAGTCCCAGATCCACTCCCTGCTGGTGTCAGTAACTCAGATTCAGACTCACAGGCCCAAATCAAATTCAAGCCCCATTACATCCTCTGTCTCATATTCAGGTCCTTCTCTAGCCACTGTCACCATCTTAGATCCAGACACTGTTACAGGTTTTATTTCTATTGATTTTTTTAATTCAAGCCATCTCACCGGTCCTATATGGCACTGTGGTTATGTTCAGGCACTAATACTGGTTCTATTTTAAATTAAAGCCCAATTTTTACACATGACATATCCAGGTCATTCTTTTTTTAGATATAAGGCTTATTCCTGCCCTTAACCCAGTACCTGACATTGCTACTACCCCTGTCTTAGATCCTTCCCTGATATTGCCCAAGCCTGATTTAGTCCCTGATTGAACCTCTGTTTCAACCGAAACATCTTTTCCAGGTTTCTCTACATGTTTTTATCTCCTTAGCTCAATTTTGGCTTGGACTCTGAACTAGAATGTGTCTAATCACTAGTTCATCTGATCCAGCCTCCAATTACTCTGTCCCCTGAAATGACACCATCTCCCATGTCCCCTATTGTACCTGTTTACTGTCTTTTTTTTCTTCTTGAGAGCTGCACATGAATGGGAGAGTCATTCCCCTAGTAACAAAACTGAAACACTTTCCTTCCATTGTTCCTTATTCACGTCTTGGTCATTGTTTTTGCACAATCCTCATTATTAGTCTCAATTCTTTTAGCTTGAGCGCTTGTTCAGCTAATTAAAGGCACACTGCAACCATGTTTCCTGCCTTTCTAGTTCACATAAATCACATATACCTACTCAATAACTAAAATTTTGACTCCAGTCTTTGTATTTGTTTTGATGACACACTGAGGGATGGTTTTGTGTGTGCAAAACTTACGTTGCTTAGCAGCTGGGGCCACCATGTGATTTCGTAACTTCCTTCCCATGAAGTTCAGAGATGGCATGACACTCTCAGGTCTGGAGTTTAAATGCATTGTGTGTGTGTGTGTGTGTGTGTGTGTATGTGCTGGTGTGCAGACAGAAACAAAGAAACCACATGTGTTACATTTGAAATAATAGCGTCTTGTAACTGAGATGGATGTCATGGCTGACTCATAAGGTGTAAACTTGCTGAATGATGAATGACGATTGCAAGCAGCACACAACGTTCACTGAGGCAAGCATCCCTGAGTCCTTGTGCACAGTTAAAATACTAGTAATAGTGAAAGTGAATTATCTACAACACCAATCAGAATATCCATAACTGGCTGACTGTATGACAGCATGGCTTCTGTGTAAAAGTCTGAAATATATCTAAGAATTACCTGTTTGAAGAATGCCGAGTAGTCCTTCAAGTCTGGAAGGCGAAAAACACCAGAGAAGAAGTGTTTCAGTGAGCTGCTAAATTCTTCTCACTTGTGCAATATTAATGCAGGAGGATGGGGTTTCAGTTGGTGTTAGCTTGCCCGCTTGGCCTACTGAAATTTCCAATATGCGGTACAGATTGTAACCTGCTTCATTTATCTGGCAGACATCTCTCACTTTTATGAATGAATTTAAATCAACATTTTAAGTACATTTTGCAAGGAATTAGGCCTGGGATAGGAACTTTAATACCGATAGCAGCAATAGCAAAAAATTAAGGAATGGAGGTTGTGCTGTTAACTATTAGCAATGCTGTGGTATGATGTTTTTTCTGATTTCATTCTATTGTATTTTGTAAATCTTATATTTATATTTATTGAAAGAATTACACTTTTTAAATCAAGTTCTAGTTACATTACACCAAAAAAAAAAACATTCACTCCCTCAATTGCTCTAGAAACGTATAAAAAAAACCCATTAAGCATCCCTGTGCTGGAAAACTCAACAATAATATGTCTTTCATTTTTCACCAGCACATACTGTAATAGTTTTCTGTATAATCAGATTGCCTGGAACATCCACAATACGAGGTGACATCAAAAAGTTTCGAGACTAACAGTGCTAACTGGTGCTATTCCGAACACACACGTACCACGTCTGTAATTTTATCATGGAAAGCAAATTAGAACATTGAACAAATGTGAAATTCTCTGTGAAACTGGGCAAATCTGCCACAGAGATGTTTGACCTGACACACTGCAATGAGTTGTTTGAGGTGTCTTGAGTGGCACGCGTATTTCATGAGCTCAAAAACATCACTGGAAGACGACAAGAGATCAAGATCACCTTCAATGAGCTCAACCCTTAAAATGTCCAAAACCATTCAGCAACTCGTGCATGATGATCGTCGGTGAACAATCCACATAATCTCATTCACGCACCCACCCTACTTGCCAGATTTGTCTCCTGCGGACTCCGCCTCTTTGCCAAAGATGAAGATCTTAAACTGCGTCTCAATAGTCGCAGTTTTAAAACCATTGCAGAGATCCAGCATGAATAGCAGCAGGTACTGATTGCTGGGAACTGTGCAAGGGGACAATTTTTAAGGCGATAGACATAGATAAATAAAGTACTTTCCTGTAAACAGAGCTGGTCCCAAAACCTTTTTGATACCACGTTTTATACGAGGATTCCAGTGTAAGTAGTTATTACAGAAATAAGCAGGAAGATAAACCATCTGACTAATCAGAATTGAGAAACAGCTGGCATATATAAATGCTATAAAACCTTCAACGAGCCACGGCCCAAAATCAGGAATCACACCAGAGAAGGTGAATGAAATATAACACCTACACCTGCAATACTTTGGTTCAATAAGACTAAAACATCAGAAACTTAAGAGCTGCAATGCCACTGGAACATCACAAGGGAAAAAGATTTAAAACATAAAAAAAAAAAAAAAAAAAAAAAAAAAAAAGATTTAAAACATAACAAATTAAAAAGAAAAAATGCAGAGAATCTCTCAAAACATGGAAAAGTCCCCATTGCATCAGCAAGTGTAAAACAACAGGTCCAAAATCATGACTGAATAGAAGAGAGTTTTGGGAATTCACTGGAATTTGATACTTTGGACAATTTTACATCCTGAGCTTCATCACCTGTACCTTAAAAAAAATACATTATCAATGAGAAGGAGAAGGAGATGGATTTTTTTCTGTGTTTGCACTGAAGAAACTAAAGTACACTAGGATGGCATGTTGACTTTAGACCAGTTGGTGGCAAGCGTTATTTATTTTGGATCACTTTTTTTGGAATGACTCGACATTGCCTTTCATTGAAAGATGAAAAGATGGCTAGGTTTGTAATACGTGAATAAAAAATCTCATAATGCTCATGAGATCTTCATGAGGGCATAGAAGGTGGCAAAAAGGTTCTAAGGACTCTAAATAGTATATATAAGGGCAGTGGTGGCAGTTATGGTTTTGCCATAACAAAAGGTCATGAGTTTGAGTCTACGGCAGTGGAGTTAAGGGTGTGGTGCTGGATCACAGCTAGCCATTCTTCTTACCCACGTATTATCAAGAGATGATCGGCTGCTGATGAAACCTTGATGAAAGGTTAATGCAGGCAGTCTGTCAAATGAGGCCAAGAAATGTGCTAGTTACACGTGAACAATGAACATAATCATCACACTTAGATCCACTTGTTAGATAGCTGTGTCAATGCCAAAAAAAAAAAAAAAACTCGATACAGGCTGTCAAAACATCAGCCACACGCCTACGCTAATGTCAGAAGGCGAGCTTTAAAAGGAAGATTTTTGCTCTTTTTTTTTTTTTTTGCAGCAGAAGTAATTGTCTGAGGTACATAAAAAAATGGGAGAAATACAACGTGAGCATCAAAAAATCGTAATGCGGGAAGTTGTTGCTTAGTGGTTAAGATTTTAAAAGGGATAAGAACCTCATTGGAAGGTTCATGAGTACAAATCTCAGGAACGCCAACCTGACACTGACGGTGCTCAATTCTATTAATTATTTATGGATAATTGCTCTAGATAAAGGAATCTGCCAAAATGCCATAAATGTTATGAATCATTTGATCAAGATTTGAGAAAATCTGAACATTACAATAAACACACAAACAATTTAAAAGCAATAGTCTTGATTATGTCTGATAAAATAATATTGTCTCTGTTGCTTCTGGGATGCAGTGATTTTGAAAGATTCCTGTTTCTGCTGTAACACTGTATGGAAGCAGAAACATTTACTCAAGATGCCAGATCGCTATTTCTCACTTTAACCCGTTGACTATGTCCATTGCCAAAATTCTTAGAAGAATGTAGAAGAAACATAGGTTCACAAGCTTATGGTAATTCACTAGATTCAGTCACCAATTGGTATTTTTTGGCGGTGGGAGAAAACCAGGCTGCATGGAGGAAACCCTTGTAGACACATGGACATGGAAAATATGAGGACTCCTAAAACAAGGAGTTTCAACATAATGCAAAATGATGGGGTGGTGATATCTTTTGTTTTTCCAGGAAATGAGAGTGTCAGCTATGATTCTCTGAAGCATATGCACAACTAACCTTGCAGAACCTTCCAGAAACTGGTAGGGTAAGTGTTGATTCTCCTACGCTGCCACACCTCGACCTTTTTAAAAGTTCAGTGTTTGAGCAGTGCAATTTTTTTAAGCAATATATGTTTAAAATAATCAAGGCATACAGATCATTATTATCCGATAACATATGATCATAATTCCAGGCCACTGTTAAATCTATATAAACCCAGGGAACCCTGCTGTCCTGCTGTACTCTTTAACACAATCTGACATGCATGTGCATGAACTGGAGACTGGAATTTAAAGAATCATCAGTATGTGTTGCAAAGAAAAGTGTGGAAAAAACAGATTCAACCATTAAAAAACAGGATGGGTGTGCTTGTACGTTTCATGAGTGTGGGGAAATGTTACATTGAATGAATTAATTTAATAAAGCATACCAACATATTCATATGCACAATATTATTGGCATATCTTGGCCAATTGTATACATTTTTCAGGATGTCTACCAGGGATGTTAAGATTCACTGAGTTGCATTGATTCATCAGCGTTAATGTAAAAAATCGAAAAAAAAAATGTGCATTGGATACAAGTTCCCATTTGTATCACAAAGCATCGTTTTGAACATAATTGCATCGGGGAATTTTTTATTTATTTATATATATTTATTAGTAGATGCATTTTAACTTTATTATTTAGAAAGTATCCAATAATTTGTGATGTGGATTGAATTCTTCTCGCTTAAACGTTTCTCTGGTGTCACATAGAATAAAGATTAACATGGCAGAGGTAGAGCTGCATCTTCCTGGAGGCAGAACAGGAAAAGGATGACTAGTTTTATTTCATCTTTTTTTCCCCACTACAAAGACCTGTTTGTGAATGAATCATGCTTTAGAAGTCAGTAGGCACTTAAGTAATTCAATAATTACAAATGAATCAGTATTAGTTTGCTGTCTGTCTGAACCAAAGAAACAAAAGTTGTGAAAGCCTGAAAATGCTCAGAATTCTAGCCATTACATGAATATAGCCACCTTTATACAATAACATGTAGAGTTAAAATTATTATCAGGAAATAAATCCAGGATTTATGATTCTGTTGTGCTGTTTAGGTGCGTTTAAAATGTTAAAAGAAAGTGTTTATTTGGACTGGGAATGCCTCACGTACAGGGTGCGGTGTAGTACGGAAAACGTTATTCTGATAGAATTCTGTCACTTCCTGGTTCGCTGACGCGCTCTGCAGATAGCCACGCCCACGCGGACACAAAATTCCAGGCAACCAAAAAAACTCACCACGCCCACCGACGGATATGTATATAAGCATGGGTGTTGTAGGAGTGCTTTCCGCGTCTCCTCCGTCTCCCAGAACACAAATCACGGTGAGTGAAGAGTTCTGTAGGTCCTGGGAATTCTTATCAATAATGTCATTATTATATCATATTGCCTTGTATATCCTAAGGCACAATATATTGCAAACTAGTTTATATATTCTATTATATATATGTATATGTGTGCCCAATGTTTTTTTTTCTCCCCTTCTAATTTCTAGTAATTGCATGCACATGTGTGATAAGTGAGTGTCACTTTAGTCTAGTGATGGTTCTGAGATAGAAAGCTCATAATCTGATTTCTTTTTTTTGTCCCACAGATCCATCATCCAACATGTCTTTGATCTCTCAGTTTCTACAGCAGACTCTGTATTTGGGTCCGTCTGAAAATGTTGTAAGTTTCCAGTTTTCTTTTGAAGGAATTTGTGAAAAACCAACACCCATTTTTTTTTTTCTTCATCAGATGGAAAAACTTACCATGAGAGAATAGAGAGAGAGAGAGAAGAGGAGGGGAAAAGGGGAAGGAAACAAGGCAGGGAGTGTTTGGGAGAGAAATAGAAAACGAGAGCGAGAGCTGGGTATGAGTCAGATGTGGGCATGTCGTCTTTCCTCACACACCTCTTTTGCAAGAAAAGGAAGTGTTTAACTGTTTCTGTGCTTTGCTCCCTTTTTTTCCTAAAAGTGAATCCCAGTCCAAAACTGTAGATTTATCTGATCTGATTTAAAGGTGTGTGCCTTTTTTCCCTTAAGCAAATTGTCATTACCAAGAATTTAAGTCAGTAGTTCAGAGAGGCCAAAAAATGACGTCTATTCATTTGTCCTCCTTAATGGAATCGGTCGGATGCACATTTTGGACCAACGGCGCTTGTTGTGGTTTCTGATACTGTATGCTGGCAACCGAAGCTCCACCTTGAAGCTGAATCACTCGGTTCGCTTCCGAATGGCATCAGCTTCTGCATTACTTCATCCTCTGAATCACTTCATTGGTTTCAGCTTTTAAACTGTTTAGAAAACAGTCTGATTCTGATTTATTTTAAAAAAAAATTTTCATGCAAGAGTGTATGATTGTTTACACAACGAAGCCTACACTGTTAAAGATGGCTGTTCACTGCAAAATGTGTCTTTGCAGATTAAATTGGTTTTAATCGATTGTGTACATGTGGGTAGGGTTTTCAGGGCACCGTGACACCGTTCCCTGGATTTAACCCAGCCGGAGATGCGGCCGTTCTGGACAAAGCCATCAAGACCAAGGGTAACACACCCTTTTCACACAAACTCATGGTCACATGGAGCAACAGCAAACACAAACTCATCTGCACTGGATCCTAATCCAAATACACTGACTCAGGAAATAAATGAACTGTAAATACAAAGTGTGGGTGTGGCAGCCTGTGAAAATAAACTCTCTTGCTTGTGTTTCTGCTGAAAATATAGATATACTGTATAATGGATCATGTATTGATTATGCATTCTACATTGTCAATATTAACTTTTTGTAAATTTTTTTTTATTGTATTTTGTTGCTCTCAGGCGTCGACGAGGACACCATCATCGAAGTTCTAGTGAAGCGGACCAACGAACAGCGGCAGCAGATCAAAGCTGCTTACCAAAAGGCAGCTGGCAAAGTGAGATCTTTTGTACTTCTCAGGAGTTAATCACCTGAGTACTTTCTCAAGTCACCAAAACCCGAATGTGTAGCGTTAAATTTTGGGGAAGGTTTTGTTGCGGGCCAATGCTCTTCATCGCATCCCTGAGAGCTGATCAAGTAAAAGTGTTTACTCAATAAAACCACTAAGCTCATCCACACCCATACTTTGGCTTACTTTGACTCAGTCAAGCCACTCTTAATCGGTTATATAACCGTCTGTAGCCAGAGGCCTATTGAACTGTCAAAATATGTCCACTGATCACCAATTGTATGAATTTTTTCCATGAAGATTATGTTTTTCAAATAGTCTTTATATTCCTTATACACAGAAAAGGGTCTTGGTGCTTGGACCCCAATGGGTTTATTTTTTTCCCCAATAACTGAAATCTTTGTGGATTCCTAGACCCTATTTTGAAATTCAGTGTCTTAGAAGTATAGATCAAGTGTAAGACCATGAGTCATAAACATCACAAAATAAAGGTATAAGGGAGACCAGATTCTTCAACTGAACAATGACCAAGTGTGTGTGTACGTCTACTTTTGATAAACGCATAAAGCCCCTAAAAAAAAAAGTGTACCCTTTTTGTGCCTAGCCCCTCGATGTAGCTCTGAAGGCAGCTCTGAAAGGTGAGCTGGAAGACGTGGTTCTGGCTTTGCTTTGTACTCCGGCTCAGTATGATGCCCATGAACTCAAACTGGCCATGAAGGTAACGATACCCGATGCAACAGAATATAAAATTAAATGACTCCTTGATTATTTTTCACGTTATTTTAGCTTTTTCTAGCCAGGAAGGTTTGCTTTGCAGATGTCTGCAGAGTATAGACATATTAAGTAGTCTGATGTAGAATACATTGAATTTATGGCTACAATGGTCAAGCAATCATATTTCTTATAAATAGTAGTATTTCTTATATCCAAGTTATCTATCTGGTTATGGGAATATTGTTCTAACCGGATGCTAAACCAATCCACATTCTTGGTAACCAATAGTAACTCAGGATGGGAATGCCGACCACTAGCAAACACTGTGTAGCGATTTAAGCTCATAAATATGAGACCCTGTGAAAACAGAACTCTCCCTGTATTTTAATTTTTATATTTTTTTTTTTATCTAATGCTTATTTGCTAGGGCTTGGGCACAGATGAGGACACCTTGGTTGAGATTTTGGCCTCCAGAACCAACAAGGAGATCAACGACCTCAAAAATGCCTACAAGGGAGGTAAGCGCCACCTTTTTTGGGGGTTGTTTGATAATAATATGAATGCACTGCAAATAGTTTAATGTTCTCCTCTGTGTTGAGACGCTCAAATAATTATTTGAGCTATTTACCAGGCTTAGTCATAGGTTATTCCTACATATGGTTATTCCTGATGGTTATACTAGTACACATGTTAACCTGAGATTTTTCTCTAGAATTCAAGAAGGATCTGGAGGCCGACATCAAGTCTGACACCGGCGGACACTTCAGGGACGGCCTTCTGGCTCTCTGCAAGGTGGCTGAAATACAAAACGCGATTTCTGTTGTGAATGAAAACGGTGCGAGAGCTCGTGTGTAAATCTTTTACATCGTTTTTCTCATGCAGGCAACCAGGTGTGAAGACTCTAATGTGAATGCGGAGCTGGCGGACAAAGACGCCAGGGTAAGGAAATGTGTGTGTGCAGGGGACCGGTTATTTGGTGTTCATTCTTTGGTCTTGGTTTTGCTTACCTACAACGCGCTCATTTACTTTAGGACCTTTACGAGGCCGGAGAGAAAAAGAAAGGCACCGACTGCGCCGTGTTCATCAACATCCTGACCAGCAGGAGCGCTCCTCAACTCAGAAAAGGTACCATCTTTGGTGGAATGATCCATTTCATGAAGAAGTGCTAATTAATACAATTTTGAGCGCTATATTTAGACACTATCTAGAATTTGAACTGCTGTGATCTTTCAGTTCTGAGTCCTTTTTTCCTGTGTTTTTCTCCAAAGCTTGTCTCATTTTATGTATCTCGTTTATCCGCCTCACAGTTTTCGATTGCTACTCCAAGTACAGCAAAGTAGATGTGGCCAAAGCAATTGACCTGGAGCTGAAGGGAGACATTGAGAACCTTTTGATTTCTGTCGGTACGCTATTCTCACTTGTTCGATCATTCTTTAGTGGTCTCTGTAACTCTGAGGGTTGGATTGTGGAACCGCACAACTCTAAAGGATTCAGTCCCGGCTGGATGAGCGAGCTGCAAGTTTGGACGAAAGCGTTCATGAGACGTGATTACACATTTGTGTTTTGAAAGTTCAGTTGAGGGTCTGTTTCAATCTTCAATTTTTTTTTGTTCCTTGCCACTCCCTGACACTCCTGTTTGCAAAAATATGTTAATGATTTGTAGCAATGTGAAATCAGTCATGAAGAAAAATCAACAATAAGGATTCAAGATCAAAAGATATGCTGCAAAATTTTTACTTTATTTTGTTGCTACGCATATTAGCAATCGAATAATGTCTGCTTTTGTGTCACTGCTAGTGAAATGTGCCGGAAGCAAGCCTGCTTACTTTGCTGAAAGACTCAACCTGGCAATGAAGGTAAATTGGTTTTTAGGTCTTTATATCCTTTCCACTTCCCAGATTATGGGCTGTTCAATCGACACACTACTTAATGATTGTAGAAGTAAAGGTATGTGTGATTGTATAGGGCTCTGGCTACAGAGGGAAGATCCTGACCAGGATCCTGGTAAGCCGCTCGGAGATCGACCTGGTGCAGATCAAGAAGGAATATAAGACTAAATATGGCAAGACCCTCTACAAGGACATTCTGGTAGGTTTCGATTGAGGAACAGCCGTAAATTGGACTGCTTATTGGTGTTGCCTGTTGTCCAAAGCGCTGACATAGTATTAGCAAATACCAAATTCAATGCTTCATAAATCTTGTGAAATTTGGATTAAAAAAAAAAATGCAGAAAATGATTCCTTCACAGTTTAAGCTATTCCATAGTTCTGTACTCTAAGGTAAACATGGAACATCCTTTTGGGAAAAACAAGCCCAAACAATCCTGACCAACGTTATGGCTGTTTGTCTTGTAGAAATATTTTGGATAACAGACATTTCTTTGTATGTTTATAGATTCACCAGAAATCGAACGGTATTAGCAATCATTGGTGTAACTAGCTAGCTTATGCAGCTACAGCTTTCTAGTTAACTAGCTGTGTTATTCGGCAGACCGTACTAGTTGTGTTCGGATTTTATTTAGCAAGCAGTGGCAAATGTTTTGACTGTCTGGAAGGTGCCTGCCGAGGTTCCTCTGGAGGACGTCGCTATAAAGAATACTAGCTTTTGAAATGGCCAGTTATAGTATACTAGGGAAAAGATGCTTAGATATTGTGCAAAATAATGTATGTGGAGCCAGTTATGTGCAATAAGATTCTAGTAGTAATAGCTTTTTTATTTATTTTTTTTTTATTTATTTTTTTTTAAATATATAAGATCCTAATATGCACTATGCTGAGATTTTCAGTCTGTCATTCGTTTTCTTTTTCCAGGACGACACCAAGGGTGACTATGAGAAGATCCTGTTGGCGCTGTGTGGAAGTGATCAGTAAACAGCCCCCCACCCCCCCATACTGCCAGTTGTTTGTCATCAAAATCATTTTTGATTAAAGAGCGACGTTTCTTAAAGTGCCATTCTTGTGTGTGTGTGTCTAATGATTTTACTGAGGGGGAAAATCGGTGGGAAAGCAGTGGGAGTAGTAAAGTGGTTTGGGTAAGGGGTGTGGTGTTTGTTAAGCTTGGTAGACTCACTGTGAACGTCAGAATGCTTAGAATGCAGACCCCACCCTGCTGTTTTTGGCACACAATGAAAGAGCTGTGGCCTTGGAAACTAAGCTCTGACCCGACTTATCTAGCATGCTCGCTGGTTGTGTGTCTGGAACAACATTGCAACATTGTGGCTCTGATTTATTGCAAGGTATTGAGAAATACCCTTCAGAAATTGATGACCAACACATCATACGCCATCTAGACATCAGGGCGACGCGATCAGACTGAATTCATCACACCACTCTGTCACTGACAATTTTTCATAATGGCATACCCTTAAGTGTTTTATTCCTTATTTCTGAATAGCAATAATCTTTCTCTGAAAAGTTAAACACCAACACTAAAGTGTAGACATGCTATTGCCTGTTGCATAGTGACACACTGCACCTCATGCTTACATCTAACACGACTTTGATCGGTATACATTTTTTTTCCTTTAGCCTTTGGCAGGGGCATCTTATACCATATTAAAGGATACTGTTCCTCATCCTTGCGACTGCATTTCTGTAATTAGAATAGTCTTTGCAATGTAACAGTGCAGGTTTTACTGCCTTTGATTGGTCACTGTCTAATGTCTTATGTACAGTGGTGGGAAGTAATAAATTACAAATACTCTACTGTAACAGTTTTTCCTGAGGAATTGTACTATAAGTAGTTTAAAAACAGTGTATTTTTACTTGAATACATTTTTAGTGCTGTAGTGCTTTTCCACCTGTTTGTATAAATGATTGTGTTTATAATTTCCGCCGGACCAATTTTTTGTTTTTGTTTTTCTGTAAAGGTGTATTTTCAAATTGCTCATTGCCTTACAGCCACAAGAAACTGAATCAACAAAGGAGCTGGAAATGCTACTGTGCGTTATGTGCAGCCACTTTTCAAACTGCTGATGTTCTTTATAAGTTCCTTCAGCCTGTGATTCCACATTCTGCTCCGAATTAAGGAGTTGCGAGGCTGCAGAGAATGATTGTTTACGTCGTAACGATAGCTCTACCCACAGTTCCTGTCTTCACGAACAAGTAGGAAGCAGTCAGTGTAGCAGACTGTTGACATTATGTACAGTCCAAATCCATCCTCAAAGCTCCTGTGTTACTCTGTAATTTCATGGATCCTCAGGCTGAGTGGCCTCTAATCGAAGAGAGAACCATCCACAGGCAGGACGGGATGAAGCGGGCAGATCCGAGGAGAGGAAAGGGGCAGGAACACTGGTCACTGGTACCTCAGGAGCATGTTTAACTAAACCGAGAGAGCTTAGGATCTTAAGATCTACATAACTCTCTGCTTTTCATTTCAGCCACTGTTTACAATCTTGGGGTAACCCTGGACACTCAACTGTCTTTTTCCTTTTGTCGGTTCCTTCTCTATAACATCAGAAGTAGTCGATTTTTTATCGCTGCCCAGGTGCTTGTTCGGTCTCAACATTTCGAGCCTGGACAACTGCATCTCTCTGCTGGAAGGTCTACCTCTGAGTGGAATTTGTCCATTTCAAATGATCCAAAACACAGCTGTGTGACTTCACTGGCTTCAAAACACTGATGTTCACCTACAAAGCCAAAAATGACCAGCCCGCTTACTGTACATCAAAAACATTATAACTCCCCGCACCGGACCACACTGCCTGAGATCTTCTAGCATTGCTCGCCTGCTCCCACCTCTTTCTCAGGATAAGAAGTAAGTATACATCAAAGCTCTTCTCTGTTCTGGCACCAAGGTGGTTGAATGAACTTCCCCTAGATGTCTGAACATATTCAAACGACAGGTGAAGTTCCACCTCTTCCTGAAACACCTGAACTAGCACATTTTTCCCTTTGTTTTGTCCTTTATCTTTATTATTTATAGGAAATAGTTTGTTCGGGGAATATATTACATTTGGGAAGATATTTGTGTTGTTTTCGTCGTGAGTTTAATTCATTTTGAAATTCAATAAACGTTTCAATTGAACTGCCTCAGCTACACCTCCCCCCCCCCCCCCCCCCCCCGGCGCATGCGCACGCGCACGCACGCGCGCTGTAGCCACTTGCTAACCCTAGACCTCGAGGCGTTCTGAGGAGATTTCGGCGTCTGAGGTAAATACATTTTTTTTTTAAACGTTCAAGAATAAACAAACATCCGCGTTCATTGTAATTTATTGTAGTAACGCTATGCTTTGGAATAAGTGTTTAATAACAACATACAATTGCTTCAATTTCAAATACCCCCTAAAAACTATTCGAAGACTACATTTTTTTAATGTAACGCATGTTTTATTTTATTTTTTATCTTTTGTGACGAATGAAAGTTGTTGTGGGAAGTTTTTAAATGAGTATTTCCATCATGAAGTTCACAGTGCTGTTATCTCCACTTTGGATTCTTGTGAAGGTTGTAGTGGTCCTGTGTCAAATAAAAAAATGGCTTGGATTAACTTGCAAAATGTATTTACTTCACTCAAATATATGGTCATACACATGGTCATTTATGTGTCTGTGTTCCTGACCGTCATGAAAACAAAATCCATTTGTTTCTGCATTTGTTGTTTTCAAATGAATAAAAGAATCGATTAAAAGAACATTTTGCAGTGATCCACTAAACTGAACACATGCTGATTTTTCCCCCCAGTATGTTAAAGTTCATGGCACAAGACCTGCTTCATGAAGAATATAAAAATGGTATGTTATCGTTTATATCTCTTATAAACTCTTACCATTTTAGTTTCTTACTTGAAAACCGTGCTGGACAATAAACACAGTGCAGTATTTCTTATGCAGGTTTTTAATAATAATAAAATGATTATCATCATTATTACTGATGTTTTTTTTTTTTTTGAAGGTTGAATAATCCAGTTTTTTCCTGCTCCGATGAGCAGTAATCTCCATGCTCTGAATCTTCAAGCGATGAATCTTCCGATGACTTAATCCCGGACTCTCAATGAAAAAGTGATCGTAATTATACTGTTTATTAAGACACATTCTTATTTTAAAAATTAATAAATTAATACATTTATTGAACACACTAAAACAATGTTTTTTTGAACCTAAATATGAATAAAAACAGACAGGAATATTATTCCAGAATAAATAAACTTAAACTTTTAAATAACTTAAAATATTTTGCTCTCCATAAAAATATATATTGTCCAAATTATACAAGTTAGAAATATGAACATGCTGCAAAAAAACCCTAAAAAAAATAAATAGGAATTGTGCTTTTAAGTGAACGTTAAAATAACAACAAATCAAAACAATCAGATTTCTTTGCTCTTATACCATTAAAAAAAAAAAAAAAACTTTAAATAACTTAATATTTTGCTCTCCATAAAAATATCTCCAGTCAAACACCAGACGTCTCACACCTTCATCATGCAGCTCTTCAGAAACTCTCCCTCAGTAAATAACCGGCTGATGTGACTCTGATTTCTCCTCTGTTTTCACACCAGCTTCACTTTGTGATTTTGCTCTGGTGAAAAACGTCTGCTGAAATGTCAGATTCTTCTTTAACTCTTCTACTTTCTGGATCTTCTGCTCTGCATTCAGGTTTTTCAGCTTCTCCTGATGTTTTGTCTCGTAGTTCCGTCTTAGATTCAATTCCTTAATTACAGCCACATTCGCTCCACAAATAAGACGCACGGGTTTACCGGCAGTGTCAGTAAACATAGTCAGAATCCCATCGGTTTTCAGGATACACTTTTCTCTTCGCCTTTGTGAGGGGCTTCACAATAACTTTACAATCGGGTTAAATACATCAATAGAAGCTCGACTTGATTGACGCTGGAATGTTCCCAGGTAGTCTAGCGTTCGGTAAGGCAGCTGAAGCGCTGCATTATGGGATCTGTAGTTTGTGTTATCAGCACTTCATATCGCCGGGCCATTAATAACAATAATAATAGATTTATATAAAATCATCTCGCGGGCCGGATATAATTGTACATCGGGCCAGATGTGGCCCGCGGGCCTTGAGTTTGACATGTGTTTTAAGAGGTCAAAGAGTCTACAACACTCACTGTTCATCCATTGGTGAGTGGAAAAATCCAGCTCCGCTCAAGACCTCATATGTGACTACAGTGGGGGGAAATAATTATTTGATCCCCTGCTGATTTTGTGTGTTTTACCCCTTACAAAGAAACGAAGAGTCTAGAAATTTTATGGTAGGTTTCTTTTGACGGCCCCAAACCAGGTCATTTCCTCCTCCATGTTTGACAGTGGGGATGGTGTTCTTGGGGTCATATTTCTCTGTCACCAAACACGACAAGTCGAGTTGATGCCAAAAAGCTCAATTTTGGTCTCCTCACTTTCTCCCAAGCCTCCTCGTTCAGCATCATTTAGGTGTTCTTTGGAAAACTTTAGACGTGTCTGTTCATGTGCATTCTTGAGCACAGACACCTCGGTGTGTTACTATTACCTGTGGTCCCAGCTCCTTTTAGATCATTAACAAGCTGCTCCTGTATAACTCTGGGCTGATCCCTCACCTTTCTCAGAATCATCCTTACCCCATGAGGTGAGATTTTGAATGGAGCTTCAGAGCGAGGGTGATAGACTCATCTTGTATTTCTTACATTTTCGAAGGCCAACAGTGGTCTCTGGCACCAAGCTTCTTGCTGATGATCTTGTAACCCATTCCAGCCTTGTGCAGGTCTACAAACTTGTCTCTGACAGCTTTTTGGTCTTGCTCATGGTGGTGGAGAGGTTTGAATGGTAGAGGTTGATTCTGTGACTGGTGTCTTTTATACTTTTGATATCAGGGACAGGTCTAATTTAGGTGTGTGGGAGTCAGAATTCTTGCTGGTTGGTAGGAGATCAAATACTTATTTCACTTATTTTCACTTATTTCGGCTGTTAAAGATGTTGCTGGTTACGATGAAAAGAGCCGATTGTATAAGATACCAAGTCCCGCTCTGAAGTTAGATCATTTACACAACAAGATTGGTGACAATATCCTTTGTCTGACCAAAGCAGCAGAGCGGTTCAAGAGATTGTGCTCCAGTGAATGGGCAGAACATGTCTTCCAAGCTACTCTGAGCAAACCGAAGGTTAACACACCATCTACTATACCGTTCACACATGATGTGCAGCTTCTCCACCAGTTCCTAGAGAAGAAATCTACTGATGCTTTTGAAAGCCTTGGAAATCGTCGAGTCCTTACAAACGTGTGCAGAACTCGCCAAAGTGACACTTGCACAACTCTTCAGCAGAAGTCGTGCAGGAGAGGCCTCAAAAATAATGCTCAAGTGTTTCAAGAAAAGAGACCATGAGGACGTGGCTGTCGGGTCAAAAAAGGAAGAAAGGATGCTTTTTTTTTTTTTTTAATTAAACCCCGAAAATGTCTGAGCAATAAAATTTATTGTGGAGAGACGTATACGAAGTAGACAGGGACAACCCCATCCTGTTTGAAAGGCCAAACAGATTCTTTAGGGGACAGGACTGCATCAGGTCTTTTGCAGGTCAGTGTGGTGCAAACAACCCTGAATATCTACACAGATCCGTAAAATGATTCTTAATCTTATGGATAATAAACTGGATTAACTAGATATTTATTTATTTATTTATTTTTTTGGACCTTCAGTTCCATAGATACAATCATCAGTTGCCAGATGCTATAGAAATGGCAGAAATCGCAAAGCTGCACCTGGCGATGGAGAAAGGAATTCCTACGAGTTTTGAAGGAGAGAATCTTGATGTAATTGAAGGTATGTGCAGGATTTTATATAAATATTATGAATATATTTATGATAATGTGCTCATAAAATTCAGCATCAATTAAGTTTGGGTGAAGAATATATAACTCCTTAAATAAAAATGAATTAAAGTGATTAGAAGTGCAACATTGTGAAAGGTGAACAAAAATAACTATTATTAACTTAAGTTAATAAACTTAGTTTTACTCTTCAAAACTCCAATGTTAATAACTTTTTTTTTTTTTTTAACATCATTTCTTTACATAATGGAAGTTTAGGAAATGTGTATTTGCACTGAATGCATTTGTGTGGGGCAAATTAGTATATAGATGAATTTCTCTAGATAAAATTGATCTGGAATGGTGGTGATTTTTTTTTTTTTTCTTCAAGCAGGCTTGCAAGTGGTCTCCTAATAGTGGAATAGCTTTAGGAAGTTATTAAATGAACTCAAATAGGGATGCTTGGATTAATGAGTCAACTAGTCCGATACAAATTTTACTTTGATTTTCAGTACTTGCTGACACTGATTCCTGAATTCTTTTATTCCGTTTGTCATTTTTACAAATATTGTTTCAAGATGGCAGAAGATACAGTATGAATAACATTAGTGGGCTTATTTTGCTCAGCAAATGTGTTCTGCAATTATTTTTATGAATAATTATGCCTGTTAAAATGTAATGTACAAGCTTCTACTTTCACTGTTCATTGAGCATTAACAGCATTAACTTCTTCAGCAGTTTGAGCTACAGGAGCCCGTCTGTCGGACCACACGGACCAGCTTTCGCTCTCCACCCATGATCCTGTCGCCGGTTCACCACTGTTCCTTCCTTGGAGCACTTTTGATAGATACTGACCACTGCAGACCGGAAACAACCCGTACGCTACTACGTTGCCTGACGCACGAAAATTAACATTTTTACAATTTGTTGGTATCGCTATCATTAGATCGGAAAAATCGCAAGAACCATCGTAACTCTAGAACTACACACAATATCTCACAAAAGGAGTACACCCCTCACATTTCACCCACCGTTTTGTTTTCAAGGGACAATACTATAGAAATTAAATGTGGAGATATTTTCTAAGTGTCTGTGCAACTTGTGTACCAGTACAGATTTACCGTCCTCTAAAAATCTCTCACCATACAGCGATTAACGTTGTCGTTTGTGTGTATGTTTGCGCTCCTTTTAGCTCTTCACTGTGTATAGAAGAGTCTCGGTTCCTCAGGAGGAATCAGCAGCAGGACGTGAAGACCTCACCTGCTGGAGCACTGGGCGTCTTCAAGGCTTTACATCTCTTACCTTTCTATCTCTCCCCACCTTCACGTGTCCTTCAGCAATTTAGAATCTTTTTCCAATTACCAAGGTTTCTTGTATAACTGATTGTGTGTCCATTTCAATCTGATCTTGAATTCATCCGATTGTTTCAGAGCAACTCGCACTGTAATATATTTCATATAATCTATTCGATATTTAATTAATGTGCATTTTCATTCGTTTTATGATTGTGAAAGCTCCATTACTCACTTCATTATTATCTCTCTCATGTAACCCGTGTGTGTGTCCAGTTTCAATTACCTCTATTAGCGTTTTCTATGTTTCAGTTCTGTGTTTATCACCCCCATCCTCTTCCTCTCCTGGTACAGTGTATAAGCACTCTCTTGCTCTTTCTCTCTGTCCTTGCTTTTGCTTGCTGCTCCTAATACACTAGAGTTACCAGTAAAAGGTAGCGGGGGGTGATGGGACTTATAATTAAATACAATATTAAAAGATGATGCGATATAAAAGTGCAAATGACAATTCTAAAAGAATAAATGGATGGTGCAGAATCTGTGTGTAAAGTGTCATTGAATAATGTAATGTGTATATAAGTTGCCACTAACATCTATTACATAAGGGTGTGATTGTACAGTGTAATGGCATACGGTAGGAATGATTTCCTGAACCGTTCTTTGTGACAGAATCAGTCTGTTGGAGAATGAACTTTGCTGCCTCTGTATGTTCTCATGTAGTGGGTGGGCTGAATTTTCCATTATTGACAAAGATGATTCCATGAGGAGTTAAAGACTGTTGGAACACAACCCCAGTTATCAGTATTGTTAGTGTAGTTTAAGAATAGAATAGTCTTTCTTTGTCACATAAGAATACGGTGCCCCTGGAGCACAGAGTTCTGAGGGCCTTGCTCAAGGGCCCAAGCATGGCAGATTTGCGATACCGGGGCTTGAACCGCCAACCTTCTGATCAGCAAACCAGAGCCTTAACCACTGAGCTACAACTCCCCTATGTTCATGCTTCAGAATTGAGGCCTATTCCAGATCAGGGTAAACATTGTATGTATAAACTTTCTTTCTGCTTCTCCCGTTAGGGGTCGCCACAGCGGATCCTCCGCATGTTTGATTTGGCACGTTTTTACGCTGGATGCCCTTCCTAACGCAACCCTCCCCAATTTATCCGGGCTTGGGACCGGCACTGAAAGTCTCTGGGGTTGGTTCCCTGACTGGGGATCGAAAGTAGATGACGGAGTAGGAGAAGGGGGTGGGAAGGGGGCCTGTCCTTAGAAAAATGGGGCCTGCGTTAAAGAAAAAGGAGGACAGGTCTCACTCCTACTCTCACTCCTGCCCCCCCCCTCCCGCTCTGTGCTCTCACTGTGAAAATATCTACAATAGATTAATACATTATGTAAAAATATATATAAAAGTGCGAGTTGCTCTGAAACAATCGGATAATTCTGAGAGATCAGACTGAAGTTGACACACAATCAATTACACAAGAAACATTGATTTGTGATTGTAAAAAGAATCTAAATTGCTGAATCAGGACATGTGACGCAAGATGTAAAGCGTTCAAGACGTCCAGTGTTGCAGCAGGCGAGATCTCCAGATCCTGCTGCTGATTCTTGTTCTCCTCCTGAGGAACCGAGACTCTATTACACGCAGTGAAGAGCCGTCACACCACATTCTCTCCTCGACCGGGGAACCGTTCCAGCTGCCAGAACTGTTGGCCTACATCAATACACACACACACACACAAAGTGAGTACACCCTTTACATTTCAGCAACCATTTTATCATATGTTCTCAAGGAACAATACTATAAAATATCTCCAAGTTTAGTTAGGGATAGAAACAAAAAATAATAATAAAAAGAGAGAGAGAGATGTGTGTATGAGTCAGATGTGTGCATGTGTTCTCTGCCTACACGCCTCTTATGCAAGAAAATAAAGAGTTTAACTGTTTCTGTGCTTTGGTCTCTTTGGTTTCTGGAGAGTGAATCCCAGTCCAAAACTGTAGATTTATTTGAGCTAATTTGCGACGAGAGTGTGTGTGTGTTTTGTCCTGGCTGTGTCTCACGTCCTTAAAGCAGTTACTGCCAATAATTTTAGTCGGTTGTTTGGGGGGAGTTGTTCTCATCTGATTCTGAATGGGTTTTATGATAAGCTGGTTAAACCTGAAGCTTACACAGTGTGAAATGTCAACATTTAATAGATAAAGAAACATTGTGTATAATTCATTTAATAAATTGTTTACATGTGGGACCCCATTCCATGCATTCAATCCAGCCAGAGATGCGGCCTTTCTGGACAAAGCAATCAAGATCACACAGAGCTTGTGTACGACAGCAAATACAATTTCACTGAATCCTAATCCAAATACACTGACTCATAAATAAATTAACTGTAAATACAATACGTGTGGATGTGTGTGGGTGTGACGGCCTGTAAAAACCCTTCAAATTTCTCCCGGAAGTATAGACATACCGTGTAATGTAACCTGTATTAATCATGCATTCTACATTGTCAATGTCTATGTTTGTCTTCTGATGATTGTATTGTGTTGCTCTCAGGGGGCTCCACCACGAGCTGCATACCAGAAGGCATCTGGCAAGGTGAGATCACTCAAACCTCTCAGGAGCACACCTATTCATCAAATCGAGTACAGAGTACTTTCCGAAGACAAGAAACCAACTTGAAAATATTGTGCGTAAAATATTGTCAACGGTTGAAGTTTTTTTTTTCGCATACCTGAGAGCCGATCACGTGAAAGTATTGACTCGATAAACCCACTAAGAATACCACACCCATGCTGTGGCCAACTTTAACTTACCGTCAAACCACTCCTAATCAGTTATATTAGGCAAGTGTGCAAAAAGAAGACATCCTGTGTACACTGGAGGCTGTGCAACTGGCGCTATTCTGATCACGTGTTACCACGTCTGCGATTTCATCACGGACAGCGAGTTAGAACAAAGAGCAAAGGTGAAATTCAGCGTGAAACTGGGCAAATCTGCCACAGAGACATTTCTCTGGAGGATGTAGCAATAATGAACACTCATTTTAGAAATGGCCACAGTTATCGTATACTTGGGGAAAGGTTGCTTAGATAGTGTGCAAATGAAAAGAATGTAAATGTCGCCAGTTTATATGCAATAAGATACTAGTATTTCTTCAACTACTAGTCAAAGCTGGTTTCTTTTTGACCATATAAGATCCCAGTCTTGAAACACACTATGCTGAGATTTTCTTTCATTGCTATGATCATAAGTTCTGTCTCCCCCCATGATGACACCAAGGGTGACTACGAGAAGATTCTCCTGGGGTTGTGTGGAAGTGATCAGTAAACAGCGACACCCTGTTTCTTTTTTATACTTTTTTTTTATATACTGCCAGTCGTTTGTGATTTCACAATGCATTTTTAATTAAAGACGACATTTATTTGAGTGCCATTCCGGTGTGTGGGTGTCTAATTCTTTTGCTGAATGGGGAAAATTTGTGGAATTAGTGGAACAACTGGAACTTTTTTTTATAGGTACCAGCACATGTTGGTATATTGAGGAACAAGGTAGTGGATAAGTTGGCAAAATAAGAACAGATATCAGAACATTTGGGATAAAATCAGGGAAAAGGGTGTGATTATGACAAGATTAAGAATCGGCCATACAACACTAAACGGAAATTTATACAAGATGGAAAACACGAAAATGGAAATTGTGAAAAATGTGGAATCCTTGAAACAGTACTCCCTTTTGTTATTGGAATGCACAGCAAATAATACAGAAAGGCACAAGCTATTTCAATCATTAAAAGAATTTGGTATTAACAACTATTTACTTATGGAGATATTAGAAGGAAGTAGAATTAACAACAAATTATTCAGATATTTGAATGTTACAGGACTAAAAAATAGGATATACAATGTATTTATTTAGGCATTAATGTGTTTTATATATATTA